>OZ038435.1:7540726-7624108 GCA_964036275.1 Litoditis marina | reverse complement strand
AAATTGTCTGAAATTTACAGACCATCACCAACCTTGTTAACTCTCTAACATATACAAAAATCAGGCCAAACCGTTTAATACTCCTAAAGATATCGCCCAAAGCGCATATTGTTCGTATGTCCATGGGAGGTGAGGTTAAGTAAGAAGTTTTTGGACCCTAGCTTTGTTTCTGATAGATGAAATTGTCTGAAATTTACAGAAAATCACCATCTCTGTTAACTCTCTAAAATGTACAAAAATCAGGCCAAACCGTTTTATACTCCTTAAGATATCGCCCAAAGCGCATATTGTTCGTATGTCCATGGGAGGTGAGGTTAAGTAAGAAGTTTTTGGACTCTAGCTTTGTTTCTGATAGATGAAATTGTCTGAAATTTACAGACCATCACCAACCTTGTTAACTCTCTAAAATGTACAAAAATCAGGCCAAACCGTTCAATACTCCTTAAGATATCGCCCAAAGCGCATATTGTTCGTATGTCCATGGGAGGTGAGGTTAAGTAAGAAGTTTTTGGACCCTAGCTTTGTTTCTGATAGATGAAATTGTCTGAAATTTACAGAAAATCACCATCTCTGTTAACTCTCTAAAATGTACAAAAATCAGGCCCAACCGTTTAATACTCCTTAAGATATCGCCCAAAGCGCATATTGTTCGTATGTCCATGGGAGGTGAGGTTAAGTAAGAAGTTTTTGGACCCTAGCTTTGTTTCTGATAGATGAAATTGTCTGAAATTTACAGACCATCACCAACCTTGTTAACTCTCTAACATATACAAAAATCAGGCCAAACCGTTTAATACTCCTTAAGATATCGCCCAAAGCGCATATTGTTCGTATGTCCATGGGAGGTGAGGTTAAGTGAGAAGTTTTTGGACCCTAGCTTTGTTTCTGATAGATGAAATTGTTCGAAATTTACAGACCATCACCAACCTTGTTACTTCTCTAAAGTGCACAAAAATCAGGCCAAACCGTTCAATACTCCTTAAGATATCGCCCAAAGCGCATATTGTTCGTATGTCCATGGGAGGTGAGGTTAAGTAAGAAGTTTTTGGACCCTAGCTTTGTTTCTGATAGATGAAATTGTCTGAAATTTACAGACCATCACCAACCTTGTTACTTCTCTAAAGTGCACAAAAATCAGGCCAAACCGTTCAATACTCCTTAAGATATCGCCCAAAGCGCATATTGTTCGTATGTCCATGGGAGGTGAGGTTAAGTAAGAAGTTTTTGGACCCTAGCTTTGTTTCTGATAGATGAAATTGTCTGAAATTTACAGAAAATCACCATCTCTGTTAACTCTCTAAAATGTACAAAAATCAGGCCCAACCGTTTAATACTCCTTAAGATATCGCCCAAAGCGCATATTGTTCGTATGTCCATGGGAGGTGAGGTTAAGTAAGAAGTTTTTGGACCCTAGCTTTGTTTCTGATAGATGAAATTGTCTGAAATTTACAGACCATCACCAACCTTGTTAACTCTCTAACATATACAAAAATCAGGCCAAACCGTTTAATACTCCTTAAGATATCGCCCAAAGCGCATATTGTTCGTATGTCCATGGAGGTGAGGTTAAGTAAGAAGTTTTTGGACCCTAGCTTTGTTTCTGATAGATGAAATTGTCTGAAATTTACAGACCATCACCAACCTTGTTAACTCTCTAACATATACAAAAATCAGGCCAAACCGTTTAATACTCCTAAAGATATCGCCCAAAGCGCATATTGTTCGTATGTCCATGGGAGGTGAGGTTAAGTAAGAAGTTTTTGGACCCTAGCTTTGTTTCTGATAGATGAAATTGTCTGAAATTTACAGAAAATCACCATCTCTGTTAACTCTCTAAAATGTACAAAATCAGGCCAAACCGTTTTATACTCCTTAAGATATCGCCCAAAGCGCATATTGTTCGTATGTCCATGGAGGTGAGGTTAAGTAAGAAGTTTTTGGACTCTAGCTTTGTTTCTGATAGATGAGATTGTCTGAAATTTACAGACCATCACCAACCTTGTTAACTCTCTAAAATGTACAAAAATCAGGCCAAACCGTTTAATACTCCTTAAGATATCGCCCAAAGCGCATATTGTTCGTATGTCCATGGGAGGTGAGGTTAAGTAAGAAGTCCTAGCTTTGTTTCTGATAGATGAAATTGTCTGAAATTCACAGACAATCACCAACCCTGTTAATTCTCTAAAATGTACAAAAATCAGGCAAACCGTTTTATACTCCTTAAGATATCGCCCAAAGCGCATATTGTTCGTATGTCCATGGGAGGTGAGGTTAAGTGAGAAGTTTTTGGACCCTAGCTTTGTTTCTGATAGATGAAATTGTCTGAAATTTACAGACCATCACCAACCTTGTTACTTCTCTAAAGTGCACAAAAATCAGGCCAAACCGTTCAATACTCTTAAGATATCGCCCAAAGCGCATATTGTTCGTATGTCCATGGGAGGTGAGGTTAAGTAAGAAGTTTTTGGACCCTAGCTTTGTTTCTGATAGATGAAATTGTCTGAAATTTACAGAAAATCACCATCTCTGTTAACTCTCTAAAATGTACAAAAATCAGGCCCAACCGTTTAATACTCCTTAAGATATCGCCCAAAGCGCATATTGTTCGTATGTCCATGGGAGGTGAGGTTAAGTAAGAAGTTTTTGGACCCTAGCTTTGTTTCTCATAGATGAAATTGTCTGAAATTTACAGACCATCACCAACCTTGTTAACTCTCTAACATATACAAAAATCAGGCCAAACCGTTTAATACTCCTTAAGATATCGCCCAAAGCGCATATTGTTCGTATGTCCATGGGAGGTGAGGTTAAGTGAGAAGTTTTTGGACCCTAGCTTTGTTTCTGATAGATGAAATTGTTCGAAATTTACAGACCATCACCAACCTTGTTACTTCTCTAAAGTGCACAAAAATCAGGCCAAACCGTTCAATACTCCTTAAGATATCGCCCAAAGCGCATATTGTTCGTATGTCCATGGGAGGTGAGGTTAAGTAAGAAGTTTTTGGACCCTAGCTTTGTTTCTGATAGATGAAATTGTCTGAAATTTACAGACCATCACCAACCTTGTTACTTCTCTAAAGTGCACAAAAATCAGGCCAAACCGTTCAATACTCCTTAAGATATCGCCCAAAGCGCATATTGTTCGTATGTCCATGGGAGGTGAGGTTAAGTAAGAAGTTTTTGGACCTAGCTTTGTTTCTGATAGATGAAATTGTCTGAAATTCACAGACAATCACCAACCCTGTTAATTCTCTAAAATGTACAAAAATCAGGCCAAACCGTTTTATACTCCTTAAGATATCGCCCAAAGCGCATATTGTTCGTATGTCCATGGGAGGTGAGGTTAAGTGAGAAGTTTTTGGACCCTAGCTTTGTTTCTGATAGATGAAATTGTCTGAAATTTACAGACCATCACCAACCTTGTTACTTCTCTAAAGTGCACAAAAATCAGGCCAAACCGTTCAATACTCCTTAAGATATCGCCCAAAGCGCATATTGTTCGTATGTCCATGGGAGGTGAGGTTAAGTAAGAAGTTTTTGGACCCTAGCTTTGTTTCTGATAGATGAAATTGTCTGAAATTTACAGAAAATCACCATCTCTGTTAACTCTCTAAAATGTACAAAAATCAGGCCCAACCGTTTAATACTCCTTAAGATATCGCCCAAAGCGCATATTGTTCGTATGTCCATGGAGGTGAGGTTAAGTAAGAAGTTTTTGGACCCTAGCTTTGTTTCTCATAGATGAAATTGTCTGAAATTTACAGACCATCACCAACCTTGTTAACTCTCTAACATATACAAAAATCAGGCCAAACCGTTTAATACTCCTTAAGATATCGCCCAAAGCGCATATTGTTCGTATGTCCATGGGAGGTGAGGTTAAGTGAGAAGTTTTTGGACCCTAGCTTTGTTTCTGATAGATGAAATTGTTCGAAATTTACAGACCATCACCAACCTTGTTACTTCTCTAAAGTGCACAAAAATCAGGCCAAACCGTTCAATACTCCTTAAGATATCGCCCAAAGCGCATATTGTTCGTATGTCCATGGGAGGTGAGGTTAAGTAAGAAGTTTTTGGACCCTAGCTTTGTTTCTGATAGATGAAATTGTCTGAAATTTACAGACCATCACCAACCTTGTTACTTCTCTAAAGTGCACAAAAATCAGGCCAAACCGTTCAATACTCCTTAAGATATCGCCCAAAGCGCATATTGTTCGTATGTCCATGGGAGGTGAGGTTAAGTAAGAAGTTTTTGGACCCTAGCTTTGTTTCTGATAGATGAAATTGTCTGAAATTTACAGAAAATCACCATCTCTGTTAACTCTCTAAAATGTACAAAAATCAGGCCCAACCGTTTAATACTCCTTAAGATATCGCCCAAAGCGCATATTGTTCGTATGTCCATGGGAGGTGAGGTTAAGTAAGAAGTTTTTGGACCCTAGCTTTGTTTCTGATAGATGAAATTGTCTGAAATTTACAGACCATCACCAACCTTGTTAACTCTCTAACATATACAAAAATCAGGCCAAACCGTTTAATACTCCTTAAGATATCGCCCAAAGCGCATATTGTTCGTATGTCCATGGGAGGTGAGGTTAAGTAAGAAGTTTTTGGACCCTAGCTTTGTTTCTGATAGATGAAATTGTCTGAAATTTACAGACCATCACCAACCTTGTTAACTCTCTAACATATACAAAAATCAGGCCAAACCGTTTAATACTCCTAAAGATATCGCCCAAAGCGCATATTGTTCGTATGTCCATGGGAGGTGAGGTTAAGTAAGAAGTTTTTGGACCCTAGCTTTGTTTCTGATAGATGAAATTGTCTGAAATTTACAGAAAATCACCATCTCTGTTAACTCTCTAAAATGTACAAAAATCAGGCCAAACCGTTTTATACTCCTTAAGATATCGCCCAAAGCGCATATTGTTCGTATGTCCATGGGAGGTGAGGTTAAGTAAGAAGTTTTTGGACCCTAGCTTTGTTTCTGATAGATGAAATTGTCTGAAATTCACAGACAATCACCAACCCTGTTAATTCTCTAAAATGTACAAAAATCAGGCCAAACCGTTTTATACTCCTTAAGATATCGCCCAAAGCGCATATTGTTCGTATGTCCATGGGAGGTGAGGTTAAGTGAGAAGTTTTTGGACCCTAGCTTTGTTCTGATAGATGAAATTGTTCGAAATTTACAGACCATCACCAACCTTGTTACTTCTCTAGAGTGCACAAAAATCAGGCCAAACCGTTCAATACTCCTTAAGATATCGCCCAAAGCGCATATTGTTCGTATGTCCATGGGAGGTGAGGTTAAGTAAGAAGTTTTTGGACCCTAGCTTTGTTTCTGATAGATGAAATTGTCTGAAATTTACAGAAAATCACCATCTCTGTTAACTCTCTAAATGTACAAAAATCAGGCCCAACCGTTTAATACTCCTTAAGATATCGCCCAAAGCGCATATTGTTCGTATGTCCATGGAGGTGAGGTTAAGTAAGAAGTTTTTGGACCCTAGCTTTGTTTCTGATAGATGAAATTGTCTGAAATTTACAGACCATCACCAACCTTGTTAACTCTCTAAAATGTACAAAAATCAGGCCAAACCGTTTTATACTCCTTAAGATATCGCCCAAAGCGCATATTGTTCGTATGTCCATGGAGGTGAGGTTAAGTAAGAAGTTTTTGGACCCTAGCTTTGTTTCTGATAGATGAAATTGTCTGAAATTCACAGACAATCACCAACCCTGTTAATTCTCTAAAATGTACAAAAATCAGGCCAAACCGTTTTATACTCCTTAAGATATCGCCCAAAGCGCATATTGTTCGTATGTCCATGGGAGGTGAGGTTAAGTAAGAAGTTTTTGGACCCTAGCTTTGTTTCTGATAGATGAAATTGTCTGAAATTTACAGAAAATCACCATCTCTGTTAACTCTCTAAAATGTACAAAAATCAGGCCAAACCGTTTTATACTCCTTAAGATATCGCCCAAAGCGCATATTGTTCGTATGTCCATGGGAGGTGAGGTTAAGTAAGAAGTTTTTGGACCCTAGCTTTGTTTCTGATAGATGAAATTGTCTGAAATTCACAGACAATCACCAACCTGTTAATTCTCTAAAATGTACAAAAATCAGGCCAAACCGTTTTATACTCCTTAAGATATCGCCCAAAGCGCATATTGTTCGTATGTCCATGGGAGGTGAGGTTAAGTGAGAAGTTTTTGGACCCTAGCTTTGTTTCTGATAGATGAAATTGTTCGAAATTTACAGACCATCACCAACCTTGTTACTTCTCTAGAGTGCACAAAATCAGGCCAAACCGTTCAATACTCCTTAAGATATCGCCCAAAGCGCATATTGTTCGTATGTCCATGGGAGGTGAGGTTAAGTAAGAAGTTTTTGGACCCTAGCTTTGTTTCTGATAGATGAAATTGTCTGAAATTTACAGAAAATCACCATCTCTGTTAACTCTCTAAAATGTACAAAAATCAGGCCCAACCGTTTAATACTCCTTAAGATATCGCCCAAAGCGCATATTGTTCGTATGTCCATGGGAGGTGAGGTTAAGTAAGAAGTTTTTGGACCCTAGCTTTGTTTCTGATAGATGAAATTGTCTGAAATTTACAGACCATCACCAACCTTGTTAACTCTCTAACATATACAAAAATCAGGCCAAACGTTTAATACTCCTTAAGATATCGCCCAAAGCGCATATTGTTCGTATGTCCATGGGAGGTGAGGTTAAGTAAGAAGTTTTTGGACCTAGCTTTGTTTCTGATAGATGAAATTGTCTGAAATTTACAGACCATCACCAACCTTGTTAACTCTCTAACATATACAAAAATCAGGCCAAACCGTTTAATACTCCTAAAGATATCGCCCAAAGCGCATATTGTTCGTATGTCCATGGGAGGTGAGGTTAAGTAAGAAGTTTTTGGACCCTAGCTTTGTTTCTGATAGATGAAATTGTCTGAAATTTACAGACCATCACCAACCTTGTTAACTCTCTAACATATACAAAAATCAGGCCAAACCGTTTAATACTCCTAAAGATATCGCCCAAAGCGCATATTGTTCGTATGTCCATGGGAGGTGAGGTAAGTAAGAAGTTTTTGGACCCTAGCTTTGTTTCTGATAGATGAAATTGTCTGAAATTTACAGACCATCACCAACCTTGTTAACTCTCTAACATATACAAAAATCAGGCCAAACCGTTTAATACTCCTAAAGATATCGCCCAAAGCGCATATTGTTCGATGTCCATGGGAGGTGAGGTTAAGTAAGAAGTTTTTGGACCCTAGCTTTGTTTCTGATAGATGAAATTGTCTGAAATTTACAGAAAATCACCATCTCTGTTAACTCTCTAAAATGTACAAAAATCAGGCCAAACCGTTTTATACTCCTTAAGATATCGCCCAAAGCGCATATTGTTCGTATGTCCATGGGAGGTGAGGTTAAGTAAGAAGTTTTTGGACCCTAGCTTTGTTTCTGATAGATGAAATTGTCTGAAATTCACAGACAATCACCAACCCTGTTAATTCTCTAAAATGTACAAAAATCAGGCCAAACCGTTTTATACTCCTTAAGATATCGCCCAAAGCGCATATTGTTCGTATGTCCATGGGAGGTGAGGTTAAGTGAGAAGTTTTTGGACCCTAGCTTTGTTTCTGATAGATGAAATTGTTCGAAATTTACAGACCATCACCAACCTTGTTACTTCTCTAGAGTGCACAAAAATCAGGCCAAACCGTTCAATACTCCTTAAGATATCGCCCAAAGCGCATATTGTTCGTATGTCCATGGGAGGTGAGGTTAAGTAAGAAGTTTTTGGACCCTAGCTTTGTTTCTGATAGATGAAATTGTCTGAAATTTACAGAAAATCACCATCTCTGTTAACTCTCTAAAATGTACAAAAATCAGGCCCAACCGTTTAATACTCCTTAAGATATCGCCCAAAGCGCATATTGTTCGTATGTCCATGGGAGGTGAGGTTAAGTAAGAAGTTTTTGGACCCTAGCTTTGTTTCTGATAGATGAAATTGTCTGAAATTTACAGACCATCACCAACCTTGTTAACTCTCTAAAATGTACAAAAATCAGGCCAAACCGTTTTATACTCCTTAAGATATCGCCCAAAGCGCATATTGTTCGTATGTCCATGGGAGGTGAGGTTAAGTAAGAAGTTTTTGGACCCTAGCTTTGTTTCTGATAGATGAAATTGTCTGAAATTCACAGACAATCACCAACCCTGTTAATTCTCTAAAATGTACAAAAATCAGGCCAAACCGTTTTATACTCCTTAAGATATCGCCCCAAGCGCATATTGTTCGTATGTCCATGGGAGGTGAGGTTAAGTAAGAAGTTTTTGGACCCTAGCTTTGTTTCTGATAGATGAAATTGTCTGAAATTTACAGAAAATCACCATCTCTGTTAACTCTCTAAAATGTACAAAAATCAGGCCAAACCGTTTTATACTCCTTAAGATATCGCCCAAAGCGCATATTGTTCGTATGTCCATGGGAGGTGAGGTTAAGTAAGAAGTTTTTGGACCCTAGCTTTGTTTCTGATAGATGAAATTGTCTGAAATTCACAGACAATCACCAACCCTGTTAATTCTCTAAAATGTACAAAAATCAGGCCAAACCGTTTTATACTCCTTAAGATATCGCCCAAAGCGCATATTGTTCGTATGTCCATGGGAGGTGAGGTTAAGTGAGAAGTTTTTGGACCCTAGCTTTGTTTCTGATAGATGAAATTGTTCGAAATTTACAGACCATCACCAACCTTGTTACTTCTCTAGAGTGCACAAAAATCAGGCCAAACCGTTCAATACTCCTTAAGATATCGCCCAAAGCGCATATTGTTCGTATGTCCATGGGAGGTGAGGTTAAGTAAGAAGTTTTTGGACCCTAGCTTTGTTTCTGATAGATGAAATTGTCTGAAATTTACAGAAAATCACCATCTCTGTTAACTCTCTAAAATGTACAAAAATCAGGCCCAACCGTTTAATACTCCTTAAGATATCGCCCAAAGCGCATATTGTTCGTATGTCCATGGGAGGTGAGGTTAAGTAAGAAGTTTTGGACCCTAGCTTTGTTTCTGATAGATGAAATTGTCTGAAATTTACAGACCATCACCAACCTTGTTAACTCTCTAACATATACAAAAATCAGGCCAAACCGTTTAATACTCCTTAAGATATCGCCCAAAGCGCATATTGTTCGTATGTCCATGGGAGGTGAGGTTAAGTAGAAGTTTTTGGACCCTAGCTTTGTTTCTGATAGATGAAATTGTCTGAAATTTACAGACCATCACCAACCTTGTTAACTCTCTAACATATACAAAAATCAGGCCAAACCGTTTAATACTCCTAAAGATATCGCCCAAAGCGCATATTGTTCGTATGTCCATGGAGGTGAGGTTAAGTAAGAAGTTTTTGGACCCTAGCTTTGTTTCTGATAGATGAAATTGTCTGAAATTTACAGAAAATCACCATCTCTGTTAACTCTCTTAAATGTACAAAAATCAGGCCCAACCGTTTAATACTCCTTAAGATATCGCCCAAAGCGCATATTGTTCGTATGTCCATGGGAGGTGAGGTTAAGTAAGAAGTTTTTGGACTCTAGCTTTGTTTCTGATAGATGAAATTATCTGAAATTTACAGAAAATCACCATCTCTGTTAACTCTCTAAAATGTACAAAAATCAGGCCCAACCGTTTAATACTTCTTAAGATATCGCCCAAAGCGCATATTGTTCGTATGTCCATGGAGGTGAGGTTAAGTAAGAAGTTTTTGGACCCTAGCTTTGTTTCTGATAGATGAAATTCTCTGAAATTTACAGACCATCACCAACCTTGTTAACTCTCTAAAATGTACAAAAATCAGGCCAAACCGTTTTATACTCCTTAAGATATCGCCCAAAGCGCATATTGTTCGTATGTCCATGGGAGGTGAGGTTAAGTAAGAAGTTTTTGGACTCTAGCTTTGTTTCTGATAGATGAAATTGTCTGAAATTTACAGACCATCACCAACCTTGTTAACTCTCTAAAATGTACAAAAATCAGGCCAAACCGTCGTATACTCCTTAAGATATCGCCCAAAGCGCATATTGTTCGTATGTCCATGGGAGGTGCGGTTAAGTAAGAAGTTTTTGGACCCTAGCTTTGTTTCTGATAGATGAAATTGTCTGAAATTTACAGACCATCACCAACCTTGTTAACTCTCTAACATATACAAAAATCAGGCCAAACCGTTTAATACTCCTAAAGATATCGCCCAAAGCGCATATTGTTCGTATGTCCATGGGAGGTGAGGTTAAGTAAGAAGTTTTTGGACCCTAGCTTTGTTTCTGATAGATGAAATTGTCTGAAATTTACAGAAAATCACCATCTCTGTTAACTCTCTAAAATGTACAAAAATCAGGCCAAACCGTTTTATACTCCTTAAGATATCGCCCAAAGCGCATATTGTTCGTATGTCCATGGGAGGTGAGGTTAAGTAAGAAGTTTTTGGACCCTAGCTTTGTTTCTGATAGATGAAATTGTCTGAAATTCACAGACAATCACCAACCCTGTAATTCTCTAAAATGTACAAAAATCAGGCCAAACCGTTTTATACTCCTTAAGATATCGCCCAAAGCGCATATTGTTCGTATGTCCATGGAGGTGAGGTTAAGTGAGAAGTTTTTGGACCCTAGCTTTGTTCTGATAGATGAAATGTTCGAAATTTACAGACCATCACCAACCTTGTTACTTCTCTAGAGTGCACAAAAATCAGGCCAAACCGTTCAATACTCCTTAAGATATCGCCCAAAGCGCATATTGTTCGTATGTCCATGGGAGGTGAGGTTAAGTAAGAAGTTTTTGGACCCTAGCTTTGTTTCTGATAGATGAAATTGTCTGAAATTTACAGAAAATCACCATCTCTGTTAACTCTCTAAAATGTACAAAAATCAGGCCCAACCGTTTAATACTCCTTAAGATATCGCCCAAAGCGCATATTGTTCGTATGTCCATGGGAGGTGAGGTTAAGTAAGAAGTTTTTGGACCCTAGCTTTGTTTCTGATAGATGAAATTGTCTGAAATTTACAGACCATCACCAACCTTGTTAACTCTCTAACATATACAAAAATCAGGCCAAACCGTTTAATACTCCTTAAGATATCGCCCAAAGCGCATATTGTTCGTATGTCCATGGGAGTGAGGTTAAGTAAGAAGTTTTTGGACCCTAGCTTTGTTTCTGATAGATGAATTGTCTGAAATTTACAGACCATCACCAACCTTGTTAACTCTCTAACATATACAAAAATCAGGCCAAACCGTTTAATACTCCTAAAGATATCGCCCAAAGCGCATATTGTTCGTATGTCCATGGGAGGTGAGGTTAAGTAAGAAGTTTTTGGACCCTAGCTTTGTTTCTGATAGATGAAATTGTCTGAAATTTACAGAAAATCACCATCTCTGTTAACTCTCTAAAATGTACAAAAATCAGGCCCAACCGTTTAATACTCCTTAAGATATCGCCCAAAGCGCATATTGTTCGTATGTCCATGGGAGGTGAGGTTAAGTAAGAAGTTTTTGGACTCTAGCTTTGTTTCTGATAGATGAAATTATCTGAAATTTACAGAAAATCACCATCTCTGTTAACTCTCTAAAATGTACAAAAATCAGGCCCAACCGTTTAATACTTCTTAAGATATCGCCCAAAGCGCATATTGTTCGTATGTCCATGGGAGGTGAGGTTAAGTAAGAAGTTTTTGGACCCTAGCTTTGTTTCTGATAGATGAAATTCTCTGAAATTTACAGACCATCACCAACCTTGTTAACTCTCTAAAATGTACAAAAATCAGGCCAAACCGTTTTATACTCCTTAAGATATCGCCCAAAGCGCATATTGTTCGTATGTCCATGGGAGGTGAGGTTAAGTAAGAAGTTTTTGGACTCTAGCTTTGTTTCTGATAGATGAAATTGTCTGAAATTTACAGACCATCACCAACCTTGTTAACTCTCTAAAATGTACAAAAATCAGGCCAAACCGTCGTATACTCCTTAAGATATCGCCCAAAGCGCATATTGTTCGTATGTCCATGGGAGGTGAGGTTAAGTAAGAAGTTTTTGGACCCTAGCTTTGTTTCTGATAGATGAAATTCTCTGAAATTTACAGACCATCACCAACCTTGTTAACTCTCTAAAATGTACAAAAATCAGGCCAAACCGTTTTATACTCCTTAAGATATCGCCCAAAGCGCATATTGTTCGTATGTCCATGGGAGGTGAGGTTAAGTAAGAAGTTTTTGGACTCTAGCTTTGTTTCTGATAGATGAAATTGTCTGAAATTTACAGACCATCACCAACCTTGTTAACTCTCTAAAATGTACAAAAATCAGGCCAAACCGTTTAATACTCCTTAAGATATCGCCCAAAGCGCATATTGTTTCGTATGTCCATGGGAGGTGAGGTTAAGTAAGAAGTTTTTGGACCCTAGCTTTGTTTCTGATAGATGAAATTGTCTGAAATTCACAGACAATCACCAACCCTGTTAATTCTCTAAAATGTACAAAAATCAGGCCAAACCGTTTTATACTCCTTAAGATATCGCCCAAAGCGCATATTGTTCGTATGTCCATGGGAGGTGAGGTTAAGTGAGAAGTTTTTGGACCCTAGCTTTGTTTCTGATAGATGAAATTGTTCGAAATTTACAGACCATCACCAACCTTGTTACTTCTCTAAAGTGCACAAAAATCAGGCCAAACCGTTCAATACTCCTTAAGATATCGCCCAAAGCGCATATTGTTCGTATGTCCATGGGAGGTGAGGTTAAGTAAGAAGTTTTTGGACCTTAGCTTTGTTTCTGATAGATGAAATTGTCTGAAATTTACAGAAAATCACCATCTCTGTTAACTCTCTAAAATGTACAAAAATCAGGCCCAACCGTTTAATACTCCTTAAGATATCGCCCAAAGCGCATATTGTTCGTATGTCCATGGGAGGTGAGGTTAAGTAAGAAGTTTTTGGACCCTAGCTTTGTTTCTGATAGATGAAATTGTCTGAAATTTACAGACCATCACCAACCTTGTTAACTCTCTAACATATACAAAAATCAGGCCAAACCGTTTAATACTCCTTAAGATATCGCCCAAAGCGCATATTGTTCGTATGTCCATGGGAGGTGAGGTTAAGTAAGAAGTTTTTGGACCCTAGCTTTGTTTCTGATAGATGAAATTGTCTGAAATTTACAGACCATCACCAACCTTGTTAACTCTCTAAAATGTACAAAAATCAGGCCAAACCGTTTAATACTCCTTAAGATATCGCCCAAAGCGCATATTGTTCGTATGTCCATGGGAGGTGAGGTTAAGTAAGAAGTTTTTGGACTCTAGCTTTGTTTCTGATAGATGAAATTGTCTGAAATTTACAGACCATCACCAACCTTGTTAACTCTCTAAAATGTACAAAAATCAGGCCAAACCGTCGTATACTCCTTAAGATATCGCCCAAAGCGCATATTGTTCGTATGTCCATGGGAGGTGAGGTTAAGTAAGAAGTTTTTGGACCCTAGCTTTGTTTCTGATAGATGAAATTCTCTGAAATTTACAGACCATCACCAACCTTGTTAACTCTCTAAAATATACACAAATCAGGCCAAACCGTTTAATACTCCTTAAGATATCGCCCAAAGCGCATATTGTTCGTATGTCCATGGGAGGTGAGGTTAAGTAAGAAGTTTTTGGACCCTAGCTTTGTTTCTGATAGATGAAATTGTTTGAAATTTACAGACCATCATCAACCTTGTTAACTCTCTAACATGTACAAAAATCAGGCCAAACCGTTCAATACTCGTTAAGATATCGCCCAAAGCGCATATTGTTCGTATGTCCATGGGAGGTGAGGTTAAGTGAGAAGTTTTTGGACCCTAGCTTTGTTTCTGATAGATGAAATTGTCTGAAATTTACAGACCATCACCAACCTTGTTAACTCTCTAACATATACAAAAATCAGGCCAAACCGTTTAATACTCCTTAAGATATCGCCCAAAGCGCATATTGTTCGTATGTCCATGGGAGGTGAGGTTAAGTAAGAAGTTTTTGGACCCTAGCTTTGTTTCTGATAGATGAAATTGTCTGAAATTTACAGACCATCACCAACCTTGTTAACTCTCTAAAATGTACAAAAATCAGGCCAAACCGTTTAATACTCCTTAAGATATCGCCCAAAGCGCATATTGTTCGTATGTCCATGGGAGGTGAGGTTAAGTAAGAAGTTTTTGGACTCTAGCTTTGTTTCTGATAGATGAAATTGTCTGAAATTTACAGACCATCACCAACCTTGTTAACTCTCTAAAATGTACAAAAATCAGGCCAAACCGTCGTATACTCCTTAAGATATCGCCCAAAGCGCATATTGTTCGTATGTCCATGGGAGGTGAGGTTAAGTAAGAAGTTTTTGGACCCTAGCTTTGTTTCTGATAGATGAAATTCTCTGAAATTTACAGACCATCACCAACCTTGTTAACTCTCTAAAATATACACAAATCAGGCCAAACCGTTTAATACTCCTTAAGATATCGCCCAAAGCGCATATTGTTCGTATGTCCATGGGAGGTGAGGTTAAGTAAGAAGTTTTTGGACCCTAGCTTTGTTTCTGATAGATGAAATTGTTTGAAATTTACAGACCATCATCAACCTTGTTAACTCTCTAACATGTACAAAAATCAGGCCAAACCGTTCAATACTCGTTAAGATATCGCCCAAAGCGCATATTGTTCGTATGTCCATGGGAGGTGAGGTTAAGTAAGAAGTTTTTGGACCCTAGCTTTGTTTCTGATAGATGAAATTGTCTGAAATTTACAGACCATCACCAACCTTGTTAACTCTCTAACATATACAAAAATCAGGCCAAACCGTTTAATACTCCTAAAGATATCGCCCAAAGCGCATATTGTTCGTATGTCCATGGGAGGTGAGGTTAAGTAAGAAGTTTTTGGACCCTAGCTTTGTTTCTGATAGATGAAATTGTCTGAAATTTACAGAAAATCACCATCTCTGTTAACTCTCTAAAATGTACAAAAATCAGGCCCAACCGTTTAATACTCCTTAAGATATCGCCCAAAGCGCATATTGTTCGTATGTCCATGGGAGGTGAGGTTAAGTAAGAAGTTTTTGGACTCTAGCTTTGTTTCTGATAGATGAAATTATCTGAAATTTACAGAAAATCACCATCTCTGTTAACTCTCTAAAATGTACAAAAATCAGGCCCAACCGTTTAATACTTCTTAAGATATCGCCCAAAGCGCATATTGTTCGTATGTCCATGGGAGGTGAGGTTAAGTAAGAAGTTTTTGGACTCTAGCTTTGTTTCTGATAGATGAAATTATCTGAAATTTACAGAAAATCACCATCTCTGTTAACTCTCTAAAATGTACAAAAATCAGGCCCAACCGTTTAATACTTCTTAAGATATCGCCCAAAGCGCATATTGTTCGTATGTCCATGGGAGGTGAGGTTAAGTAAGAAGTTTTTGGACCCTAGCTTTGTTTCTGATAGATGAAATTCTCTGAAATTTACAGACCATCACCAACCTTGTTAACTCTCTAAAATGTACAAAAATCAGGCCAAACCGTTTTATACTCCTTAAGATATCGCCCAAAGCGCATATTGTTCGTATGTCCATGGGAGGTGAGGTTAAGTAAGAAGTTTTTGGACTCTAGCTTTGTTTCTGATAGATGAAATTGTCTGAAATTTACAGACCATCACCAACCTTGTTAACTCTCTAAAATGTACAAAAATCAGGCCAAACCGTCGTATACTCCTTAAGATATCGCCCAAAGCGCATATTGTTCGTATGTCCATGGGAGGTGCGGTTAAGTAAGAAGTTTTTGGACCCTAGCTTTGTTTCTGATAGATGAAATTGTCTGAAATTTACAGACCATCACCAACCTTGTTAACTCTCTAACATATACAAAAATCAGGCCAAACCGTTTAATACTCCTAAAGATATCGCCCAAAGCGCATATTGTTCGTATGTCCATGGGAGGTGAGGTTAAGTAAGAAGTTTTTGGACCCTAGCTTTGTTTCTGATAGATGAAATTGTCTGAAATTTACAGAAAATCACCATCTCTGTTAACTCTCTAAAATGTACAAAAATCAGGCCAAACCGTTTTATACTCCTTAAGATATCGCCCAAAGCGCATATTGTTCGTATGTCCATGGGAGGTGAGGTTAAGTAAGAAGTTTTTGGACCCTAGCTTTGTTTCTGATAGATGAAATTGTCTGAAATTCACAGACAATCACCAACCCTGTTAATTCTCTAAAATGTACAAAAATCAGGCCAAACCGTTTTATACTCCTTAAGATATCGCCCAAAGCGCATATTGTTCGTATGTCCATGGGAGGTGAGGTTAAGTGAGAAGTTTTTGGACCCTAGCTTTGTTTCTGATAGATGAAATTGTTCGAAATTTACAGACCATCACCAACCTTGTTACTTCTCTAGAGTGCACAAAAATCAGGCCAAACCGTTCAATACTCCTTAAGATATCGCCCAAAGCGCATATTGTTCGTATGTCCATGGGAGGTGAGGTTAAGTAAGAAGTTTTTGGACCCTAGCTTTGTTTCTGATAGATGAAATTGTCTGAAATTTACAGAAAATCACCATCTCTGTTAACTCTCTAAAATGTACAAAAATCAGGCCCAACCGTTTAATACTCCTTAAGATATCGCCCAAAGCGCATATTGTTCGTATGTCCATGGGAGGTGAGGTTAAGTAAGAAGTTTTTGGACCCTAGCTTTGTTTCTGATAGATGAAATTGTCTGAAATTTACAGACCATCACCAACCTTGTTAACTCTCTAACATATACAAAAATCAGGCCAAACCGTTTAATACTCCTTAAGATATCGCCCAAAGCGCATATTGTTCGTATGTCCATGGGAGGTGAGGTTAAGTAAGAAGTTTTTGGACCCTAGCTTTGTTTCTGATAGATGAAATTGTCTGAAATTTACAGACCATCACCAACCTTGTTAACTCTCTAACATATACAAAAATCAGGCCAAACCGTTTAATACTCCTAAAGATATCGCCCAAAGCGCATATTGTTCGTATGTCCATGGGAGGTGAGGTTAAGTAAGAAGTTTTTGGACCCTAGCTTTGTTTCTGATAGATGAAATTGTCTGAAATTTACAGAAAATCACCATCTCTGTTAACTCTCTAAAATGTACAAAAATCAGGCCCAACCGTTTAATACTCCTTAAGATATCGCCCAAAGCGCATATTGTTCGTATGTCCATGGGAGGTGAGGTTAAGTAAGAAGTTTTTGGACTCTAGCTTTGTTTCTGATAGATGAAATTATCTGAAATTTACAGAAAATCACCATCTCTGTTAACTCTCTAAAATGTACAAAAATCAGGCCCAACCGTTTAATACTTCTTAAGATATCGCCCAAAGCGCATATTGTTCGTATGTCCATGGGAGGTGAGGTTAAGTAAGAAGTTTTTGGACCCTAGCTTTGTTTCTGATAGATGAAATTCTCTGAAATTTACAGACCATCACCAACCTTGTTAACTCTCTAAAATGTACAAAAATCAGGCCAAACCGTTTTATACTCCTTAAGATATCGCCCAAAGCGCATATTGTTCGTATGTCCATGGGAGGTGAGGTTAAGTAAGAAGTTTTTGGACTCTAGCTTTGTTTCTGATAGATGAAATTGTCTGAAATTTACAGACCATCACCAACCTTGTTAACTCTCTAAAATGTACAAAAATCAGGCCAAACCGTCGTATACTCCTTAAGATATCGCCCAAAGCGCATATTGTTCGTATGTCCATGGGAGGTGAGGTTAAGTAAGAAGTTTTTGGACCCTAGCTTTGTTTCTGATAGATGAAATTCTCTGAAATTTACAGACCATCACCAACCTTGTTAACTCTCTAAAATGTACAAAAATCAGGCCAAACCGTTTTATACTCCTTAAGATATCGCCCAAAGCGCATATTGTTCGTATGTCCATGGGAGGTGAGGTTAAGTAAGAAGTTTTTGGACTCTAGCTTTGTTTCTGATAGATGAAATTGTCTGAAATTTACAGACCATCACCAACCTTGTTAACTCTCTAAAATGTACAAAAATCAGGCCAAACCGTTTAATACTCCTTAAGATATCGCCCAAAGCGCATATTGTTCGTATGTCCATGGGAGGTGAGGTTAAGTAAGAAGTTTTTGGACCCTAGCTTTGTTTCTGATAGATGAAATTGTCTGAAATTCACAGACAATCACCAACCCTGTTAATTCTCTAAAATGTACAAAAATCAGGCCAAACCGTTTTATACTCCTTAAGATATCGCCCAAAGCGCATATTGTTCGTATGTCCATGGGAGGTGAGGTTAAGTGAGAAGTTTTTGGACCCTAGCTTTGTTTCTGATAGATGAAATTGTTCGAAATTTACAGACCATCACCAACCTTGTTACTTCTCTAAAGTGCACAAAAATCAGGCCAAACCGTTCAATACTCCTTAAGATATCGCCCAAAGCGCATATTGTTCGTATGTCCATGGGAGGTGAGGTTAAGTAAGAAGTTTTTGGACCTTAGCTTTGTTTCTGATAGATGAAATTGTCTGAAATTTACAGAAAATCACCATCTCTGTTAACTCTCTAAAATGTACAAAAATCAGGCCCAACCGTTTAATACTCCTTAAGATATCGCCCAAAGCGCATATTGTTCGTATGTCCATGGGAGGTGAGGTTAAGTAAGAAGTTTTTGGACCCTAGCTTTGTTTCTGATAGATGAAATTGTCTGAAATTTACAGACCATCACCAACCTTGTTAACTCTCTAACATATACAAAAATCAGGCCAAACCGTTTAATACTCCTTAAGATATCGCCCAAAGCGCATATTGTTCGTATGTCCATGGGAGGTGAGGTTAAGTAAGAAGTTTTTGGACCCTAGCTTTGTTTCTGATAGATGAAATTGTCTGAAATTTACAGACCATCACCAACCTTGTTAACTCTCTAAAATGTACAAAAATCAGGCCAAACCGTTTAATACTCCTTAAGATATCGCCCAAAGCGCATATTGTTCGTATGTCCATGGGAGGTGAGGTTAAGTAAGAAGTTTTTGGACCCTAGCTTTGTTTCTGATAGATGAAATTGTCTGAAATTTACAGACCATCACCAACCTTGTTAACTCTCTAAAATGTACAAAAATCAGGCCAAACCGTCGTATACTCCTTAAGATATCGCCCAAAGCGCATATTGTTCGTATGTCCATGGGAGGTGAGGTTAAGTAAGAAGTTTTTGGACCCTAGCTTTGTTTCTGATAGATGAAATTCTCTGAAATTTACAGACCATCACCAACCTTGTTAACTCTCTAAAATATACACAAATCAGGCCAAACCGTTTAATACTCCTTAAGATATCGCCCAAAGCGCATATTGTTCGTATGTCCATGGGAGGTGAGGTTAAGTAAGAAGTTTTTGGACCCTAGCTTTGTTTCTGATAGATGAAATTGTTTGAAATTTACAGACCATCATCAACCTTGTTAACTCTCTAACATGTACAAAAATCAGGCCAAACCGTTCAATACTCGTTAAGATATCGCCCAAAGCGCATATTGTTCGTATGTCCATGGGAGGTGAGGTTAAGTGAGAAGTTTTTGGACCCTAGCTTTGTTTCTGATAGATGAAATTGTCTGAAATTTACAGACCATCACCAACCTTGTTAACTCTCTAACATATACAAAAATCAGGCCAAACCGTTTAATACTCCTTAAGATATCGCCCAAAGCGCATATTGTTCGTATGTCCATGGGAGGTGAGGTTAAGTAAGAAGTTTTTGGACCCTAGCTTTGTTTCTGATAGATGAAATTGTCTGAAATTTACAGACCATCACCAACCTTGTTAACTCTCTAAAATGTACAAAAATCAGGCCAAACCGTTTAATACTCCTTAAGATATCGCCCAAAGCGCATATTGTTCGTATGTCCATGGGAGGTGAGGTTAAGTAAGAAGTTTTTGGACTCTAGCTTTGTTTCTGATAGATGAAATTGTCTGAAATTTACAGACCATCACCAACCTTGTTAACTCTCTAAAATGTACAAAAATCAGGCCAAACCGTCGTATACTCCTTAAGATATCGCCCAAAGCGCATATTGTTCGTATGTCCATGGGAGGTGAGGTTAAGTAAGAAGTTTTTGGACCCTAGCTTTGTTTCTGATAGATGAAATTCTCTGAAATTTACAGACCATCACCAACCTTGTTAACTCTCTAAAATATACACAAATCAGGCCAAACCGTTTAATACTCCTTAAGATATCGCCCAAAGCGCATATTGTTCGTATGTCCATGGGAGGTGAGGTTAAGTAAGAAGTTTTTGGACCCTAGCTTTGTTTCTGATAGATGAAATTGTTTGAAATTTACAGACCATCATCAACCTTGTTAACTCTCTAACATGTACAAAAATCAGGCCAAACCGTTCAATACTCGTTAAGATATCGCCCAAAGCGCATATTGTTCGTATGTCCATGGGAGGTGAGGTTAAGTGAGAAGTTTTTGGACCCTAGCTTTGTTTCTGATAGATGAAATTGTTTGAAATTTACAGACCATCACCAACTTTGTTAACTCTCTAACATATACAAAAATCAGGCCAAACCGTTTAATACTCCTTAAGATATCGCCCAAAGCGCATATTGTTCGTATGTCCATGGGAGGTGAGGTTAAGTGAGAAGTTTTTGGACCCTAGCTTTGTTTCTGATAGATGAAATTCTCTGAAATTTACAGACCATCACCAACCTTGTTAACTCTCTAAAGTATACAAAGATCAGGCCAAACCGTTTAATACTCCTTAAGATATCGCCCAAAGCGCATATTGTTCGTATGTCCATGGGAGGTGAGGTTAAGTAAGAAGTTTTTGGACCCTAGCTTTGTTTCTGATAGATGAAATTGTCTGAAATTTACAGACCATCACCAACCTTGTTAACTCTCTAAAATGTACAAAAATCAGGCCAAAACCGTTTAATACTCCTTAAGATATCGCCCAAAGCGCATATTGTTCGTATGTCCATGGGAGGTGAGGTTAAGTAAGAAGTTTTTGGACTCTAGCTTTGTTTCTGATAGATGAAATTGTCTGAAATTTACAGACCATCACCAACCTTGTTAACTCTCTAAAATGTACAAAAATCAGGCCAAACCGTCGTATACTCCTTAAGATATCGCCCAAAGCGCATATTGTTCGTATGTCCATGGGAGGTGAGGTTAAGTAAGAAGTTTTGGACCCTAGCTTTGTTTCTGATAGATGAAATTCTCTGAAATTTACAGACCATCACCAACCTTGTTAACTCTCTAAAATATACACAAATCAGGCCAAACCGTTTAATACTCCTTAAGATATCGCCCAAAGCGCATATTGTTCGTATGTCCATGGGAGGTGAGGTTAAGTAAGAAGTTTTTGGACCCTAGCTTTGTTTCTGATAGATGAAATTGTTTGAAATTTACAGACCATCATCAACCTTGTTAACTCTCTAACATGTACAAAAATCAGGCCAAACCGTTCAATACTCGTTAAGATATCGCCCAAAGCGCATATTGTTCGTATGTCCATGGGAGGTGAGGTTAAGTAAGAAGTTTTTGGACCTAGCTTTGTTTCTGATAGATGAAATTGTCTGAAATTTACAGACCATCACCAACCTTGTTAACTCTCTAACATATACAAAAATCAGGCCAAACCGTTTAATACTCCTAAAGATATCGCCCAAAGCGCATATTGTTCGTATGTCCATGGGAGGTGAGGTTAAGTAAGAAGTTTTTGGACCCTAGCTTTGTTTCTGATAGATGAAATTGTCTGAAATTTACAGAAAATCACCATCTCTGTTAACTCTCTAAAATGTACAAAAATCAGGCCCAACCGTTTAATACTCCTTAAGATATCGCCCAAAGCGCATATTGTTCGTATGTCCATGGGAGGTGAGGTTAAGTAAGAAGTTTTTGGACTCTAGCTTTGTTTCTGATAGATGAAATTATCTGAAATTTACAGAAAATCACCATCTCTGTTAACTCTCTAAAATGTACAAAAATCAGGCCCAACCGTTTAATACTTCTTAAGATATCGCCCAAAGCGCATATTGTTCGTATGTCCATGGGAGGTGAGGTTAAGTAAGAAGTTTTTGGACTCTAGCTTTGTTTCTGATAGATGAAATTATCTGAAATTTACAGAAAATCACCATCTCTGTTAACTCTCTAAAATGTACAAAAATCAGGCCCAACCGTTTAATACTTCTTAAGATATCGCCCAAAGCGCATATTGTTCGTATGTCCATGGGAGGTGAGGTTAAGTAAGAAGTTTTTGGACCCTAGCTTTGTTTCTGATAGATGAAATTCTCTGAAATTTACAGACCATCACCAACCTTGTTAACTCTCTAAAATGTACAAAAATCAGGCCAAACCGTTTTATACTCCTTAAGATATCGCCCAAAGCGCATATTGTTCGTATGTCCATGGGAGGTGAGGTTAAGTAAGAAGTTTTTGGACTCTAGCTTTGTTTCTGATAGATGAAATTGTCTGAAATTTACAGACCATCACCAACCTTGTTAACTCTCTAAAATGTACAAAAATCAGGCCAAACCGTCGTATACTCCTTAAGATATCGCCCAAAGCGCATATTGTTCGTATGTCCATGGGAGGTGCGGTTAAGTAAGAAGTTTTTGGACCCTAGCTTTGTTTCTGATAGATGAAATTGTCTGAAATTTACAGACCATCACCAACCTTGTTAACTCTCTAACATATACAAAAATCAGGCCAAACCGTTTAATACTCCTAAAGATATCGCCCAAAGCGCATATTGTTCGTATGTCCATGGGAGGTGAGGTTAAGTAAGAAGTTTTTGGACCCTAGCTTTGTTTCTGATAGATGAAATTGTCTGAAATTTACAGAAAATCACCATCTCTGTTAACTCTCTAAAATGTACAAAAATCAGGCCAAACCGTTTTATACTCCTTAAGATATCGCCCAAAGCGCATATTGTTCGTATGTCCATGGGAGGTGAGGTTAAGTAAGAAGTTTTTGGACCCTAGCTTTGTTTCTGATAGATGAAATTGTCTGAAATTCACAGACAATCACCAACCCTGTTAATTCTCTAAAATGTACAAAAATCAGGCCAAACCGTTTTATACTCCTTAAGATATCGCCCAAAGCGCATATTGTTCGTATGTCCATGGGAGGTGAGGTTAAGTGAGAAGTTTTTGGACCCTAGCTTTGTTTCTGATAGATGAAATTGTTCGAAATTTACAGACCATCACCAACCTTGTTACTTCTCTAGAGTGCACAAAAATCAGGCCAAACCGTTCAATACTCCTTAAGATATCGCCCAAAGCGCATATTGTTCGTATGTCCATGGGAGGTGAGGTTAAGTAAGAAGTTTTTGGACCCTAGCTTTGTTTCTGATAGATGAAATTGTCTGAAATTTACAGAAAATCACCATCTCTGTTAACTCTCTAAAATGTACAAAAATCAGGCCCAACCGTTTAATACTCCTTAAGATATCGCCCAAAGCGCATATTGTTCGTATGTCCATGGGAGGTGAGGTTAAGTAAGAAGTTTTTGGACCCTAGCTTTGTTTCTGATAGATGAAATTGTCTGAAATTTACAGACCATCACCAACCTTGTTAACTCTCTAACATATACAAAAATCAGGCCAAACCGTTTAATACTCCTTAAGATATCGCCCAAAGCGCATATTGTTCGTATGTCCATGGGAGGTGAGGTTAAGTAAGAAGTTTTTGGACCCTAGCTTTGTTTCTGATAGATGAAATTGTCTGAAATTTACAGACCATCACCAACCTTGTTAACTCTCTAACATATACAAAAATCAGGCCAAACCGTTTAATACTCCTAAAGATATCGCCCAAAGCGCATATTGTTCGTATGTCCATGGGAGGTGAGGTTAAGTAAGAAGTTTTTGGACCCTAGCTTTGTTTCTGATAGATGAAATTGTCTGAAATTTACAGAAAATCACCATCTCTGTTAACTCTCTAAAATGTACAAAAATCAGGCCAACCGTTTAATACTCCTTAAGATATCGCCCAAAGCGCATATTGTTCGTATGTCCATGGGAGGTGAGGTTAAGTAAGAAGTTTTTGGACTCTAGCTTTGTTTCTGATAGATGAAATTATCTGAAATTTACAGAAAATCACCATCTCTGTTAACTCTCTAAAATGTACAAAAATCAGGCCCAACCGTTTAATACTTCTTAAGATATCGCCCAAAGCGCATATTGTTCGTATGTCCATGGGAGGTGAGGTTAAGTAAGAAGTTTTTGGACCCTAGCTTTGTTTCTGATAGATGAAATTCTCTGAAATTTACAGACCATCACCAACCTTGTTAACTCTCTAAAATGTACAAAAATCAGGCCAAACCGTTTTATACTCCTTAAGATATCGCCCAAAGCGCATATTGTTCGTATGTCCATGGGAGGTGAGGTTAAGTAAGAAGTTTTTGGACTCTAGCTTTGTTTCTGATAGATGAAATTGTCTGAAATTTACAGACCATCACCAACCTTGTTAACTCTCTAAAATGTACAAAAATCAGGCCAAACCGTCGTATACTCCTTAAGATATCGCCCAAAGCGCATATTGTTCGTATGTCCATGGGAGGTGAGGTTAAGTAAGAAGTTTTTGGACCCTAGCTTTGTTTCTGATAGATGAAATTCTCTGAAATTTACAGACCATCACCAACCTTGTTAACTCTCTAAAATGTACAAAAATCAGGCCAAACCGTTTTATACTCCTTAAGATATCGCCCAAAGCGCATATTGTTCGTATGTCCATGGGAGGTGAGGTTAAGTAAGAAGTTTTTGGACTCTAGCTTTGTTTCTGATAGATGAAATTGTCTGAAATTTACAGACCATCACCAACCTTGTTAACTCTCTAAAATGTACAAAAATCAGGCCAAACCGTTTAATACTCCTTAAGATATCGCCCAAAGCGCATATTGTTCGTATGTCCATGGGAGGTGAGGTTAAGTAAGAAGTTTTTGGACCCTAGCTTTGTTTCTGATAGATGAAATTGTCTGAAATTCACAGACAATCACCAACCCTGTTAATTCTCTAAAATGTACAAAAATCAGGCCAAACCGTTTTATACTCCTTAAGATATCGCCCAAAGCGCATATTGTTCGTATGTCCATGGGAGGTGAGGTTAAGTGAGAAGTTTTTGGACCCTAGCTTTGTTTCTGATAGATGAAATTGTTCGAAATTTACAGACCATCACCAACCTTGTTACTTCTCTAAAGTGCACAAAAATCAGGCCAAACCGTTCAATACTCCTTAAGATATCGCCCAAAGCGCATATTGTTCGTATGTCCATGGGAGGTGAGGTTAAGTAAGAAGTTTTTGGACCTTAGCTTTGTTTCTGATAGATGAAATTGTCTGAAATTTACAGAAAATCACCATCTCTGTTAACTCTCTAAAATGTACAAAAATCAGGCCCAACCGTTTAATACTCCTTAAGATATCGCCCAAAGCGCATATTGTTCGTATGTCCATGGGAGGTGAGGTTAAGTAAGAAGTTTTTGGACCCTAGCTTTGTTTCTGATAGATGAAATTGTCTGAAATTTACAGACCATCACCAACCTTGTTAACTCTCTAACATATACAAAAATCAGGCCAAACCGTTTAATACTCCTTAAGATATCGCCCAAAGCGCATATTGTTCGTATGTCCATGGGAGGTGAGGTTAAGTAAGAAGTTTTTGGACCCTAGCTTTGTTTCTGATAGATGAAATTGTCTGAAATTTACAGACCATCACCAACCTTGTTAACTCTCTAAAATGTACAAAAATCAGGCCAAACCGTTTAATACTCCTTAAGATATCGCCCAAAGCGCATATTGTTCGTATGTCCATGGGAGGTGAGGTTAAGTAAGAAGTTTTTGGACTCTAGCTTTGTTTCTGATAGATGAAATTGTCTGAAATTTACAGACCATCACCAACCTTGTTAACTCTCTAAAATGTACAAAAATCAGGCCAAACCGTCGTATACTCCTTAAGATATCGCCCAAAGCGCATATTGTTCGTATGTCCATGGGAGGTGAGGTTAAGTAAGAAGTTTTTGGACCCTAGCTTTGTTTCTGATAGATGAAATTCTCTGAAATTTACAGACCATCACCAACCTTGTTAACTCTCTAAAATATACACAAATCAGGCCAAACCGTTTAATACTCCTTAAGATATCGCCCAAAGCGCATATTGTTCGTATGTCCATGGGAGGTGAGGTTAAGTAAGAAGTTTTTGGACCCTAGCTTTGTTTCTGATAGATGAAATTGTTTGAAATTTACAGACCATCATCAACCTTGTTAACTCTCTAACATGTACAAAAATCAGGCCAAACCGTTCAATACTCGTTAAGATATCGCCCAAAGCGCATATTGTTCGTATGTCCATGGGAGGTGAGGTTAAGTGAGAAGTTTTTGGACCCTAGCTTTGTTTCTGATAGATGAAATTGTCTGAAATTTACAGACCATCACCAACCTTGTTAACTCTCTAACATATACAAAAATCAGGCCAAACCGTTTAATACTCCTTAAGATATCGCCCAAAGCGCATATTGTTCGTATGTCCATGGGAGGTGAGGTTAAGTAAGAAGTTTTTGGACCCTAGCTTTGTTTCTGATAGATGAAATTGTCTGAAATTTACAGACCATCACCAACCTTGTTAACTCTCTAAAATGTACAAAAATCAGGCCAAACCGTTTAATACTCCTTAAGATATCGCCCAAAGCGCATATTGTTCGTATGTCCATGGGAGGTGAGGTTAAGTAAGAAGTTTTTGGACTCTAGCTTTGTTTCTGATAGATGAAATTGTCTGAAATTTACAGACCATCACCAACCTTGTTAACTCTCTAAAATGTACAAAAATCAGGCCAAACCGTCGTATACTCCTTAAGATATCGCCCAAAGCGCATATTGTTCGTATGTCCATGGGAGGTGAGGTTAAGTAAGAAGTTTTTGGACCCTAGCTTTGTTTCTGATAGATGAAATTCTCTGAAATTTACAGACCATCACCAACCTTGTTAACTCTCTAAAATATACACAAATCAGGCCAAACCGTTTAATACTCCTTAAGATATCGCCCAAAGCGCATATTGTTCGTATGTCCATGGGAGGTGAGGTTAAGTAAGAAGTTTTTGGACCCTAGCTTTGTTTCTGATAGATGAAATTGTTTGAAATTTACAGACCATCATCAACCTTGTTAACTCTCTAACATGTACAAAAATCAGGCCAAACCGTTCAATACTCGTTAAGATATCGCCCAAAGCGCATATTGTTCGTATGTCCATGGGAGGTGAGGTTAAGTGAGAAGTTTTTGGACCCTAGCTTTGTTTCTGATAGATGAAATTGTTTGAAATTTACAGACCATCACCAACTTTGTTAACTCTCTAACATATACAAAAATCAGGCCAAACCGTTTAATACTCCTTAAGATATCGCCCAAAGCGCATATTGTTCGTATGTCCATGGGAGGTGAGGTTAAGTGAGAAGTTTTTGGACCCTAGCTTTGTTTCTGATAGATGAAATTCTCTGAAATTTACAGACCATCACCAACCTTGTTAACTCTCTAAAGTATACAAAGATCAGGCCAAACCGTTTAATACTCCTTAAGATATCGCCCAAAGCGCATATTGTTCGTATGTCCATGGGAGGTGAGGTTAAGTAAGAAGTTTTTGGACCCTAGCTTTGTTTCTGATAGATGAAATTGTTTGAAATTTACAGACCATCATCAACCTTGTTAACTCTCTAACATGTACAAAAATCAGGCCAAACCGTTTAATACTCGTTAAGATATCGCCCAAAGCGCATATTGTTCGTATGTCCATGGGAGGTGAGGTTAAGTAAGAAGTTTTTGGACCTTAGCTTTGTTTCTGATAGATGAAATTGTCTGAAATTTACAGAAAATCACCATCTCTGTTAACTCTCTAAAATGTACAAAAATCAGGCCCAACCGTTTAATACTCCTTAAGATATCGCCCAAAGCGCATATTGTTCGTATGTCCATGGGAGGTGAGGTTAAGTAAGAAGTTTTTGGACCCTAGCTTTGTTTCTGATAGATGAAATTGTCTGAAATTTACAGACCATCACCAACCTTGTTAACTCTCTAACATATACAAAAATCAGGCCAAACCGTTTAATACTCCTTAAGATATCGCCCAAAGCGCATATTGTTCGTATGTCCATGGGAGGTGAGGTTAAGTAAGAAGTTTTTGGACCCTAGCTTTGTTTCTGATAGATGAAATTGTCTGAAATTTACAGACCATCACCAACCTTGTTAACTCTCTAAAATGTACAAAAATCAGGCCAAACCGTTTAATACTCCTTAAGATATCGCCCAAAGCGCATATTGTTCGTATGTCCATGGGAGGTGAGGTTAAGTAAGAAGTTTTTGGACTCTAGCTTTGTTTCTGATAGATGAAATTGTCTGAAATTTACAGACCATCACCAACCTTGTTAACTCTCTAAAATGTACAAAAATCAGGCCAAACCGTCGTATACTCCTTAAGATATCGCCCAAAGCGCATATTGTTCGTATGTCCATGGGAGGTGAGGTTAAGTAAGAAGTTTTTGGACCCTAGCTTTGTTTCTGATAGATGAAATTCTCTGAAATTTACAGACCATCACCAACCTTGTTAACTCTCTAAAATATACACAAATCAGGCCAAACCGTTTAATACTCCTTAAGATATCGCCCAAAGCGCATATTGTTCGTATGTCCATGGGAGGTGAGGTTAAGTAAGAAGTTTTTGGACCCTAGCTTTGTTTCTGATAGATGAAATTGTTTGAAATTTACAGACCATCATCAACCTTGTTAACTCTCTAACATGTACAAAAATCAGGCCAAACCGTTCAATACTCGTTAAGATATCGCCCAAAGCGCATATTGTTCGTATGTCCATGGGAGGTGAGGTTAAGTGAGAAGTTTTTGGACCCTAGCTTTGTTTCTGATAGATGAAATTGTCTGAAATTTACAGACCATCACCAACCTTGTTAACTCTCTAACATATACAAAAATCAGGCCAAACCGTTTAATACTCCTTAAGATATCGCCCAAAGCGCATATTGTTCGTATGTCCATGGGAGGTGAGGTTAAGTAAGAAGTTTTTGGACCCTAGCTTTGTTTCTGATAGATGAAATTGTCTGAAATTTACAGACCATCACCAACCTTGTTAACTCTCTAAAATGTACAAAAATCAGGCCAAACCGTTTAATACTCCTTAAGATATCGCCCAAAGCGCATATTGTTCGTATGTCCATGGGAGGTGAGGTTAAGTAAGAAGTTTTTGGACTCTAGCTTTGTTTCTGATAGATGAAATTGTCTGAAATTTACAGACCATCACCAACCTTGTTAACTCTCTAAAATGTACAAAAATCAGGCCAAACCGTCGTATACTCCTTAAGATATCGCCCAAAGCGCATATTGTTCGTATGTCCATGGGAGGTGAGGTTAAGTAAGAAGTTTTTGGACCCTAGCTTTGTTTCTGATAGATGAAATTCTCTGAAATTTACAGACCATCACCAACCTTGTTAACTCTCTAAAATATACACAAATCAGGCCAAACCGTTTAATACTCCTTAAGATATCGCCCAAAGCGCATATTGTTCGTATGTCCATGGGAGGTGAGGTTAAGTAAGAAGTTTTTGGACCCTAGCTTTGTTTCTGATAGATGAAATTGTCTGAAATTTACAGAAAATCACCATCTCTGTTAACTCTCTAAAATGTACAAAAATCAGGCCCAACCGTTTAATACTCCTTAAGATATCGCCCAAAGCGCATATTGTTCGTATGTCCATGGGAGGTGAGGTTAAGTAAGAAGTTTTTGGACTCTAGCTTTGTTTCTGATAGATGAAATTATCTGAAATTTACAGAAAATCACCATCTCTGTTAACTCTCTAAAATGTACAAAAATCAGGCCCAACCGTTTAATACTTCTTAAGATATCGCCCAAAGCGCATATTGTTCGTATGTCCATGGGAGGTGAGGTTAAGTAAGAAGTTTTTGGACCCTAGCTTTGTTTCTGATAGATGAAATTCTCTGAAATTTACAGACCATCACCAACCTTGTTAACTCTCTAAAATGTACAAAAATCAGGCCAAACCGTTTTATACTCCTTAAGATATCGCCCAAAGCGCATATTGTTCGTATGTCCATGGGAGGTGAGGTTAAGTAAGAAGTTTTTGGACTCTAGCTTTGTTTCTGATAGATGAAATTGTCTGAAATTTACAGACCATCACCAACCTTGTTAACTCTCTAAAATGTACAAAAATCAGGCCAAACCGTCGTATACTCCTTAAGATATCGCCCAAAGCGCATATTGTTCGTATGTCCATGGGAGGTGAGGTTAAGTAAGAAGTTTTTGGACCCTAGCTTTGTTTCTGATAGATGAAATTCTCTGAAATTTACAGACCATCACCAACCTTGTTAACTCTCTAAAATGTACAAAAATCAGGCCAAACCGTTTTATACTCCTTAAGATATCGCCCAAAGCGCATATTGTTCGTATGTCCATGGGAGGTGAGGTTAAGTAAGAAGTTTTTGGACTCTAGCTTTGTTTCTGATAGATGAAATTGTCTGAAATTTACAGACCATCACCAACCTTGTTAACTCTCTAAAATGTACAAAAATCAGGCCAAACCGTTTAATACTCCTTAAGATATCGCCCAAAGCGCATATTGTTCGTATGTCCATGGGAGGTGAGGTTAAGTAAGAAGTTTTTGGACCCTAGCTTTGTTTCTGATAGATGAAATTGTCTGAAATTCACAGACAATCACCAACCCTGTTAATTCTCTAAAATGTACAAAAATCAGGCCAAACCGTTTTATACTCCTTAAGATATCGCCCAAAGCGCATATTGTTCGTATGTCCATGGGAGGTGAGGTTAAGTGAGAAGTTTTTGGACCCTAGCTTTGTTTCTGATAGATGAAATTGTTCGAAATTTACAGACCATCACCAACCTTGTTACTTCTCTAAAGTGCACAAAAATCAGGCCAAACCGTTCAATACTCCTTAAGATATCGCCCAAAGCGCATATTGTTCGTATGTCCATGGGAGGTGAGGTTAAGTAAGAAGTTTTTGGACCTTAGCTTTGTTTCTGATAGATGAAATTGTCTGAAATTTACAGAAAATCACCATCTCTGTTAACTCTCTAAAATGTACAAAAATCAGGCCCAACCGTTTAATACTCCTTAAGATATCGCCCAAAGCGCATATTGTTCGTATGTCCATGGGAGGTGAGGTTAAGTAAGAAGTTTTTGGACCCTAGCTTTGTTTCTGATAGATGAAATTGTCTGAAATTTACAGACCATCACCAACCTTGTTAACTCTCTAACATATACAAAAATCAGGCCAAACCGTTTAATACTCCTTAAGATATCGCCCAAAGCGCATATTGTTCGTATGTCCATGGGAGGTGAGGTTAAGTAAGAAGTTTTTGGACCCTAGCTTTGTTTCTGATAGATGAAATTGTCTGAAATTTACAGACCATCACCAACCTTGTTAACTCTCTAAAATGTACAAAAATCAGGCCAAACCGTTTAATACTCCTTAAGATATCGCCCAAAGCGCATATTGTTCGTATGTCCATGGGAGGTGAGGTTAAGTAAGAAGTTTTTGGACTCTAGCTTTGTTTCTGATAGATGAAATTGTCTGAAATTTACAGACCATCACCAACCTTGTTAACTCTCTAAAATGTACAAAAATCAGGCCAAACCGTCGTATACTCCTTAAGATATCGCCCAAAGCGCATATTGTTCGTATGTCCATGGGAGGTGAGGTTAAGTAAGAAGTTTTTGGACCCTAGCTTTGTTTCTGATAGATGAAATTCTCTGAAATTTACAGACCATCACCAACCTTGTTAACTCTCTAAAATATACACAAATCAGGCCAAACCGTTTAATACTCCTTAAGATATCGCCCAAAGCGCATATTGTTCGTATGTCCATGGGAGGTGAGGTTAAGTAAGAAGTTTTTGGACCCTAGCTTTGTTTCTGATAGATGAAATTGTTTGAAATTTACAGACCATCATCAACCTTGTTAACTCTCTAACATGTACAAAAATCAGGCCAAACCGTTCAATACTCGTTAAGATATCGCCCAAAGCGCATATTGTTCGTATGTCCATGGGAGGTGAGGTTAAGTGAGAAGTTTTTGGACCCTAGCTTTGTTTCTGATAGATGAAATTGTCTGAAATTTACAGACCATCACCAACCTTGTTAACTCTCTAACATATACAAAAATCAGGCCAAACCGTTTAATACTCCTTAAGATATCGCCCAAAGCGCATATTGTTCGTATGTCCATGGGAGGTGAGGTTAAGTAAGAAGTTTTTGGACCCTAGCTTTGTTTCTGATAGATGAAATTGTCTGAAATTTACAGACCATCACCAACCTTGTTAACTCTCTAAAATGTACAAAAATCAGGCCAAACCGTTTAATACTCCTTAAGATATCGCCCAAAGCGCATATTGTTCGTATGTCCATGGGAGGTGAGGTTAAGTAAGAAGTTTTTGGACTCTAGCTTTGTTTCTGATAGATGAAATTGTCTGAAATTTACAGACCATCACCAACCTTGTTAACTCTCTAAAATGTACAAAAATCAGGCCAAACCGTCGTATACTCCTTAAGATATCGCCCAAAGCGCATATTGTTCGTATGTCCATGGGAGGTGAGGTTAAGTAAGAAGTTTTTGGACCCTAGCTTTGTTTCTGATAGATGAAATTCTCTGAAATTTACAGACCATCACCAACCTTGTTAACTCTCTAAAATATACACAAATCAGGCCAAACCGTTTAATACTCCTTAAGATATCGCCCAAAGCGCATATTGTTCGTATGTCCATGGGAGGTGAGGTTAAGTAAGAAGTTTTTGGACCCTAGCTTTGTTTCTGATAGATGAAATTGTTTGAAATTTACAGACCATCATCAACCTTGTTAACTCTCTAACATGTACAAAAATCAGGCCAAACCGTTCAATACTCGTTAAGATATCGCCCAAAGCGCATATTGTTCGTATGTCCATGGGAGGTGAGGTTAAGTGAGAAGTTTTTGGACCCTAGCTTTGTTTCTGATAGATGAAATTGTTTGAAATTTACAGACCATCACCAACTTTGTTAACTCTCTAACATATACAAAAATCAGGCCAAACCGTTTAATACTCCTTAAGATATCGCCCAAAGCGCATATTGTTCGTATGTCCATGGGAGGTGAGGTTAAGTGAGAAGTTTTTGGACCCTAGCTTTGTTTCTGATAGATGAAATTCTCTGAAATTTACAGACCATCACCAACCTTGTTAACTCTCTAAAGTATACAAAGATCAGGCCAAACCGTTTAATACTCCTTAAGATATCGCCCAAAGCGCATATTGTTCGTATGTCCATGGGAGGTGAGGTTAAGTAAGAAGTTTTTGGACCCTAGCTTTGTTTCTGATAGATGAAATTGTTTGAAATTTACAGACCATCATCAACCTTGTTAACTCTCTAACATGTACAAAAATCAGGCCAAACCGTTCAATACTCGTTAAGATATCGCCCAAAGCGCATATTGTTCGTATGTCCATGGGAGGTGAGGTTAAGTGAGAAGTTTTTGGACCCTAGCTTTGTTTCTGATAGATGAAATTGTTTGAAATTTACAGACCATCACCAACTTTGTTAACTCTCTAACATATACAAAAATCAGGCCAAACCGTTTAATACTCCTTAAGATATCGCCCAAAGCGCATATTGTTCGTATGTCCATGGGAGGTGAGGTTAAGTGAGAAGTTTTTGGACCCTAGCTTTGTTTCTGATAGATGAAATTCTCTGAAATTTACAGACCATCACCAACCTTGTTACTTCTCTAAAGTATACAAAGATCAGGCCAAACCGTTTAATACTCCTTAAGATATCGCCCAAAGCGCATATTGTTCGTATGTCCATGGGAGGTGAGGTTAAGTAAGAAGTTTTTGGACCCTAGCTTTGTTTCTGATAGATGAAATTGTCTGAAATTTACAGACCATCACCAACCTTGTTAACTCTCTAAAATATACAAAAATCAGGCCAAACCGTTTAATACTCCTTAAGATATCGCCCAAAGCGCATATTGTTCGTATGTCCATGGGAGGTGAGGTTAAGTAAGAAGTTTTTGGACCCTAGCTTTGTTTCTGATAGATGAAATTCTCTGAAATTTACAGACCATTACCAACCTTGTTACTCCTCTAAAGTATACAAAAATCAGGCCAAACCGTTCAATACTCGTTAAGATATCGCCCAAAGCGCATATTGTTCGTATGTCCATGGGAGGTGAGGTTAAGTAAGAAGTTTTTGGACCCTAGCTTTGTTTCTGATAGATGAAATTGTTTGAAATTTACAGACCATCACCAACTTTGTTAACTCTCTAACATGTACAAAAATCAGGCCAAACCGTTTAATACTCCTTAAGATATCGCCCAAAGCGCATATTGTTCGTATGTCCATGGGAGGTGAGGTTAAGTAAGAAGTTTTTGGACCCTAGCTTTGTTTCTGATAGATGAAATTGTCTGAAATTTACAGACCATCACCAACCTTGTTAACTCTCTAAAATATACACAAATCAGGCCAAACCGTTTAATACTCCTTAAGATATCGCCCAAAGCGCATATTGTTCGTATGTCCATGGGAGGTGAGGTTAAGTAAGAAGTTTTTGGACCCTAGCTTTGTTTCTGATAGATGAAATTGTTTGAAATTTACAGACCATCATCAACCTTGTTAACTCTCTAACATGTACAAAAATCAGGCCAAACCGTTCAATACTCGTTAAGATATCGCCCAAAGCGCATATTGTTCGTATGTCCATGGGAGGTGAGGTTAAGTGAGAAGTTTTTGGACCCTAGCTTTGTTTCTGATAGATGAAATTGTTTGAAATTTACAGACCATCACCAACTTTGTTAACTCTCTAACATATACAAAAATCAGGCCAAACCGTTTAATACTCCTTAAGATATCGCCCAAAGCGCATATTGTTCGTATGTCCATGGGAGGTGAGGTTAAGTAAGAAGTTTTTGGACCCTAGCTTTGTTTCTGATAGATGAAATTCTCTGAAATTTACAGACCATCACCAACCTTGTTAACTCTCTAAAATGTACAAAGATCAGGCCAAACCGTTTAATACTCCTTAAGATATCGCCCAAAGCGCATATTGTTCGTATGTCCATGGGAGGTGAGGTTAAGTAAGAAGTTTTTGGACTCTAGCTTTGTTTCTGATAGATGAAATTGTCTGAAATTTACAGACCATCACCAACCTTGTTAACTCTCTAAAATGTACAAAAATCAGGCCAAACCGTTTAATACTCCTTAAGATATCGCCCAAAGCGCATATTGTTCGTATGTCCATGGGAGGTGAGGTTAAGTAAGAAGTTTTTGGACCCTAGCTTTGTTTCTGATAGATGAAATTGTCTGAAATTCACAGACAATCACCAACCCTGTTAATTCTCTAAAATGTACAAAAATCAGGCCAAACCGTTTTATACTCCTTAAGATATCGCCCAAAGCGCATATTGTTCGTATGTCCATGGGAGGTGAGGTTAAGTGAGAAGTTTTTGGACCCTAGCTTTGTTTCTGATAGATGAAATTGTTCGAAATTTACAGACCATCACCAACCTTGTTACTTCTCTAAAGTGCACAAAAATCAGGCCAAACCGTTCAATACTCCTTAAGATATCGCCCAAAGCGCATATTGTTCGTATGTCCATGGGAGGTGAGGTTAAGTAAGAAGTTTTTGGACCCTAGCTTTGTTTCTGATAGATGAAATTGTCTGAAATTTACAGAAAATCACCATCTCTGTTAACTCTCTAAAATGTACAAAAATCAGGCCCAACCGTTTAATACTCCTTAAGATATCGCCCAAAGCGCATATTGTTCGTATGTCCATGGGAGGTGAGGTTAAGTAAGAAGTTTTTGGACCCTAGCTTTGTTTCTGATAGATGAAATTGTCTGAAATTTACAGACCATCACCAACCTTGTTAACTCTCTAACATATACAAAAATCAGGCCAAACCGTTTAATACTCCTTAAGATATCGCCCAAAGCGCATATTGTTCGTATGTCCATGGGAGGTGAGGTTAAGTAAGAAGTTTTTGGACCCTAGCTTTGTTTCTGATAGATGAAATTGTCTGAAATTTACAGACCATCACCAACCTTGTTAACTCTCTAAAATGTACAAAAATCAGGCCAAACCGTTTAATACTCCTTAAGATATCGCCCAAAGCGCATATTGTTCGTATGTCCATGGGAGGTGAGGTTAAGTAAGAAGTTTTTGGACTCTAGCTTTGTTTCTGATAGATGAAATTGTCTGAAATTTACAGACCATCACCAACCTTGTTAACTCTCTAAAATGTACAAAAATCAGGCCAAACCGTCGTATACTCCTTAAGATATCGCCCAAAGCGCATATTGTTCGTATGTCCATGGGAGGTGAGGTTAAGTAAGAAGTTTTTGGACCCTAGCTTTGTTTCTGATAGATGAAATTCTCTGAAATTTACAGACCATCACCAACCTTGTTAACTCTCTAACATATACAAAAATCAGGCCAAACCGTTTAATACTCCTAAAGATATCGCCCAAAGCGCATATTGTTCGTATGTCCATGGGAGGTGAGGTTAAGTAAGAAGTTTTTGGACCCTAGCTTTGTTTCTGATAGATGAAATTCTCTGAAATTTACAGACCATCACCAACCTTGTTACTTCTCTAAAGTATACAAAGATCAGGCCAAACCGTTTAATACTCCTTAAGATATCGCCCAAAGCGCATATTGTTCGTATGTCCATGGGAGGTGAGGTTAAGTAAGAAGTTTTTGGACCCTAGCTTTGTTTCTGATAGATGAAATTGTCTGAAATTTACAGACCATCACCAACCTTGTTAACTCTCTAAAATATACAAATATCAGGCCAAACCGTTTAATACTCCTTAAGATATCGCCCAAAGCGCATATTGTTCGTATGTCCATGGGAGGTGAGGTTAAGTAAGAAGTTTTTGGACCCTAGCTTTGTTTCTGATAGATGAAATTCTCTGAAATTTACAGACCATTACCAACCTTGTTACTCCTCTAAAGTATACAAAAATCAGGCCAAACCGTTCTCAATACTCGTTAAGATATCGCCCAAAGCGCATATTGTTCGTATGTCCATGGGAGGTGAGGTTAAGTAAGAAGTTTTTGGACCCTAGCTTTGTTTCTGATAGATGAAATTGTTTGAAATTTACAGACCATCACCAACTTTGTTAACTCTCTAACATGTACAAAAATCAGGCCAAACCGTTTAATACTCCTTAAGATATCGCCCAAAGCGCATATTGTTCGTATGTCCATGGGAGGTGAGGTTAAGTAAGAAGTTTTTGGACCCTAGCTTTGTTTCTGATAGATGAAATTGTCTGAAATTTACAGACCATCACCAACCTTGTTAACTCTCTAAAATATACACAAATCAGGCCAAACCGTTTAATACTCCTTAAGATATCGCCCAAAGCGCATATTGTTCGTATGTCCATGGGAGGTGAGGTTAAGTAAGAAGTTTTTGGACCCTAGCTTTGTTTCTGATAGATGAAATTGTTTGAAATTTACAGACCATCATCAACCTTGTTAACTCTCTAAAATGTACAAAAATCAGGCCAAACCGTTCAATACTCGTTAAGATATCGCCCAAAGCGCATATTGTTCGTATGTCCATGGGAGGTGAGGTTAAGTGAGAAGTTTTTGGACCCTAGCTTTGTTTCTGATAGATGAAATTGTTTGAAATTTACAGACCATCACCAACTTTGTTAACTCTCTAACATATACAAAAATCAGGCCAAACCGTTTAATACTCCTTAAGATATCGCCCAAAGCGCATATTGTTCGTATGTCCATGGGAGGTGAGGTTAAGTAAGAAGTTTTTGGACCCTAGCTTTGTTTCTGATAGATGAAATTCTCTGAAATTTACAGACCATCACCAACCTTGTAACTCTCTAAAATGTACAAAGATCAGGCCAAACCGTTTAATACTCCTTAAGATATCGCCCAAAGCGCATATTGTTCGTATGTCCATGGGAGGTGAGGTTAAGTAAGAAGTTTTTGGACTCTAGCTTTGTTTCTGATAGATGAAATTGTCTGAAATTTACAGACCATCACCAACCTTGTTAACTCTCTAAAATGTACAAAAATCAGGCCAAACCGTTTAATACTCCTTAAGATATCGCCCAAAGCGCATATTGTTCGTATGTCCATGGGAGGTGAGGTTAAGTAAGAAGTTTTTGGACCCTAGCTTTGTTTCTGATAGATGAAATTGTCTGAAATTCACAGACAATCACCAACCCTGTTAATTCTCTAAAATGTACAAAAATCAGGCCAAACCGTTTTATACTCCTTAAGATATCGCCCAAAGCGCATATTGTTCGTATGTCCATGGGAGGTGAGGTTAAGTGAGAAGTTTTTGGACCCTAGCTTTGTTTCTGATAGATGAAATTGTTCGAAATTTACAGACCATCACCAACCTTGTTACTTCTCTAAAGTGCACAAAAATCAGGCCAAACCGTTCAATACTCCTTAAGATATCGCCCAAAGCGCATATTGTTCGTATGTCCATGGGAGGTGAGGTTAAGTAAGAAGTTTTTGGACCCTAGCTTTGTTTCTGATAGATGAAATTGTCTGAAATTTACAGAAAATCACCATCTCTGTTAACTCTCTAAAATGTACAAAAATCAGGCCCAACCGTTTAATACTCCTTAAGATATCGCCCAAAGCGCATATTGTTCGTATGTCCATGGGAGGTGAGGTTAAGTAAGAAGTTTTTGGACCCTAGCTTTGTTTCTGATAGATGAAATTGTCTGAAATTTACAGACCATCACCAACCTTGTTAACTCTCTAACATATACAAAAATCAGGCCAAACCGTTTAATACTCCTTAAGATATCGCCAAAGCGCATATTGTTCGTATGTCCATGGGAGGTGAGGTTAAGTAAGAAGTTTTTGGACCCTAGCTTTGTTTCTGATAGATGAAATTGTCTGAAATTTACAGACCATCACCAACCTTGTTAACTCTCTAAAATGTACAAAAATCAGGCCAAACCGTTTAATACTCCTTAAGATATCGCCCAAAGCGCATATTGTTCGTATGTCCATGGGAGGTGAGGTTAAGTAAGAAGTTTTTGGACTCTAGCTTTGTTTCTGATAGATGAAATTGTCTGAAATTTACAGACCATCACCAACCTTGTTAACTCTCTAAAATGTACAAAAATCAGGCCAAACCGTCGTATACTCCTTAAGATATCGCCCAAAGCGCATATTGTTCGTATGTCCATGGGAGGTGAGGTTAAGTAAGAAGTTTTGGACCCTAGCTTTGTTTCTGATAGATGAAATTCTCTGAAATTTACAGACCATCACCAACCTTGTTAACTCTCTAACATATACAAAAATCAGGCCAAACCGTTTAATACTCCTAAAGATATCGCCCAAAGCGCATATTGTTCGTATGTCCATGGGAGGTGAGGTTAAGTAAGAAGTTTTTGGACCCTAGCTTTGTTTCTGATAGATGAAATTGTCTGAAATTTACAGAAAATCACCATCTCTGTTAACTCTCTAAAATGTACAAAAATCAGGCCAAACCGTTCAATACTCGTTAAGATATCGCCCAAAGCGCATATTGTTCGTATGTCCATGGGAGGTGAGGTTAAGTGAGAAGTTTTTGGACCCTAGCTTTGTTTCTGATAGATGAAATTGTTTGAAATTTACAGACCATCACCAACTTTGTTAACTCTCTAACATATACAAAAATCAGGCCAAACCGTTTAATACTCCTTAAGATATCGCCCAAAGCGCATATTGTTCGTATGTCCATGGGAGGTGAGGTTAAGTAAGAAGTTTTTGGACCCTAGCTTTGTTTCTGATAGATGAAATTGTCTGAAATTTACAGAAAATCACCATCTCTGTTAACTCTCTAAAATGTACAAAAATCAGGCCCAACCGTTTAATACTCCTTAAGATATCGCCCAAAGCGCATATTGTTCGTATGTCCATGGGAGGTGAGGTTAAGTAAGAAGTTTTTGGACCCTAGCTTTGTTTCTGATAGATGAAATTGTCTGAAATTTACAGACCATCACCAACCTTGTTAACTCTCTAACATATACAAAAATCAGGCCAAACCGTTTAATACTCCTTAAGATATCGCCCAAAGCGCATATTGTTCGTATGTCCATGGGAGGTGAGGTTAAGTAAGAAGTTTTTGGACCCTAGCTTTGTTTCTGATAGATGAAATTGTCTGAAATTTACAGACCATCACCAACCTTGTTAACTCTCTAAAATGTACAAAAATCAGGCCAAACCGTTTAATACTCCTTAAGATATCGCCCAAAGCGCATATTGTTCGTATGTCCATGGGAGGTGAGGTTAAGTAAGAAGTTTTTGGACTCTAGCTTTGTTTCTGATAGATGAAATTGTCTGAAATTTACAGACCATCACCAACCTTGTTAACTCTCTAAAATGTACAAAAATCAGGCCAAACCGTCGTATACTCCTTAAGATATCGCCCAAAGCGCATATTGTTCGTATGTCCATGGGAGGTGAGGTTAAGTAAGAAGTTTTTGGACCCTAGCTTTGTTTCTGATAGATGAAATTCTCTGAAATTTACAGACCATCACCAACCTTGTTAACTCTCTAACATATACAAAAATCAGGCCAAACCGTTTAATACTCCTAAAGATATCGCCCAAAGCGCATATTGTTCGTATGTCCATGGGAGGTGAGGTTAAGTAAGAAGTTTTTGGACCCTAGCTTTGTTTCTGATAGATGAAATTGTCTGAAATTTACAGAAAATCACCATCTCTGTTAACTCTCTAAAATGTACAAAAATCAGGCCCAACCGTTTAATACTCCTTAAGATATCGCCCAAAGCGCATATTGTTCGTATGTCCATGGGAGGTGAGGTTAAGTAAGAAGTTTTTGGACCCTAGCTTTGTTTCTGATAGATGAAATTGTCTGAAATTTACAGACCATCACCAACCTTGTTAACTCTCTAACATATACAAAAATCAGGCCAAACCGTTTAATACTCCTTAAGATATCGCCCAAAGCGCATATTGTTCGTATGTCCATGGGAGGTGAGGTTAAGTAAGAAGTTTTTGGACCCTAGCTTTGTTTCTGATAGATGAAATTGTCTGAAATTTACAGACCATCACCAACCTTGTTAACTCTCTAAAATGTACAAAAATCAGGCCAAACCGTTTAATACTCCTTAAGATATCGCCCAAAGCGCATATTGTTCGTATGTCCATGGGAGGTGAGGTTAAGTAAGAAGTTTTTGGACTCTAGCTTTGTTTCTGATAGATGAAATTGTCTGAAATTTACAGACCATCACCAACCTTGTTAACTCTCTAAAATGTACAAAAATCAGGCCAAACCGTCGTATACTCCTTAAGATATCGCCCAAAGCGCATATTGTTCGTATGTCCATGGGAGGTGAGGTTAAGTAAGAAGTTTTTGGACCCTAGCTTTGTTTCTGATAGATGAAATTCTCTGAAATTTACAGACCATCACCAACCTTGTTAACTCTCTAACATATACAAAAATCAGGCCAAACCGTTTAATACTCCTAAAGATATCGCCCAAAGCGCATATTGTTCGTATGTCCATGGGAGGTGAGGTTAAGTAAGAAGTTTTTGGACCCTAGCTTTGTTTCTGATAGATGAAATTGTCTGAAATTTACAGAAAATCACCATCTCTGTTAACTCTCTAAAATGTACAAAAATCAGGCCAAACCGTTCAATACTCGTTAAGATATCGCCCAAAGCGCATATTGTTCGTATGTCCATGGGAGGTGAGGTTAAGTGAGAAGTTTTTGGACCCTAGCTTTGTTTCTGATAGATGAAATTGTTTGAAATTTACAGACCATCACCAACTTTGTTAACTCTCTAACATATACAAAAATCAGGCCAAACCGTTTAATACTCCTTAAGATATCGCCCAAAGCGCATATTGTTCGTATGTCCATGGGAGGTGAGGTTAAGTGAGAAGTTTTTGGACCCTAGCTTTGTTTCTGATAGATGAAATTGTTCGAAATTTACAGACCATCACCAACCTTGTTAACTCTCTAAAATGTACAAAAATCAGGCCAAACCGTTTTATACTCCTTAAGATATCGCCCAAAGCGCATATTGTTCGTATGTCCATGGGAGGTGAGGTTAAGTAAGAAGTTTTTGGACTCTAGCTTTGTTTCTGATAGATGAAATTCTCTGAAATTTACAGACCATCACCAACCTTGTTACTTCTCTAAAGTGCACAAAAATCAGGCAAACCGTTCAATACTCCTTAAGATATCGCCCAAAGCGCATATTGTTCGTATGTCCATGGGAGGTGAGGTTAAGTAAGAAGTTTTTGGACTCTAGCTTTGTTTCTGATAGATGAAATTGTCTGAAATTTACAGACCATCACCAACTTTGTTAACTCTCTAACATATATGAAAATCAGGCCAAACCGTTTAATACTCCTTAAGATATCGCCCAAAGCGCATATTGTTCGTATGTCCATGGAGGTGAGGTTAAGTAAGAAGTTTTTGGACCCTAGCTTTGTTCCTGATCGATGAAATTGTCTGAAATTTACAGACCGTCACCAACCTTGTTAACTCTCTAACATGTACAAAAATCAGGCCAAACCGTTCAATACTCGTTAAGATATCGCCCAAAGCGCATATTGTTCGTATGTCCATGGGAGGTGAGGTTAAGTAAGAAGTTTTTGGACCCTAGCTTTGTTTCTGATAGATGAAATTGTTTGAAATTTACAGACCATCACCAGCTTTGTTAACTCTCTAACATATACAAAAATCAGGCCAAACCGTTTAATACTCCTTAAGATATCGCCCAAAGCGCATATTGTTCGTATGTCCATGGGAGGTGAGGTTAAGTGAGAAGTTTTTGGACCCTAGCTTTGTTTCTGATAGATGAAATTGTTCGAAATTTACAGACCATCACCAACCTTGTTAACTCTCTAAAATGTACAAAAATCAGGCCAAACCGTTTTATACTCCTTAAGATATCGCCCAAAGCGCATATTGTTCGTATGTCCATGGGAGGTGAGGTTAAGTAAGAAGTTTTTGGACTCTAGCTTTGTTTCTGATAGATGAAATTCTCTGAAATTTACAGACCATCACCAACCTTGTTACTTCTCTAAAGTGCACAAAAATCAGGCCAAACCGTTCAATACTCCTTAAGATATCGCCCAAAGCGCATATTGTTCGTATGTCCATGGGAGGTGAGGTTAAGTAAGAAGTTTTTGGACTCTAGCTTTGTTTCTGATAGATGAAATTGTCTGAAATTTACAGACCATCACCAACTTTGTTAACTCTCTAACATATATGAAAATCAGGCCAAACCGTTTAATACTCCTTAAGATATCGCCCAAAGCGCATATTGTTCGTATGTCCATGGGAGGTGAGGTTAAGTAAGAAGTTTTTGGACCCTAGCTTTGTTCCTGATCGATGAAATTGTCTGAAATTTACAGACCGTCACCAACCTTGTTAACTCTCTAACATGTACAAAAATCAGGCCAAACCGTTCAATACTCGTTAAGATATCGCCCAAAGCGCATATTGTTCGTATGTCCATGGGAGGTGAGGTTAAGTGAGAAGTTTTTGGACCCTAGCTTTGTTTCTGATAGATGAAATTGTCTGAAATTTACAGACCATCACCATCCTTGTTAACTCTCTAAAATGTACAAAAATCAGGCCAAACCGTCGTATACTCCTTAAGATATCGCCCAAAGCGCATATTGTTCGTATGTCCATGGGAGGTGAGGTTAAGTAAGAAGTTTTTGGACCCTAGCTTTGTTTCTGATAGATGAAATTGTCTGAAATTTACAGAAAATCACCATCTCTGTTAACTCTCTAAAATGTACAAAAATCAGGCCAAACCGTTCAATACTCCTTAAGATATCGCCCAAAGCGCATATTGTTCGTATGTCCATGGGAGGTGAGGTTAAGTAAGAAGTTTTTGGACCCTAGCTTTGTTCCTGATCGATGAAATTGTCTGAAATTTACAGACCGTCACCAACCTTGTTAACTCTCTAACATGTACAAAAATCAGGCCAAACCGTTCAATACTCGTTAAGATATCGCCCAAAGCGCATATTGTTCGTATGTCCATGGGAGGTGAGGTTAAGTGAGAAGTTTTTGGACCCTAGCTTTGTTTCTGATAGATGAAATTGTCTGAAATTTACAGACCATCACCATCCTTGTTAACTCTCTAAAATGTACAAAAATCAGGCCAAACCGTCGTATACTCCTTAAGATATCGCCCAAAGCGCATATTGTTCGTATGTCCATGGGAGGTGAGGTTAAGTAAGAAGTTTTTGGACCCTAGCTTTGTTTCTGATAGATGAAATTGTCTGAAATTTACAGAAAATCACCATCTCTGTTAACTCTCTAAAATGTACAAAAATCAGGCCAAACCGTTCAATACTCGTTAAGATATCGCCCAAAGCGCATATTGTTCGTATGTCCATGGGAGGTGAGGTTAAGTGAGAAGTTTTTGGACCCTAGCTTTGTTTCTGATAGATGAAATTGTTTGAAATTTACAGACCATCACCAGCTTTGTTAACTCTCTAACATATACAAAAATCAGGCCAAACCGTTTAATACTCCTTAAGATATCGCCCAAAGCGCATATTGTTCGTATGTCCATGGGAGGTGAGGTTAAGTGAGAAGTTTTTGGACCCTAGCTTTGTTTCTGATAGATGAAATTGTCTGAAATTTACAGACCATCACCATCCTTGTTAACTCTCTAAAATGTACAAAAATCAGGCCAAACCGTCGTATACTCCTTAAGATATCGCCCAAAGCGCATATTGTTCGTATGTCCATGGGAGGTGAGGTTAAGTAAGAAGTTTTTGGACCCTAGCTTTGTTTCTGATAGATGAAATTGTCTGAAATTTACAGAAAATCACCATCTCTGTTAACTCTCTAAAATGTACAAAAATCAGGCCAAACCGTTCAATACTCCTTAAGATATCGCCCAAAGCGCATATTGTTCGTATGTCCATGGGAGGTGAGGTTAAGTAAGAAGTTTTTGGACCCTAGCTTTGTTCCTGATCGATGAAATTGTCTGAAATTTACAGACCGTCACCAACCTTGTTAACTCTCTAACATGTACAAAAATCAGGCCAAACCGTTCAATACTCGTTAAGATATCGCCCAAAGCGCATATTGTTCGTATGTCCATGGGAGGTGAGGTTAAGTGAGAAGTTTTTGGACCCTAGCTTTGTTTCTGATAGATGAAATTGTCTGAAATTTACAGACCATCACCATCCTTGTTAACTCTCTAAAATGTACAAAAATCAGGCCAAACCGTCGTATACTCCTTAAGATATCGCCCAAAGCGCATATTGTTCGTATGTCCATGGGAGGTGAGGTTAAGTAAGAAGTTTTTGGACCCTAGCTTTGTTTCTGATAGATGAAATTGTCTGAAATTTACAGAAAATCACCATCTCTGTTAACTCTCTAAAATGTACAAAAATCAGGCCAAACCGTTCAATACTCGTTAAGATATCGCCCAAAGCGCATATTGTTCGTATGTCCATGGGAGGTGAGGTTAAGTGAGAAGTTTTTGGACCCTAGCTTTGTTTCTGATAGATGAAATTGTTTGAAATTTACAGACCATCACCAGCTTTGTTAACTCTCTAACATATACAAAAATCAGGCCAAACCGTTTAATACTCCTTAAGATATCGCCCAAAGCGCATATTGTTCGTATGTCCATGGGAGGTGAGGTTAAGTGAGAAGTTTTTGGACCCTAGCTTTGTTTCTGATAGATGAATTGTTCGAAATTTACAGACCATCACCAACCTTGTTAACTCTCTAAAATGTACAAAAATCAGGCCAAACCGTTTTATACTCCTTAAGATATCGCCCAAAGCGCATATTGTTCGTATGTCCATGGGAGGTGAGGTTAAGTAAGAAGTTTTTGGACTCTAGCTTTGTTTCTGATAGATGAAATTCTCTGAAATTTACAGACCATCACCAACCTTGTTACTTCTCTAAAGTGCACAAAAATCAGGCCAAACCGTTCAATACTCCTTAAGATATCGCCCAAAGCGCATATTGTTCGTATGTCCATGGGAGGTGAGGTTAAGTAAGAAGTTTTTGGACTCTAGCTTTGTTTCTGATAGATGAAATTGTCTGAAATTTACAGACCATCACCAACTTTGTTAACTCTCTAACATATATGAAAATCAGGCCAAACCGTTTAATACTCCTTAAGATATCGCCCAAAGCGCATATTGTTCGTATGTCCATGGGAGGTGAGGTTAAGTAAGAAGTTTTGGACCCTAGCTTTGTTCCTGATCGATGAAATTGTCTGAAATTTACAGACCGTCACCAACCTTGTTAACTCTCTAACATGTACAAAAATCAGGCCAAACCGTTCAATACTCGTTAAGATATCGCCCAAAGCGCATATTGTTCGTATGTCCATGGGAGGTGAGGTTAAGTGAGAAGTTTTTGGACCCTAGCTTTGTTTCTGATAGATGAAATTGTCTGAAATTTACAGACCATCACCATCCTTGTTAACTCTCTAAAATGTACAAAAATCAGGCCAAACCGTCGTATACTCCTTAAGATATCGCCCAAAGCGCATATTGTTCGTATGTCCATGGGAGGTGAGGTTAAGTAAGAAGTTTTTGGACCCTAGCTTTGTTTCTGATAGATGAAATTGTCTGAAATTTACAGAAAATCACCATCTCTGTTAACTCTCTAAAATGTACAAAAATCAGGCCAAACCGTTCAATACTCGTTAAGATATCGCCCAAAGCGCATATTGTTCGTATGTCCATGGGAGGTGAGGTTAAGTGAGAAGTTTTTGGACCCTAGCTTTGTTTCTGATAGATGAAATTGTTTGAAATTTACAGACCATCACCAGCTTTGTTAACTCTCTAACATATACAAAAATCAGGCCAAACCGTTTAATACTCCTTAAGATATCGCCCAAAGCGCATATTGTTCGTATGTCCATGGGAGGTGAGGTTAAGTGAGAAGTTTTTGGACCCTAGCTTTGTTTCTGATAGATGAAATTGTTCGAAATTTACAGACCATCACCAACCTTGTTAACTCTCTAAAATGTACAAAAATCAGGCCAAACCGTTTTATACTCCTTAAGATATCGCCCAAAGCGCATATTGTTCGTATGTCCATGGGAGGTGAGGTTAAGTAAGAAGTTTTTGGACTCTAGCTTTGTTTCTGATAGATGAAATTCTCTGAAATTTACAGACCATCACCAACCTTGTTACTTCTCTAAAGTGCACAAAAATCAGGCCAAACCGTTCAATACTCCTTAAGATATCGCCCAAAGCGCATATTGTTCGTATGTCCATGGGAGGTGAGGTTAAGTAAGAAGTTTTTGGACTCTAGCTTTGTTTCTGATAGATGAAATTGTCTGAAATTTACAGACCATCACCAACTTGTTAACTCTCTAAAATGTACAAAAATCAGGCCAAACCGTCGTATACTCCTTAAGATATCGCCCAAAGCGCATATTGTTCGTATGTCCATGGGAGGTGAGGTTAAGTAAGAAGTTTTTGGACCCTAGCTTTGTTTCTGATAGATGAAATTCTCTGAAATTTACAGACCATCACCAACCTTGTTAACTCTCTAAAATGTACAAAAATCAGGCCCAACCGTTTAATACTCCTTAAGATATCGCCCAAAGCGCATATTGTTCGTATGTCCATGGGAGGTGAGGTTAAGTGAGAAGTTTTTGGACCCTAGCTTTGTTTCTGATAGATGAAATTGTTTGAAATTTACAGACCATCATGAACCTTGTTAACTCTCTAACATGTACAAAAATCAGGCCAAACCGTTCAATACTCGTTAAGATATCGCCCAAAGCGCATATTGTTCGTATGTCCATGGGAGGTGAGGTTAAGTGAGAAGTTTTTGGACCCTAGCTTTGTTTCTGATAGATGAAATTGTTTGAAATTTACAGACCATCACCAACTTTGTTAACTCTCTAACATATACAAAAATCAGGCCAAACCGTTTAATACTCCTTAAGATATCGCCCAAAGCGCATATTGTTCGTATGTCCATGGGAGGTGAGGTTAAGTGAGAAGTTTTTGGACCCTAGCTTTGTTTCTGATAGATGAAATTCTCTGAAATTTACAGACCATCACCAACCTTGTTACTTCTCTAAAGTATACAAAGATCAGGCCAAACCGTTTAATACTCCTTAAGATATCGCCCAAAGCGCATATTGTTCGTATGTCCATGGGAGGTGAGGTTAAGTAAGAAGTTTTTGGACCCTAGCTTTGTTTCTGATAGATGAAATTGTCTGAAATTTACAGACCATCACCAACCTTGTTAACTCTCTAAAATATACACAAATCAGGCCAAACCGTTTAATACTCCTTAAGATATCGCCCAAAGCGCATATTGTTCGTATGTCCATGGGAGGTGAGGTTAAGTAAGAAGTTTTTGGACCCTAGCTTTGTTTCTGATAGATGAAATTGTTTGAAATTTACAGACCATCATCAACCTTGTTAACTCTCTAACATGTACAAAAATCAGGCCAAACCGTTCAATACTCGTTAAGATATCGCCCAAAGCGCATATTGTTCGTATGTCCATGGGAGGTGAGGTTAAGTGAGAAGTTTTTGGACCCTAGCTTTGTTTCTGATAGATGAAATTGTTTGAAATTTACAGACCATCACCAACTTTGTTACTTCTCTAAAGTATACAAAGATCAGGCCAAACCGTTTAATACTCCTTAAGATATCGCCCAAAGCGCATATTGTTCGTATGTCCATGGGAGGTGAGGTTAAGTAAGAAGTTTTTGGACCCTAGCTTTGTTTCTGATAGATGAAATTGTCTGAAATTTACAGACCATCACCAACCTTGTTAACTCTCTAAAGTATACAAAGATCAGGCCAAACCGTTTAATACTCCTTAAGATATCGCCCAAAGCGCATATTGTTCGTATGTCCATGGGAGGTGAGGTTAAGTAAGAAGTTTTTGGACCCTAGCTTTGTTTCTGATAGATGAAATTGTTTGAAATTTACAGACCATCATCAACCTTGTTAACTCTCTAACATGTACAAAAATCAGGCCAAACCGTTCAATACTCGTTAAGATATCGCCCAAAGCGCATATTGTTCGTATGTCCATGGGAGGTGAGGTTAAGTGAGAAGTGTTTGGACCCTAGCTTTGTTTCTGATAGATGAAATTGTTTGAAATTTACAGACCATCACCAACTTTGTTAACTCTCTAACATATACAAAAATCAGGCCAAACCGTTTAATACTCCTTAAGATATCGCCCAAAGCGCATATTGTTCGTATGTCCATGGGAGGTGAGGTTAAGTGAGAAGTTTTTGGACCCTAGCTTTGTTTCTGATAGATGAAATTCTCTGAAATTTACAGACCATCACCAACCTTGTTACTTCTCTAAAGTATACAAAGATCAGGCCAAACCGTTTAATACTCCTTAAGATATCGCCCAAAGCGCATATTGTTCGTATGTCCATGGGAGGTGAGGTTAAGTAAGAAGTTTTTGGACCCTAGCTTTGTTTCTGATAGATGAAATTGTCTGAAATTTACAGACCATCACCAACCTTGTTGACTCTCTAAAATATACAAAAATCAGGCCAAACCGTTTAATACTCCTTAAGATATCGCCCAAAGCGCATATTGTTCGTATGTCCATGGGAGGTGAGGTTAAGTAAGAAGTTTTTGGACCCTAGCTTTGTTTCTGATAGATGAAATTGTTTGAAATTTACAGACCATCATCAACCTTGTTAACTCTCTAACATGTACAAAAATCAGGCCAAACCGTTCAATACTCGTTAAGATATCGCCCAAAGCGCATATTGTTCGTATGTCCATGGGAGGTGAGGTTAAGTGAGAAGTTTTTGGACCCTAGCTTTGTTTCTGATAGATGAAATTGTTTGAAATTTACAGACCATCACCAACTTTGTTAACTCTCTAACATATACAAAAATCAGGCCAAACCGTTTAATACTCCTTAAGATATCGCCCAAAGCGCATATTGTTCGTATGTCCATGGGAGGTGAGGTTAAGTGAGAAGTTTTTGGACCCTAGCTTTGTTTCTGATAGATGAAATTGTTCGAAATTTACAGACCATCACCAACCTTGTTAACTCTCTAACATATATAAAAATCAGGCCAAACCGTTTAATACTCCTTAAGATATCGCCCAAAGCGCATATTGTTCGTATGTCCATGGGAGGTGAGGTTAAGTAAGAAGTTTTTGGACCCTAGCTTTGTTTCTGATAGATGAAATTCTCTGAAATTTACAGACCATTACCAACCTTGTTACTCCTCTAAAGTATACAAAATCAGCCAAACCGTTTAATACTCCTTAAGATATCGCCCAAAGCGCATATTGTTCGTATGTCCATGGGAGGTGAGGTTAAGTAAGAAGTTTTTGGACCCTAGCTTTGTTTCTGATAGATGAAATTGTCTGAAATTTACAGACCATCATCAACCTTGTTAACTCTCTAACATGTACAAAAATCAGGCCAAACCGTTTAATACTCCTTAAGATATCGCCCAAAGCGCATATTGTTCGTATGTCCATGGGAGGTGAGGTTAAGTAAGAAGTTTTTGGACCCTAGCTTTGTTTCTGATAGATGAAATTGTCTGAAATTTACAGACCATCACCAACCTTGTTAACTCTCTAAAATATACACAAATCAGGCCAAACCGTTTAATACTCCTTAAGATATCGCCCAAAGCGCATATTGTTCGTATGTCCATGGGAGGTGAGGTTAAGTAAGAAGTTTTTGGACCCTAGCTTTGTTTCTGATAGATGAAATTGTTTGAAATTTACAGACCATCATCAACCTTGTTAACTCTCTAACATGTACAAAAATCAGGCCAAACCGTTCAATACTCGTTAAGATATCGCCCAAAGCGCATATTGTTCGTATGTCCATGGGAGGTGAGGTTAAGTGAGAAGTTTTTGGACCCTAGCTTTGTTTCTGATAGATGAAATTGTTTGAAATTTACAGACCATCACCAACTTTGTTAACTCTCTAACATATACAAAAATCAGGCCAAACCGTTTAATACTCCTTAAGATATCGCCCAAAGCGCATATTGTTCGTATGTCCATGGGAGGTGAGGTTAAGTGAGAAGTTTTTGGACCCTAGCTTTGTTTCTGATAGATGAAATTCTCTGAAATTTACAGACCATCACCAACCTTGTTACTTCTCTAAAGTATACAAAGATCAGGCCAAACCGTTTAATACTCCTTAAGATATCGCCCAAAGCGCATATTGTTCGTATGTCCATGGGAGGTGAGGTTAAGTAAGAAGTTTTTGGACCCTAGCTTTGTTTCTGATAGATGAAATTGTCTGAAATTTACAGACCATCACCAACCTTGTTAACTCTCTAACATATATAAAAATCAGGCCAAACCGTTTAATACTCCTTAAGATATCGCCCAAAGCGCATATTGTTCGTATGTCCATGGGAGGTGAGGTTAAGTAAGAAGTTTTGGACCCTAGCTTTGTTTCTGATAGATGAAATTCTCTGAAATTTACAGACCATTACCAACCTTGTTACTCCTCTAAAGTATACAAAAATCAGGCCAAACGTTTAATACTCCTTAAGATATCGCCCCAAAGCGCATATTGTTCGTATGTCCATGGGAGGTGAGGTTAAGTAAGAAGTTTTTGGACCCTAGCTTTGTTTCTGATAGATGAAATTGTCTGAAATTTACAGACCATCATCAACCTTGTTAACTCTCTAACATGTACAAAAATCAGGCCAAACCGTTTAATACTCCTTAAGATATCGCCCAAAGCGCATATTGTTCGTATGTCCATGGGAGGTGAGGTTAAGTAAGAAGTTTTTGGACCCTAGCTTTGTTTCTGATAGATGAAATTGTCTGAAATTTACAGACCATCACCAACCTTGTTAACTCTCTAAAATATACACAAATCAGGCAAACCGTTTAATACTCCTTAAGATATCGCCCAAAGCGCATATTGTTCGTATGTCCATGGGAGGTGAGGTATAAGTAAGAAGTTTTTGGACCCTAGCTTTGTTTCTGATAGATGAAATTGTTTGAAATTTACAGACCATCATCAACCTTGTTAACTCTCTAACATGTACAAAAATCAGGCCAAACCGTTCAATACTCGTTAAGATATCGCCCAAAGCGCATATTGTTCGTATGTCCATGGAGGTGAGGTTAAGTGAGAAGTTTTTGGACCCTAGCTTTGTTTCTGATAGATGAAATTGTTTGAAATTTACAGACCATCACCAACTTTGTTAACTCTCTAACATATACAAAAATCAGGCCAAACCGTTTAATACTCCTTAAGATATCGCCCAAAGCGCATATTGTTCGTATGTCCATGGGAGGTGAGGTTAAGTGAGAAGTTTTTGGACCCTAGCTTTGTTTCTGATAGATGAAATTCTCTGAAATTTACAGACCATCACCAACCTTGTTACTTCTCTAAAGTATACAAAGATCAGGCCAAACCGTTTAAATACTCCTTAAGATATCGCCCAAAGCGCATATTGTTCGTATGTCCATGGGAGGTGAGGTTAAGTAAGAAGTTTTTGGACCCTAGCTTTGTTTCTGATAGATGAAATTGTCTGAAATTTACAGACCATCACCAACCTTGTTAACTCTCTAAAATATACAAAAATCAGGCCAAACCGTTTAATACTCCTTAAGATATCGCCCAAAGCGCATATTGTTCGTATGTCCATGGGAGGTGAGGTTAAGTAAGAAGTTTTTGGACCCTAGCTTTGTTTCTGATAGATGAAATTGTCTGAAATTTACAGACCATCATCAACCTTGTTAACTCTCTAACATGTACAAAAATCAGGCCAAACCGTTCAATACTCCTTAAGATATCGCCCAAAGCGCATATTGTTCGTATGTCCATGGAGGTGAGGTTAGTAAGAAGTTTTTGGACCCTAGCTTTGTTCTGATAGATGAAATTGTTTGAAATTTACAGACCATCATCAACCTTGTTAACTCTCTAACATGTACAAAAATCAGGCCAAACCGTTCAATACTCGTTAAGATATCGCCCAAAGCGCATATTGTTCGTATGTCCCTGGGAGGTGAGGTTAAGTGAGAAGTTTTTGGACCCTAGCTTTGTTTCTGATAGATGAAATTGTTTGAAATTTACAGACCATCACCACTTTGTTAACTCTCTAACATATACAAAAATCAGGCCAAACCGTTTAATACTCCTTAAGATATCGCCCAAAGCGCATATTGTTCGTATGTCCATGGGAGGTGAGGTTAAGTGAGAAGTTTTTGGACCCTAGCTTTGTTTCTGATAGATGAAATTCTCTGAAATTTACAGACCATCACCAACCTTGTTACTTCTCTAAGTATACAAAGATCAGGCCAAACCGTTTAATACTCCTTAAGATATCGCCCAAAGCGCATATTGTTCGTATGTCCATGGGAGGTGAGGTTAAGTAAGAAGTTTTTGGACCCTAGCTTGTTTCTGATAGATGAAATTGTCTGAAATTACAGACCATCACCAACCTTGTTAACTCTCTAAAATATACAAAAATCAGGCCAAACCGTTTAATACTCCTTAAGATATCGCCCAAAGCGCATATTGTTCGTATGTCCATGGGAGGTGAGTTTAAGTGAGAAGTTTTGGACCCTAGCTTTGTTTCTGATAGATGAAATTCTCTGAAATTTACAGACCATCACCAACCTTGTTACTTCTCTAAAGTATACAAAGATCAGGCCAAACCGTTTAATACTCCTTAAGATATCGCCCAAAGCGCATATTGTTCGTATGTCCATGGGAGGTGAGGTTAAGTAAGAAGTTTTTGGACCCTAGCTTTGTTTCTGATAGATGAAATTGTCTGAAATTTACAGACCATCACCAACCTTGTTAACTCTCTAAAATATACAAAATCAGGCCAAACCGTTTAATACTCCTTAAGATATCGCCCAAAGCGCATATTGTTCGTATGTCCATGGGAGGTGAGGTTAAGTAAGAAGTTTTTGGACCCTAGCTTTGTTTCTGATAGATGAAATTGTCTGAAATTTACAGACCATCATCAACCTTGTTAACTCTCTAACATGTACAAAAATCAGGCCAAACCGTTCAATACTCCTTAAGATATCGCCCAAAGCGCATATTGTTCGTATGTCCATGGGAGGTGAGGTTAAGTAAGAAGTTTTTGGACCCTAGCTTTGTTTCTGATAGATGAAATTGTTTGAAATTTACAGACCATCATCAACCTTGTTAACTCTCTAACATGTACAAAAATCAGGCCAAACCGTTCAATACTCGTTAAGATATCGCCCAAAGCGCATATTGTTCGTATGTCCATGGGAGGTGAGGTTAAGTAAGAAGTTTTTGGACCCTAGCTTTGTTTCTGATAGATGAAATTGTTTGAAATTTACAGACCATCATCAACCTTGTTAACTCTCTAACATGTACAAAAATCAGGCCAAACCGTTCAATACTCGTTAAGATATCGCCCAAAGCGCATATTGTTCGTATGTCCATGGGAGGTGAGGTTAAGTGAGAAGTTTTTGGACCCTAGCTTTGTTTCTGATAGATGAAATTGTTTGAAATTTACAGACCATCACCAACTTTGTTAACTCTCTAACATATACAAAAATCAGGCCAAACCGTTTAATACTCCTTAAGATATCGCCCAAAGCGCATATTGTTCGTATGTCCATGGGAGGTGAGGTTAAGTGAGAAGTTTTTGGACCCTAGCTTTGTTTCTGATAGATGAAATTGTTCGAAATTTACAGACCATCACCAACCTTGTTAACTCTCTAACATATATAAAAATCAGGCCAAACCGTTTAATACTCCTTAAGATATCGCCCAAAGCGCATATTGTTCGTATGTCCATGGGAGGTGAGGTTAAGTAAGAAGTTTTTGGACCCTAGCTTTGTTTCTGATAGATGAAATTCTCTGAAATTTACAGACCATTACCAACCTTGTTACTCCTCTAAAGTATACAAAAATCAGGCCAAACCGTTTAATACTCCTTAAGATATCGCCCAAAGCGCATATTGTTCGTATGTCCATGGGAGGTGAGGTTAAGTAAGAAGTTTTTGGACCCTAGCTTTGTTTCTGATAGATGAAATTGTCTGAAATTTACAGACCATCATCAACCTTGTTAACTCTCTAACATGTACAAAAATCAGGCCAAACCGTTTAATACTCCTTAAGATATCGCCCAAAGCGCATATTGTTCGTATGTCCATGGGAGGTGAGGTTAAGTAAGAAGTTTTTGGACCCTAGCTTTGTTTCTGATAGATGAAATTGTCTGAAATTTACAGACCATCACCAACCTTGTTAACTCTCTAAAATATACACAAATCAGGCCAAACCGTTTAATACTCCTTAAGATATCGCCCAAAGCGCATATTGTTCGTATGTCCATGGGAGGTGAGGTTAAGTAAGAAGTTTTTGGACCCTAGCTTTGTTTCTGATAGATGAAATTGTTTGAAATTTACAGACCATCATCAACCTTGTTAACTCTCTAACATGTACAAAAATCAGGCCAAACCGTTCAATACTCGTTAAGATATCGCCCAAAGCGCATATTGTTCGTATGTCCATGGGAGGTGAGGTTAAGTGAGAAGTTTTTGGACCCTAGCTTTGTTTCTGATAGATGAAATTGTTTGAAATTTACAGACCATCACCAACTTTGTTAACTCTCTAACATATACAAAAATCAGGCCAAACCGTTTAATACTCCTTAAGATATCGCCCAAAGCGCATATTGTTCGTATGTCCATGGGAGGTGAGGTTAAGTGAGAAGTTTTTGGACCCTAGCTTTGTTTCTGATAGATGAAATTCTCTGAAATTTACAGACCATCACCAACCTTGTTACTTCTCTAAAGTATACAAAGATCAGGCCAAACCGTTTAATACTCCTTAAGATATCGCCCAAAGCGCATATTGTTCGTATGTCCATGGGAGGTGAGGTTAAGTAAGAAGTTTTTGGACCCTAGCTTTGTTTCTGATAGATGAAATTGTCTGAAATTTACAGACCATCACCAACCTTGTTAACTCTCTAACATATATAAAAATCAGGCCAAACCGTTTAATACTCCTTAAGATATCGCCCAAAGCGCATATTGTTCGTATGTCCATGGGAGGTGAGGTTAAGTAAGAAGTTTTTGGACCCTAGCTTTGTTTCTGATAGATGAAATTCTCTGAAATTTACAGACCATTACCAACCTTGTTACTCCTCTAAAGTATACAAAAATCAGGCCAAACCGTTTAATACTCCTTAAGATATCGCCCAAAGCGCATATTGTTCGTATGTCCATGGGAGGTGAGGTTAAGTAAGAAGTTTTTGGACCCTAGCTTTGTTTCTGATAGATGAAATTGTCTGAAATTTACAGACCATCATCAACCTTGTTAACTCTCTAACATGTACAAAAATCAGGCCAAACCGTTTAATACTCCTTAAGATATCGCCCAAAGCGCATATTGTTCGTATGTCCATGGGAGGTGAGGTTAAGTAAGAAGTTTTTGGACCCTAGCTTTGTTTCTGATAGATGAAATTGTCTGAAATTTACAGACCATCACCAACCTTGTTAACTCTCTAAAATATACACAAATCAGGCCAAACCGTTTAATACTCCTTAAGATATCGCCCAAAGCGCATATTGTTCGTATGTCCATGGGAGGTGAGGTTAAGTAAGAAGTTTTTGGACCCTAGCTTTGTTTCTGATAGATGAAATTGTTTGAAATTTACAGACCATCATCAACCTTGTTAACTCTCTAACATGTACAAAAATCAGGCCAAACCGTTCAATACTCGTTAAGATATCGCCCAAAGCGCATATTGTTCGTATGTCCATGGGAGGTGAGGTTAAGTGAGAAGTTTTTGGACCCTAGCTTTGTTTCTGATAGATGAAATTGTTTGAAATTTACAGACCATCACCAACTTTGTTAACTCTCTAACATATACAAAAATCAGGCCAAACCGTTTAATACTCCTTAAGATATCGCCCAAAGCGCATATTGTTCGTATGTCCATGGGAGGTGAGGTTAAGTGAGAAGTTTTTGGACCCTAGCTTTGTTTCTGATAGATGAAATTCTCTGAAATTTACAGACCATCACCAACCTTGTTACTTCTCTAAAGTATACAAAGATCAGGCCAAACCGTTTAATACTCCTTAAGATATCGCCCAAAGCGCATATTGTTCGTATGTCCATGGGAGGTGAGGTTAAGTAAGAAGTTTTTGGACCCTAGCTTTGTTTCTGATAGATGAAATTGTCTGAAATTTACAGACCATCACCAACCTTGTTAACTCTCTAAAATATACAAAAATCAGGCCAAACCGTTTAATACTCCTTAAGATATCGCCCAAAGCGCATATTGTTCGTATGTCCATGGGAGGTGAGGTTAAGTAAGAAGTTTTTGGACCCTAGCTTTGTTTCTGATAGATGAAATTGTCTGAAATTTACAGACCATCATCAACCTTGTTAACTCTCTAACATGTACAAAAATCAGGCCAAACCGTTCAATACTCCTTAAGATATCGCCCAAAGCGCATATTGTTCGTATGTCCATGGGAGGTGAGGTTAAGTAAGAAGTTTTTGGACCCTAGCTTTGTTTCTGATAGATGAAATTGTTTGAAATTTACAGACCATCATCAACCTTGTTAACTCTCTAACATGTACAAAAATCAGGCCAAACCGTTCAATACTCGTTAAGATATCGCCCAAAGCGCATATTGTTCGTATGTCCATGGGAGGTGAGGTTAAGTGAGAAGTTTTTGGACCCTAGCTTTGTTTCTGATAGATGAAATTGTTTGAAATTTACAGACCATCACCAACTTTGTTAACTCTCTAACATATACAAAAATCAGGCCAAACCGTTTAATACTCCTTAAGATATCGCCCAAAGCGCATATTGTTCGTATGTCCATGGGAGGTGAGGTTAAGTGAGAAGTTTTTGGACCCTAGCTTTGTTTCTGATAGATGAAATTCTCTGAAATTTACAGACCATCACCAACCTTGTTACTTCTCTAAAGTATACAAAGATCAGGCCAAACCGTTTAATACTCCTTAAGATATCGCCCAAAGCGCATATTGTTCGTATGTCCATGGGAGGTGAGGTTAAGTAAGAAGTTTTTGGACCCTAGCTTTGTTTCTGATAGATGAAATTGTCTGAAATTTACAGACCATCACCAACCTTGTTAACTCTCTAAAATATACAAAAATCAGGCCAAACCGTTTAATACTCCTTAAGATATCGCCCAAAGCGCATATTGTTCGTATGTCCATGGGAGGTGAGGTTAAGTGAGAAGTTTTTGGACCCTAGCTTTGTTTCTGATAGATGAAATTCTCTGAAATTTACAGACCATCACCAACCTTGTTACTTCTCTAAAGTATACAAAGATCAGGCCAAACCGTTTAATACTCCTTAAGATATCGCCCAAAGCGCATATTGTTCGTATGTCCATGGGAGGTGAGGTTAAGTAAGAAGTTTTTGGACCCTAGCTTTGTTTCTGATAGATGAAATTGTCTGAAATTTACAGACCATCACCAACCTTGTTAACTCTCTAAAATATACAAAAATCAGGCCAAACCGTTTAATACTCCTTAAGATATCGCCCAAAGCGCATATTGTTCGTATGTCCATGGGAGGTGAGGTTAAGTAAGAAGTTTTTGGACCCTAGCTTTGTTTCTGATAGATGAAATTGTCTGAAATTTACAGACCATCATCAACCTTGTTAACTCTCTAACATGTACAAAAATCAGGCCAAACCGTTCAATACTCCTTAAGATATCGCCCAAAGCGCATATTGTTCGTATGTCCATGGGAGGTGAGGTTAAGTAAGAAGTTTTTGGACCCTAGCTTTGTTTCTGATAGATGAAATTGTTTGAAATTTACAGACCATCATCAACCTTGTTAACTCTCTAACATGTACAAAAATCAGGCCAAACCGTTCAATACTCGTTAAGATATCGCCCAAAGCGCATATTGTTCGTATGTCCATGGGAGGTGAGGTTAAGTAAGAAGTTTTTGGACCCTAGCTTTGTTTCTGATAGATGAAATTGTTTGAAATTTACAGACCATCATCAACCTTGTTAACTCTCTAACATGTACAAAAATCAGGCCAAACCGTTCAATACTCGTTAAGATATCGCCCAAAGCGCATATTGTTCGTATGTCCATGGGAGGTGAGGTTAAGTGAGAAGTTTTTGGACCCTAGCTTTGTTTCTGATAGATGAAATTGTTTGAAATTTACAGACCATCACCAACTTTGTTAACTCTCTAACATATACAAAAATCAGGCCAAACCGTTTAATACTCCTTAAGATATCGCCCAAAGCGCATATTGTTCGTATGTCCATGGGAGGTGAGGTTAAGTGAGAAGTTTTTGGACCCTAGCTTTGTTTCTGATAGATGAAATTCTCTGAAATTTACAGACCATCACCAACCTTGTTACTTCTCTAAAGTATACAAAGATCAGGCCAAACCGTTCAATACTCCTTAAGATATCGCCCAAAGCGCATATTGTTCGTATGTCCATGGGAGGTGAGGTTAAGTAAGAAGTTTTTGGACCCTAGCTTTGTTTCTGATAGATGAAATTGTCTGAAATTTACAGACCATCACCAACCTTGTTAACTCTCTAAAATATACAAAAATCAGGCCAAACCGTTTAATACTCCTTAAGATATCGCCCAAAGCGCATATTGTTCGTATGTCCATGGGAGGTGAGGTTAAGTGAGAAGTTTTTGGACCCTAGCTTTGTTTCTGATAGATGAAATTCTCTGAAATTTACAGACCATCACCAACCTTGTTACTTCTCTAAAGTATACAAAGATCAGGCCAAACCGTTTAATACTCCTTAAGATATCGCCCAAAGCGCATATTGTTCGTATGTCCATGGGAGGTGAGGTTAAGTAAGAAGTTTTTGGACCCTAGCTTTGTTTCTGATAGATGAAATTGTCTGAAATTTACAGACCATCACCAACCTTGTTAACTCTCTAAAATATACAAAAATCAGGCCAAACCGTTTAATACTCCTTAAGATATCGCCCAAAGCGCATATTGTTCGTATGTCCATGGGAGGTGAGGTTAAGTAAGAAGTTTTTGGACCCTAGCTTTGTTTCTGATAGATGAAATTGTCTGAAATTTACAGACCATCATCAACCTTGTTAACTCTCTAACATGTACAAAAATCAGGCCAAACCGTTCAATACTCCTTAAGATATCGCCCAAAGCGCATATTGTTCGTATGTCCATGGGAGGTGAGGTTAAGTAAGAAGTTTTTGGACCCTAGCTTTGTTTCTGATAGATGAAATTGTTTGAAATTTACAGACCATCATCAACCTTGTTAACTCTCTAACATGTACAAAAATCAGGCCAAACCGTTCAATACTCGTTAAGATATCGCCCAAAGCGCATATTGTTCGTATGTCCATGGGAGGTGAGGTTAAGTGAGAAGTTTTTGGACCCTAGCTTTGTTTCTGATAGATGAAATTGTTTGAAATTTACAGACCATCACCAACTTTGTTAACTCTCTAACATATACAAAAATCAGGCCAAACCGTTTAATACTCCTTAAGATATCGCCCAAAGCGCATATTGTTCGTATGTCCATGGGAGGTGAGGTTAAGTGAGAAGTTTTTGGACCCTAGCTTTGTTTCTGATAGATGAAATTCTCTGAAATTTACAGACCATCACCAACCTTGTTACTTCTCTAAAGTATACAAAGATCAGGCCAAACCGTTTAATACTCCTTAAGATATCGCCCAAAGCGCATATTGTTCGTATGTCCATGGGAGGTGAGGTTAAGTAAGAAGTTTTTGGACCCTAGCTTTGTTTCTGATAGATGAAATTGTCTGAAATTTACAGACCATCACCAACCTTGTTAACTCTCTAAAATATACAAAAATCAGGCCAAACCGTTTAATACTCCTTAAGATATCGCCCAAAGCGCATATTGTTCGTATGTCCATGGGAGGTGAGGTTAAGTGAGAAGTTTTTGGACCCTAGCTTTGTTTCTGATAGATGAAATTCTCTGAAATTTACAGACCATCACCAACCTTGTTACTTCTCTAAAGTATACAAAGATCAGGCCAAACCGTTTAATACTCCTTAAGATATCGCCCAAAGCGCATATTGTTCGTATGTCCATGGGAGGTGAGGTTAAGTAAGAAGTTTTTGGACCCTAGCTTTGTTTCTGATAGATGAAATTGTCTGAAATTTACAGACCATCACCAACCTTGTTAACTCTCTAAAATATACAAAAATCAGGCCAAACCGTTTAATACTCCTTAAGATATCGCCCAAAGCGCATATTGTTCGTATGTCCATGGGAGGTGAGGTTAAGTAAGAAGTTTTTGGACCCTAGCTTTGTTTCTGATAGATGAAATTGTCTGAAATTTACAGACCATCATCAACCTTGTTAACTCTCTAACATGTACAAAAATCAGGCCAAACCGTTCAATACTCCTTAAGATATCGCCCAAAGCGCATATTGTTCGTATGTCCATGGGAGGTGAGGTTAAGTAAGAAGTTTTTGGACCCTAGCTTTGTTTCTGATAGATGAAATTGTTTGAAATTTACAGACCATCATCAACCTTGTTAACTCTCTAACATGTACAAAAATCAGGCCAAACCGTTCAATACTCGTTAAGATATCGCCCAAAGCGCATATTGTTCGTATGTCCATGGGAGGTGAGGTTAAGTAAGAAGTTTTTGGACCCTAGCTTTGTTTCTGATAGATGAAATTGTTTGAAATTTACAGACCATCATCAACCTTGTTAACTCTCTAACATGTACAAAAATCAGGCCAAACCGTTCAATACTCGTTAAGATATCGCCCAAAGCGCATATTGTTCGTATGTCCATGGGAGGTGAGGTTAAGTGAGAAGTTTTTGGACCCTAGCTTTGTTTCTGATAGATGAAATTGTTTGAAATTTACAGACCATCACCAACTTTGTTAACTCTCTAACATATACAAAAATCAGGCCAAACCGTTTAATACTCCTTAAGATATCGCCCAAAGCGCATATTGTTCGTATGTCCATGGGAGGTGAGGTTAAGTGAGAAGTTTTTGGACCCTAGCTTTGTTTCTGATAGATGAAATTCTCTGAAATTTACAGACCATCACCAACCTTGTTACTTCTCTAAAGTATACAAAGATCAGGCCAAACCGTTTAATACTCCTTAAGATATCGCCCAAAGCGCATATTGTTCGTATGTCCATGGGAGGTGAGGTTAAGTAAGAAGTTTTTGGACCCTAGCTTTGTTTCTGATAGATGAAATTGTCTGAAATTTACAGACCATCACCAACCTTGTTAACTCTCTAAAATATACAAAAATCAGGCCAAACCGTTTAATACTCCTTAAGATATCGCCCAAAGCGCATATTGTTCGTATGTCCATGGGAGGTGAGGTTAAGTGAGAAGTTTTTGGACCCTAGCTTTGTTTCTGATAGATGAAATTCTCTGAAATTTACAGACCATCACCAACCTTGTTACTTCTCTAAAGTATACAAAGATCAGGCCAAACCGTTTAATACTCCTTAAGATATCGCCCAAAGCGCATATTGTTCGTATGTCCATGGGAGGTGAGGTTAAGTAAGAAGTTTTTGGACCCTAGCTTTGTTTCTGATAGATGAAATTGTCTGAAATTTACAGACCATCACCAACCTTGTTAACTCTCTAAAATATACAAAAATCAGGCCAAACCGTTTAATACTCCTTAAGATATCGCCCAAAGCGCATATTGTTCGTATGTCCATGGGAGGTGAGGTTAAGTAAGAAGTTTTTGGACCCTAGCTTTGTTTCTGATAGATGAAATTGTCTGAAATTTACAGACCATCATCAACCTTGTTAACTCTCTAACATGTACAAAAATCAGGCCAAACCGTTCAATACTCCTTAAGATATCGCCCAAAGCGCATATTGTTCGTATGTCCATGGGAGGTGAGGTTAAGTAAGAAGTTTTTGGACCCTAGCTTTGTTTCTGATAGATGAAATTGTTTGAAATTTACAGACCATCATCAACCTTGTTAACTCTCTAACATGTACAAAAATCAGGCCAAACCGTTCAATACTCGTTAAGATATCGCCCAAAGCGCATATTGTTCGTATGTCCATGGGAGGTGAGGTTAAGTGAGAAGTTTTTGGACCCTAGCTTTGTTTCTGATAGATGAAATTGTTTGAAATTTACAGACCATCACCAACTTTGTTAACTCTCTAACATATACAAAAATCAGGCCAAACCGTTTAATACTCCTTAAGATATCGCCCAAAGCGCATATTGTTCGTATGTCCATGGGAGGTGAGGTTAAGTGAGAAGTTTTTGGACCCTAGCTTTGTTTCTGATAGATGAAATTCTCTGAAATTTACAGACCATCACCAACCTTGTTACTTCTCTAAAGTATACAAAGATCAGGCCAAACCGTTTAATACTCCTTAAGATATCGCCCAAAGCGCATATTGTTCGTATGTCCATGGGAGGTGAGGTTAAGTAAGAAGTTTTTGGACCCTAGCTTTGTTTCTGATAGATGAAATTGTCTGAAATTTACAGACCATCACCAACCTTGTTAACTCTCTAAAATATACAAAAATCAGGCCAAACCGTTTAATACTCCTTAAGATATCGCCCAAAGCGCATATTGTTCGTATGTCCATGGGAGGTGAGGTTAAGTAAGAAGTTTTTGGACCCTAGCTTTGTTTCTGATAGATGAAATTGTTTGAAATTTACAGACCATCATCAACCTTGTTAACTCTCTAACATGTACAAAAATCAGGCCAAACCGTTCAATACTCGTTAAGATATCGCCCAAAGCGCATATTGTTCGTATGTCCATGGGAGGTGAGGTTAAGTGAGAAGTTTTTGGACCCTAGCTTTGTTTCTGATAGATGAAATTGTTTGAAATTTACAGACCATCACCAACTTTGTTAACTCTCTAACATATACAAAAATCAGGCCAAACCGTTTAATACTCCTTAAGATATCGCCCAAAGCGCATATTGTTCGTATGTCCATGGGAGGTGAGGTTAAGTGAGAAGTTTTTGGACCCTAGCTTTGTTTCTGATAGATGAAATTGTTCGAAATTTACAGACCATCACCAACCTTGTTAACTCTCTAACATATATAAAAATCAGGCCAAACCGTTTAATACTCCTTAAGATATCGCCCAAAGCGCATATTGTTCGTATGTCCATGGGAGGTGAGGTTAAGTAAGAAGTTTTTGGACCCTAGCTTCGTTTCTGATAGATGAAATTGTCTGAAATTTACAGACCATCATCAACCTTGTTAACTCTCTAACATGTACAAAAATCAGGCCAAACCGTTTAATACTCGTTAAGATATCGCCCAAAGCGCATATTGTTCGTATGTCCATGGGAGGTGAGGTTAAGTGAGAAGTTTTTGGACCCTAGCTTTGTTTCTGATAGATGAAATTCTCTGAAATTTACAGACCATCACCAACCTTGTTACTTTTCTAAAGTATACAAAAATCAGGCCAAACCGTTTAATACTCCTTAAGATATCGCCCAAAGCGCATATTGTTCGTATGTCCATGGGAGGTGAGGTTAAGTAAGAAGTTTTTGGACCCTAGCTTTGTTTCTGATAGATGAAATTGTCTGAAATTTACAGACCATCATCAACCTTGTTAACTCTCTAACATGTACAAAAATCAGGCCAAACCGTTTAATACTCGTTAAGATATCGCCCAAAGCGCATATTGTTCGTATGTCCATGGGAGGTGAGGTTAAGTGAGAAGTTTTTGGACCCTAGCTTTGTTTCTGATAGATGAAATTCTCTGAAATTTACAGACCATCACCAACCTTGTTACTTCTCTAAAGTATACAAAGATCAGGCCAAACCGTTTAATACTCCTTAAGATATCGCCCAAAGCGCATATTGTTCGTATGTCCATGGGAGGTGAGGTTAAGTGAGAAGTTTTTGGACCCTAGCTTTGTTTCTGATAGATGAAATTGTTCGAAATTTACAGACCATCACCAACCTTGTTAACTCTCTAACATATATAAAAATCAGGCCAAACCGTTTAATACTCCTCAAGATATCGCCCAAAGCGCATATTGTTCGTATGTCCATGGGAGGTGAGGTTAAGTAAGAAGGTTTTGGACCCTAGCTTTGTTTCTGATAGATGAAATTCTCTGAAATTTACAGACCATTACCAACCTTGTTACTCCTCTAAAGTATACAAAAATCAGGCCAAACCGTTTAATACTCCTTAAGATATCGCCCAAAGCGCATATTGTTCGTATGTCCATGGGAGGTGAGGTTAAGTAAGAAGTTTTTGGACCCTAGCTTTGTTTCTGATAGATGAAATTGTCTGAAATTTACAGACCATCATCAACCTTGTTAACTCTCTAACATGTACAAAAATCAGGCCAAACCGTTTAATACTCGTTAAGATATCGCCCAAAGCGCATATTGTTCGTATGTCCATGGGAGGTGAGGTTAAGTGAGAAGTTTTTGGACCCTAGCTTTGTTTCTGATAGATGAAATTCTCTGAAATTTACAGACCATCACCAACCTTGTTACTTCTCTAAAGTATACAAAGATCAGGCCAAACCGTTTAATACTCCTTAAGATATCGCCCAAAGCGCATATTGTTCGTATGTCCATGGGAGGTGAGGTTAAGTAAGAAGTTTTTGGACCCTAGCTTTGTTTCTGATAGATGAAATTCTCTGAAATTTACAGACCATTACCAACCTTGTTACTCCTCTAAAGTATACAAAAATCAGGCCAAACCGTTTAATACTCCTTAAGATATCGCCCAAAGCGCATATTGTTCGTATGTCCATGGGAGGTGAGGTTAAGTAAGAAGTTTTTGGACCCTAGCTTTGTTTCTGATATATGAAATTGTCTGAAATTTACAGACCATCATCAACCTTGTTAACTCTCTAACATGTACAAAAATCAGGCCAAACCGTTTAATACTCGTTAAGATATCGCCCAAAGCGCATATTGTTCGTATGTCCATGGGAGGTGAGGTTAAGTGAGAAGTTTTTGGACCCTAGCTTTGTTTCTGATAGATGAAATTCTCTGAAATTTACAGACCATCACCAACCTTGTTACTTTTCTAAAGTATACAAAAATCAGGCCAAACCGTTTAATACTCCTTAAGATATCGCCCAAAGCGTATATTGTTCGTATGTCCATGGGAGGTGAGGTTAAGTAAGAAGTTTTTGGACCCTAGCTTTGTTTCTGATAGATGAAATTGTCTGAAATTTACAGACCATCATCAACCTTGTTAACTCTCTAACATGTACAAAAATCAGGCCAAACCGTTTAATACTCGTTAAGATATCGCCCAAAGCGCATATTGTTCGTATGTCCATGGGAGGTGAGGTTAAGTGAGAAGTTTTTGGACCCTAGCTTTGTTTCTGATAGATGAAATTCTCTGAAATTTACAGACCATCACCAACCTTGTTACTTCTCTAAAGTATACAAAAATCAGGCCAAACCGTTTAATACTCCTTAAGATATCGCCCAAAGCGCATATTGTTCGTATGTCCATGGGAGGTGAGGTTAAGTAAGAAGTTTTTGGACCCTAGCTTTGTTTCTGATAGATGAAATTGTTTGAAATTTACAGACCATCATCAACCTTGTTAACTCTCTAACATGTACAAAAATCAGGCCAAACCGTTTAATACTCCTTAAGATATCGCCCAAAGCGCATATTGTTCGTATGTCCATGGGAGGTGAGGTTAAGTGAGAAGTTTTTGGACCCTAGCTTTGTTTCTGATAGATGAAATTGTTCGAAATTTACAGACCATCACCAACCTTGTTAACTCTCTAACATATATAAAAATCAGGCCAAACCGTTTAATACTCCTTAAGATATCGCCCAAAGCGCATATTGTTCGTATGTCCATGGGAGGTGAGGTTAAGTAAGAAGTTTTTGGACCCTAGCTTTGTTTCTGATAGATGAAATTCTCTGAAATTTACAGACCATTACCAACCTTGTTACTCCTCTAAAGTATACAAAAATCAGGCCAAACCGTTTAATACTCCTTAAGATATCGCCCAAAGCGCATATTGTTCGTATGTCCATGGGAGGTGAGGTTAAGTAAGAAGTTTTTGGACCCTAGCTTTGTTTCTGATATATGAAATTGTCTGAAATTTACAGACCATCATCAACCTTGTTAACTCTCTAACATGTACAAAAATCAGGCCAAACCGTTTAATACTCGTTAAGATATCGCCCAAAGCGCATATTGTTCGTATGTCCATGGGAGGTGAGGTTAAGTGAGAAGTTTTTGGACCCTAGCTTTGTTTCTGATAGATGAAATTCTCTGAAATTTACAGACCATCACCAACCTTGTTACTTTTCTAAAGTATACAAAAATCAGGCCAAACCGTTTAATACTCCTTAAGATATCGCCCAAAGCGCATATTGTTCGTATGTCCATGGGAGGTGAGGTTAAGTAAGAAGTTTTTGGACCCTAGCTTTGTTTCTGATAGATGAAATTGTCTGAAATTTACAGACCATCATCAACCTTGTTAACTCTCTAACATGTACAAAAATCAGGCCAAACCGTTTAATACTCGTTAAGATATCGCCCAAAGCGCATATTGTTCGTATGTCCATGGGAGGTGAGGTTAAGTGAGAAGTTTTTGGACCCTAGCTTTGTTTCTGATAGATGAAATTCTCTGAAATTTACAGACCATCACCAACCTTGTTACTTCTCTAAAGTATACAAAGATCAGGCCAAACCGTTTAATACTCCTTAAGATATCGCCCAAAGCGCATATTGTTCGTATGTCCATGGGAGGTGAGGTTAAGTGAGAAGTTTTTGGACCCTAGCTTTGTTTCTGATAGATGAAATTGTTCGAAATTTACAGACCATTACCAACCTTGTTACTCCTCTAAAGTTTACAAAAATCAGGCCAAACCGTTTAATACTCCTTAAGATATCGCCCAAAGCGCATATTGTTCGTATGTCCATGGGAGGTGAGGTTAAGTAAGAAGTTTTTGGACCCTAGCTTTGTTTCTGATAGATGAAATTGTCTGAAATTTACAGACCATCATCAACCTTGTTAACTCTCTAACATGTACAAAAATCAGGCCAAACCGTTTAATACTCGTTAAGATATCGCCCAAAGCGCATATTGTTCGTATGTCCATGGGAGGTGAGGTTAAGTGAGAAGTTTTTGGACCCTAGCTTTGTTTCTGATAGATGAAATTCTCTGAAATTTACAGACCATCACCAACCTTGTTACTTTTCTAAAGTATACAAAAATCAGGCCAAACCGTTTAATACTCCTTAAGATATCGCCCAAAGCGCATATTGTTCGTATGTCCATGGGAGGTGAGGTTAAGTAAGAAGTTTTTGGACCCTAGCTTTGTTTCTGATAGATGAAATTGTCTGAAATTTACAGACCATCATCAACCTTGTTAACTCTCTAACATGTACAAAAATCAGGCCAAACCGTTTAATACTCGTTAAGATATCGCCCAAAGCGCATATTGTTCGTATGTCCATGGGAGGTGAGGTTAAGTGAGAAGTTTTTGGACCCTAGCTTTGTTTCTGATAGATGAAATTGTTTGAAATTTACAGACCATCATCAACCTTGTTAACTCTCTAACATGTACAAAAATCAGGCCAAACCGTTCAATACTCGTTAAGATATCGCCCAAAGCGCATATTGTTCGTATGTCCATGGGAGGTGAGGTTAAGTGAGAAGTTTTTGGACCCTAGCTTTGTTTCTGATAGATGAAATTGTTCGAAATTTACAGACCATCACCAACTTTGTTAACTCTCTAACATATGCAAAAATCAGGCCAAACCGTTTAATACTCCTTAAGATATCGCCCAAAGCGCATATTGTTCGTATGTCCATGGGAGGTGAGGTTAAGTGAGAAGTTTTTGGACCCTAGCTTTGTTTCTGATAGATGAAATTCTCTGAAATTTACAGACCATCACCAACCTTGTTACTTTTCTAAAGTATACAAAAATCAGGCCAAACCGTTTAATACTCCTTAAGATATCGCCCAAAGCGCATATTGTTCGTATGTCCATGGGAGGTGAGGTTAAGTAAGAAGTTTTTGGACCCTAGCTTTGTTTCTGATAGATGAAATTGTCTGAAATTTACAGACCATCATCAACCTTGTTAACTCTCTAACATGTACAAAAATCAGGCCAAACCGTTTAATACTCGTTAAGATATCGCCCAAAGCGCATATTGTTCGTATGTCCATGGGAGGTGAGGTTAAGTGAGAAGTTTTTGGACCCTAGCTTTGTTTCTGATAGATGAAATTCTCTGAAATTTACAGACCATCACCAACCTTGTTACTTCTCTAAAGTATACAAAGATCAGGCCAAACCGTTTAATACTCCTTAAGATATCGCCCAAAGCGCATATTGTTCGTATGTCCATGGGAGGTGAGGTTAAGTGAGAAGTTTTTGGACCCTAGCTTTGTTTCTGATAGATGAAATTGTTCGAAATTTACAGACCATTACCAACCTTGTTACTCCTCTAAAGTTTACAAAAATCAGGCCAAACCGTTTAATACTCCTTAAGATATCGCCCAAAGCGCATATTGTTCGTATGTCCATGGGAGGTGAGGTTAAGTAAGAAGTTTTTGGACCCTAGCTTTGTTTCTGATAGATGAAATTGTCTGAAATTTACAGACCATCATCAACCTTGTTAACTCTCTAACATGTACAAAAATCAGGCCAAACCGTTTAATACTCGTTAAGATATCGCCCAAAGCGCATATTGTTCGTATGTCCATGGGAGGTGAGGTTAAGTGAGAAGTTTTTGGACCCTAGCTTTGTTTCTGATAGATGAAATTCTCTGAAATTTACAGACCATCACCAACCTTGTTACTTTTCTAAAGTATACAAAAATCAGGCCAAACCGTTTAATACTCCTTAAGATATCGCCCAAAGCGCATATTGTTCGTATGTCCATGGGAGGTGAGGTTAAGTAAGAAGTTTTTGGACCCTAGCTTTGTTTCTGATAGATGAAATTGTCTGAAATTTACAGACCATCATCAACCTTGTTAACTCTCTAACATGTACAAAAATCAGGCCAAACCGTTTAATACTCGTTAAGATATCGCCCAAAGCGCATATTGTTCGTATGTCCATGGGAGGTGAGGTTAAGTGAGAAGTTTTTGGACCCTAGCTTTGTTTCTGATAGATGAAATTGTTTGAAATTTACAGACCATCATCAACCTTGTTAACTCTCTAACATGTACAAAAATCAGGCCAAACCGTTCAATACTCGTTAAGATATCGCCCAAAGCGCATATTGTTCGTATGTCCATGGGAGGTGAGGTTAAGTGAGAAGTTTTTGGACCCTAGCTTTGTTTCTGATAGATGAAATTGTTCGAAATTTACAGACCATCACCAACTTTGTTAACTCTCTAACATATACAAAAATCAGGCCAAACCGTTTAATACTCCTTAAGATATCGCCCAAAGCGCATATTGTTCGTATGTCCATGGGAGGTGAGGTTAAGTGAGAAGTTTTTGGACCCTAGCTTTGTTTCTGATAGATGAAATTGTTCGAAATTTACAGACCATTACCAACCTTGTTAACTCTCCAACATATATAAAAATCAGGCCAAACCGTTTAATACTCCTTAAGATATCGCCCAAAGCGCATATTGTTCGTATGTCCATGGGAGGTGAGGTTAAGTAAGAAGTTTTTGGACCCTAGCTTTGTTTCTGATAGATGAAATTCTCTGAAATTTACAGACCATTACCAACCTTGTTACTCCTCTAAAGTATACAAAAATCAGGCCAAACCGTTTAATACTCCTTAAGATATCGCCCAAAGCGCATATTGTTCGTATGTCCATGGGAGGTGAGGTTAAGTGAGAAGTTTTTGGACCCTAGCTTTGTTTCTGATAGATGAAATTGTTCGAAATTCACAGACCATCACCAACCTTGTTACTTCTCTAAAGTATACAAAGATCAGGCCAAACCGTTTAATACTCCTTAAGATATCGCCCAAAGCGCATATTGTTCGTATGTCCATGGGAGGTGAGGTTAAGTGAGAAGTTTTTGGACCCTAGCTTTGTTTCTGATAGATGAAATTGTTCGAAATTTACAGACCATCACCAACCTTGTTAACTCTCTAACATATATAAAAATCAGGCCAAACCGTTTAATACTCCTCAAGATATCGCCCAAAGCGCATATTGTTCGTATTTCATCTATCAGAAACAAAGCTAGGGTCCAAAAACTTCTCACTTAACCTCACCTCCCATGGACATACGAACAATATGCGCTTTGGGCGATATCTTAAGGAGTATTAAACGGTTTGGCCTGATTTTTGTATATGTTAGAGAGTTAACAAAGTTGGTGATGGTCTGTAAATTTCGAACAATTTCATCTATCAGAAACAAAGCTAGGGTCCAAAAACTTCTCACTTAACCTCACCTCCCATGGACATACGAACAATATGCGCTTTGGGCGATATCTTAACGAGTATTAAACGGTTTGGCCTGATTTTTGTACATGTTAGAGAGTTAACAAGGTTGATGATGGTCTGTAAATTTCAAACAATTTCATCTATCAGAAACAAAGCTAGGGTCCAAAAACTTCTCACTTAACCTCACCTCCCATGGACATACGAACAATATGCGCTTTGGGCGATATCTTAACGAGTATTAAACGGTTTGGCCTGATTTTTGTACATTTTAGAGAGTTAACAAGGTTGGTGATGGTCTGTAAATTTCAGACAATTTCATCTATCAGAAACAAAGCTAGGGTCCAAAAACTTCTCACTTAACCTCACCTCCCATGGACATACGAACAATATGCGCTTTGGGCGATATCTTAAGGAGTATTAAACGGTTTGGCCTGATTTTTGTATACTTTAGAGGAGTAACAAGGTTGGTAATGGTCTGTAAATTTCAGAGAATTTCATCTATCAGAAACAAAGCTAGGGTCCAAAAACTTCTTACTTAACCTCACCTCCCATGGACATATTCAGTTTTCTGTATTTGTGGTGTTGAGAATATAGAGATGTCTTGAGGTTTCTGCGGATTTCGGATTCGATACGTCAGTCAGTACACGCACGTGAGGGTGAAATAGAGTTGTCTGAACATGAACGAATTACTGTAGTGAACTGATGCACTGGAACCTTCTCTAACAATACTTTTATTCAGTTTTCTGTATTTGTGGTGTTGAGAATATAAAGATGTCTTGAGGTTTCTGCGGATTTCGGATGCGATACGTCAGTCAGTACACGCACGTGAGGGTGAAATAGAGTTGTCTAAACATGAACGAATTACTGTAGTGAACTGATGATCTGGAACCTTGTCTAACAATACTTTATTCAGTTTTCTGTATTTGTGGTAATGAGAAGATAAAGATGTCGTGAGGTTTCTGCGGATTTCGGATGCGATACGTCGGTCAGTACACGCACGCGAGGGTGAAATAGAGTTGTCTTAACATGAACGAATTACTGTAGTGAACTGATGCTCTGGAACCTTCTCTAACAATACTTTTATTCAGTTTTCTGTATTTGTGGTGTTGAGAATATAGAGATGTCTTGAGGTTTCTGCGAAGTTCGGATGCGATACATCAGTCAGTACACGCACGTGAGGGTGAAATAGAGTTGTCTGAACATGAACGAATTACTGTAGTGAACTGATGCACTGGAACCTTCTCTAACAATACTTTTATTCAGTTTTCTGTATGTGTGGTGTTGAGAATATAAAGATGTCTTGAGGTTTCTGCGGATTTCGGATGCGATACGTCAGTCAGTACACGCACGTGAGAGTGAAATAGAGTTGTCTAAACATGAACGAATTACTGTAGTGAACTGATGATCTGGAACCTTGTCTAACAATACTTTATTCAGTTTTCTGTATTTGTGGTAATGAGAAGATAAAGATGTCGTGAGGTTTCTGCGGATTTCGGATGCGATACGTGGGTCAGTACACGCACGTGAGGGTGAAATAGAGTTGTCTAAACATGAACGAATTACTGTAGTGAACTGATGCTCTGGAACCTTCTCTAACAATACTTTTATTCAGTTTTCTGTATTTGTGGTGTTGAGAATATAGAGATGTCTTGAGGTTTCTGCGGATTTCGGATGCGATACGTCGGTCAGTACACGCACGTGAGGGTGAAATACAGTTGTCTAAACATGAACGAATTACTGTAGTGAACTGATGCTCTGGAACCTTCTCTAACAATACTTTTATTCAGTTTTCTGTATTTGTGGTGTTGAGAATATAGAGATGTCTTGAGGTTTCTGCGGATTTCGGATGCGATACGTCGGTCAGTACACGCACGCGAGAGTGAAATAGAGTTGTCTTGACATGAACGAATTACTGTAGTGAACTGATGCTCTGGAACCTTCTCTAACAATACTTTTATTCAGTTTTCTGTATTTGTGGTGTTGAGAATATAGAGATGTCTTGAGGTTTCTGCGGATTTCGGATGCGATACGTCGGTCAGTACACGCACGTGAGGGTGAAATAGAGTTGTCTAAACATGAACGAATTACTGTAGTGAACTGATGATCTGGAACCTTGTCTAACAATACTTTTATTCAGTTTTCTGTATTTGTGGTAATGAGAAGATAAAGATGTCGTGAGGTTTCTGCGGATTTCGGATGCGATACGTCAGTCAGTACACGCACGTGAGGGTGAAATAGAGTTGTCTAAACATGAACGAATTACTGTAGTGAACTGATGATCTGGAACCTTGTCTAACAATACTTTTATTCAGTTTTCTGTATTTGTGGTGATGAGAAGATAAAGATGTCGTGAGGTTTCTACGGTGTTCGGATGCGATACGTCGGTCAGTACACGCACGTGAGGGTGAAATGGAGTTCTAAACATGAACGAATTACTGTAGTGAACTTATGCTCTGGAACCTTCTCTAACAATACTTTTATTCAGTTTTCTGTATGTGTGGTGTTGAGAATATAGAGATGTCTTGAGGTTTCTGCGGATTTCGGATGCGATACGTCGATCAGTACACGCACGTGAGGGTGAAATAGAGTTGTCTAAACATGAACGAATTACTGTAGTGAACTGATGATCTGGAACCTTGTCTAACAATACTTTTATTCAGTTTTCTGTATTTGTGGTGTTGAGAATATAGAGATGTCTTGAGTTTTTTGCGGATTTCGGGTGCGATACGTCGTTCAGTACACGCACGCGAGGGTGAAATAGAGTTGTCTTAACATGAACGAATTACTGTAGTGAACTGATGCTCTGGAACCTTCTCTAACAATACTTCTGTTCAGTTTTCTGTACTTGTGGTGTTGAGAATATAGAGATGTCTTGAGGTTTCTGCGAAATTCGGATGCGATACATCAGTCAGTACACGGACGTGAGGGTGAAATAGAGTTGTCTGAACATGAACGAATTACTGTAAAGAACTGATGATCTGGAACCTTGTCTAACAATACTTTTATTCAGTTTTCTGTATTTGTGGTGTTGAGAATATAGAGATGTCTTGAGTTTTTTGCGGATTTCGGGTGCGATACGTCGTTCAGTACACGCACGCGAGGGTAAAATAGAGTTGTCTGAACTAGAACGAATTACTGTAGTGAACTGATGCTCTGGAACCTTGTCTAACAAAACTTTTATTCAGTTTTCTGTATTTGTGGTGATGAGAAGATAAAGATGTCGTGAGGTTTCTACGGTGTTCGGATGCGATACGTCGGTCAGTACACGCACGTGAGGGTGAAATGGAGTTCTAAACATGAACGAATTACTGTAGTGAACTTATGCTCTGGAACCTTCTCTAACGATACTTTTATTCAGTTTTCTGTATGTGTGGTGTTGAGAATATAGAGATGTCTTGAGGTTTCTGCGGATTTCGGATGCGATACGTCGATCAGTACACGCACGTGAGGGTGAAATAGAGTTGTCTAAACATGAACGAATTACTGTAGTGAACTGATGATCTGGAACCTTGTCTAACAATACTTTTATTCAGTTTTCTGTATTTGTGGTGTTGAGAATATAGAGATGTCTTGAGTTTTTTGCGGATTTCGGGTGCGATACGTCGTTCAGTACACGCACGCGAGGGTAAAATAGAGTTGTCTGAACTAGAACGAATTACTGTAGTGAACTGATGCTCTGGAACCTTCTCTAACAATACTTTTATTCAGTTTTCTGTATTTGTGGTGTTGAGAATATAGAGATGTCTTGAGGTTTCTGCGGATTTCGGATGCGATACGTCGGTCAGTACACGCACGCGAGAGTGAAATAGAGTTGTCTTGACATGAACGAATTACTGTAGTGAACTGATGCTCTGGAACCTTCTCTAACAATACTTTTATTCAGTTTTCTGTATTTGTGGTGTTGAGAATATAGAGATGTCTTGAGGTTTCTGCGGATTTCGGATGCGATACGTCGGTCAGTACACGCACGTGAGGGTGAAATAGAGTTGTCTAAACATGAACGAATTACTGTAGTGAACTGATGATCTGGAACCTTGTCTAACAATACTTTTATTCAGTTTTCTGTATTTGTGGTAATGAGAAGATAAAGATGTCGTGAGGTTTCTGCGGATTTCGGATGCGATACGTCGGTCAGTACACGCACGTGAGGGTGAAATAGAGTTGTCTAAACATGAACGAATTACTGTAGTGAACTGATGATCTGGAACCTTGTCTAACAATACTTTTATTCAGTTTTCTGTATTTGTGGTGATGAGAAGATAAAGATGTCGTGAGGTTTCTACGGTGTTCGGATGCGATACGCCGGTCAGTACACGCACGTGAGGGTGAAATGGAGTTCTAAACATGAACGAATTACTGTAGTGAACTTATGCTCTGGAACCTTCTCTAACAATACTTTTATTCAGTTTTCTGTATGTGTGGTGTTGAGAATATAGAGATGTCTTGAGGTTTCTGCGGATTTCGGATGCGATACGTCGATCAGTACACGCACGTGAGGGTGAAATAGAGTTGTCTAAACATGAACGAATTACTGTAGTGAACTGATGATCTGGAACCTTGTCTAACAATACTTTTATTCAGTTTTCTGTATTTGTGGTGTTGAGAATATAGAGATGTCTTGAGTTTTTTGCGGATTTCGGGTGCGATACGTCGTTCAGTACACGCACGCGAGGGTGAAATAGAGTTGTCTTAACATGAACGAATTACTGTAGTGAACTGATGCTCTGGAACCTTCTCTAACAATACTTCTGTTCAGTTTTCTGTATTTGTGGTGTTGAGAATATAGAGATGTCTTGAGGTTTCTGCGAAATTCGGATGCGATACATCAGTCAGTACACGGACGTGAGGGTGAAATAGAGTTGTCTGAACATGAACGAATTACTGTAAAGAACTGATGATCTGGAACCTTGTCTAACAATACTTTTATTCAGTTTTCTGTATTTGTGGTAATGAGAAGATAAAGATGTCGTGAGGTTTCTGCGGATTTCGGATGCGATACGTCGGTCAGTACACGCACGTGAGGGTGAAATAGAGTTGTCTAAACATGAACGAATTACTGTAGTGAACTGATGATCTGGAACCTTGTCTAACAAAACTTTTATTCAGTTTTCTGTATTTGTGGTGATGAGAAGATAAAGATGTCGTGAGGTTTCTACGGTGTTCGGATGCGATACGTCGGTCAGTACACGCACGTGAGGGTGAAATGGAGTTCTAAACATGAACGAATTACTGTAGTGAACTGATGATCTGGAACCTTGTCTAACAATACTTTTATTCAGTTTTCTGTATTTGTGGTGTTGAGAATATAGAGATGTCTTGAGTTTTTTGCGGATTTCGGGTGCGATACGTCGTTCAGTACACGCACGCGAGGGTAAAATAGAGTTGTCTTAACATGAACGAAATACTGTAGTGAACTGATGCTCTGGAACCTTGTCTAACAATACTTTTATTCAGTTTTCTGTATTTGTGGTGTTGAGAATATAGAGATGTCTTGAGTTTTTTGCGGATTTCGGGTGCGATACGTCGTTCAGTACACGCACGCGAGGGTAAAATAGAGTTGTCTGAACTAGAACGAATTACTGTAGTGAACTGATGCTCTGGAACCTTCTCTAACAATACTTTTATTCAGTTTTCTGTATTTGTGGTGTTGAGAATATAAAGATGTCTTGAGGTTTCTCCGGATTTCGGATGCGATACGTCAGTCAGTACACGCACGTGAGGTTGAAATAGAGTTGTCTGAACATGAACGAATTACTGTAGTGAACTGATGATCTGGAACCTTGTCTAACAATACTTTTATTCAGTTTTCTGTATTTGTGGTGTTGAGAATATAGAGATGTCTTGAGTTTTTTGCGGATTTCGGGTGCGATACGTCGTTCAGTACACGCACGCGAGGGTAAAATAGAGTTGTCTTAACATGAACGAATTACTGTAGTGAACTGATGCTCTGGAACCTTCTCTAACAATACTTTTATTCAGTTTTCTGTATTTGTGGTGTTGAGAATATAGAGATGTCTTGAGGTTTCTGCGAAATTCGGATGCGATACATCAGTCAGTACACGCACGTGAGGGTGAAATAGAGTTGTCTGAACATGAACGAATTACTGTAGTGAACTGATGCACTGGAACCTTCTCTAACAATACTTTTATTCAGTTTTCTGTATTTGTGGTGTTGAGAATATAAAGATGTCTTGAGGTTTCTGCGGATTTCGGATGCGATACGTCAGTCAGTACACGCACGTGAGGGTGAAATAGAGTTGTCTAAACATGAACGAATTACTGTAGTGAACTGATGATCTGGAACCTTGTCTAACAATACTTTTATTCAGTTTTCTGTATTTGTGGTGTTGAGAATATAGAGATGTCTTGAGTTTTTTGCGGATTTCGGGTGCGATACGTCGTTCAGTACACGCACGCGAGGGTAAAATAGAGTTGTCTGAACTAGAACGAATTACTGTAGTGAACTGATGCTCTGGAACCTTCTCTAACAATACTTTTATTCAGTTTTCTGTATTTGTGGTGTTGAGAATATAGAGATGTCTTGAGGTTTCTGCGGATTTCGGATGCGATACGTCGGTCAGTACACGCACGCGAGAGTGAAATAGAGTTGTCTTGACATGAACGAATTACTGTAGTGAACTGATGCTCTGGAACCTTCTCTAACAATACTTTTATTCAGTTTTCTGTATTTGTGGTGTTGAGAATATAGAGATGTCTTGAGGTTTCTGCGGATTTCGGATGCGATACGTCGGTCAGTACACGCACGTGAGGGTGAAATAGAGTTGTCTAAACATGAACGAATTACTGTAGTGAACTGATGATCTGGAACCTTGTCTAACAATACTTTTATTCAGTTTTCTGTATTTGTGGTAATGAGAAGATAAAGATGTCGTGAGGTTTCTGCGGATTTCGGATGCGATACGTCGGTCAGTACACGCACGTGAGGGTGAAATAGAGTTGTCTAAACATGAACGAATTACTGTAGTGAACTGATGATCTGGAACCTTGTCTAACAATACTTTTATTCAGTTTTCTGTATTTGTGGTGATGAGAAGATAAAGATGTCGTGAGGTTTCTACGGTGTTCGGATGCGATACGCCGGTCAGTACACGCACGTGAGGGTGAAATGGAGTTCTAAACATGAACGAATTACTGTAGTGAACTTATGCTCTGGAACCTTCTCTAACAATACTTTTATTCAGTTTTCTGTATGTGTGGTGTTGAGAATATAGAGATGTCTTGAGGTTTCTGCGGATTTCGGATGCGATACGTCGATCAGTACACGCACGTGAGGGTGAAATAGAGTTGTCTAAACATGAACGAATTACTGTAGTGAACTGATGATCTGGAACCTTGTCTAACAATACTTTTATTCAGTTTTCTGTATTTGTGGTGTTGAGAATATAGAGATGTCTTGAGTTTTTTGCGGATTTCGGGTGCGATACGTCGTTCAGTACACGCACGCGAGGGTGAAATAGAGTTGTCTTAACATGAACGAATTACTGTAGTGAACTGATGCTCTGGAACCTTCTCTAACAATACTTCTGTTCAGTTTTCTGTATTTGTGGTGTTGAGAATATAGAGATGTCTTGAGGTTTCTGCGAAATTCGGATGCGATACATCAGTCAGTACACGGACGTGAGGGTGAAATAGAGTTGTCTGAACATGAACGAATTACTGTAAAGAACTGATGATCTGGAACCTTGTCTAACAATACTTTTATTCAGTTTTCTGTATTTGTGGTAATGAGAAGATAAAGATGTCGTGAGGTTTCTGCGGATTTCGGATGCGATACGTCGGTCAGTACACGCACGTGAGGGTGAAATAGAGTTGTCTAAACATGAACGAATTACTGTAGTGAACTGATGATCTGGAACCTTGTCTAACAAAACTTTTATTCAGTTTTCTGTATTTGTGGTGATGAGAAGATAAAGATGTCGTGAGGTTTCTACGGTGTTCGGATGCGATACGTCGGTCAGTACACGCACGTGAGGGTGAAATGGAGTTCTAAACATGAACGAATTACTGTAGTGAACTGATGATCTGGAACCTTGTCTAACAATACTTTTATTCAGTTTTCTGTATTTGTGGTGTTGAGAATATAGAGATGTCTTGAGTTTTTTGCGGATTTCGGGTGCGATACGTCGTTCAGTACACGCACGCGAGGGTAAAATAGAGTTGTCTTAACATGAACGAAATACTGTAGTGAACTGATGCTCTGGAACCTTGTCTAACAATACTTTTATTCAGTTTTCTGTATTTGTGGTGTTGAGAATATAGAGATGTCTTGAGTTTTTTGCGGATTTCGGGTGCGATACGTCGTTCAGTACACGCACGCGAGGGTAAAATAGAGTTGTCTGAACTAGAACGAATTACTGTAGTGAACTGATGCTCTGGAACCTTCTCTAACAATACTTTTATTCAGTTTTCTGTATTTGTGGTGTTGAGAATATAAAGATGTCTTGAGGTTTCTCCGGATTTCGGATGCGATACGTCAGTCAGTACACGCACGTGAGGTTGAAATAGAGTTGTCTGAACATGAACGAATTACTGTAGTGAACTGATGATCTGGAACCTTGTCTAACAATACTTTTATTCAGTTTTCTGTATTTGTGGTGTTGAGAATATAGAGATGTCTTGAGTTTTTTGCGGATTTCGGGTGCGATACGTCGTTCAGTACACGCACGCGAGGGTAAAATAGAGTTGTCTTAACATGAACGAATTACTGTAGTGAACTGATGCTCTGGAACCTTCTCTAACAATACTTTTATTCAGTTTTCTGTATTTGTGGTGTTGAGAATATAGAGATGTCTTGAGGTTTCTGCGAAATTCGGATGCGATACATCAGTCAGTACACGCACGTGAGGGTGAAATAGAGTTGTCTGAACATGAACGAATTACTGTAGTGAACTGATGCACTGGAACCTTCTCTAACAATACTTTTATTCAGTTTTCTGTATTTGTGGTGTTGAGAATATAAAGATGTCTTGAGGTTTCTGCGGATTTCGGATGCGATACGTCAGTCAGTACACGCACGTGAGGGTGAAATAGAGTTGTCTAAACATGAACGAATTACTGTAGTGAACTGATGATCTGGAACCTTGTCTAACAATACTTTATTCAGTTTTCTGTATTTGTGGTGTTGAGAATATATAGATGTCTGGAGGTTTCTGCGGATTTCGGATGCGATACGTCAGTCAGTACACGCACGTGAGGGTGAAATAGAGTTGTCTAAACATGAACGAATTACTGTAGTGAACTGATGATCTGGAACCTTGTCTAACAATACTTTATTCAGTTTTCTGTATTTGTGGTAATGAGAAGATAAAGATGTCGTGAGGTTTCTGCGGATTTCGGATGCGATACGTCGGTCAGTACACTCACGTGAGGGTGAAATAGAGTTGTCTAAACATGAACGAATTACTGTAGTGAACTGATGCTCTGGAACCTTCTCTAACAATACTTTTATTCAGTTTTCTGTATTTGTGGTGTTGAGAATATAGAGATGTCTTGAGGTTTCTGCGGATTTCGGATGCGATACGTCGGTCAGTACACGCACGCGAGGGTGAAATACAGTTGTCTGAACATGAACAAATTACTGTAGTGAACTGATGCTCTGGAACCTTCTCTAACAATACTTTTATTCAGTTTTCTGTATTTGTGGTGTTGAGAATATAGAGATGTCTTGAGGTTTCTGCGGATTTCGGATGCGATACGTCGGTCAGTACACGCACGTTAGGGTGAAATAGAGTTGTCTGAACATGAACGAATTACTGTAGTGAACTGATGCACTGGAACCTTCTCTAACAATACTTTTATTCAGTTTTCTGTATTTGTGGTGTTGAGAATATAAAGATGTCTTGAGGTTTCTGCGGATTTCGGATGCGATACGTCAGTCAGTACACGCACGTGAGGGTGAAATAGAGTTGTCTAAACATGAACGAATTACTGTAGTGAACTGATGATCTGGAACCTTGTCTAACAATACTTTATTCAGTTTTCTGTATTTGTGGTAATGAGAAGATAAAGATGTCGTGAGGTTTCTGCGGATTTCGGATGCGATACGTCGGTCAGTACACGCACGTGAGGGTGAAATAGAGTTGTCTAAACATGAACGAATTACTGTAGTGAACTGATGCTCTGGAACCTTCTCTAACAATACTTTTATTCAGTTTTCTGTATTTGTGGTGTTGAGAATATAGAGATGTCTTGAGGTTTCTGCGGATTTCGGATGCGATACGTCGGTCAGTACACGCACGCGAGGGTGAAATACAGTTGTCTAAACATGAACAAATTACTGTAGTGAACTGATGCTCTGGAACCTTCTCTAACAATACTTTTATTCAGTTTTCTGTATTTGTGGTGTTGAGAATATAGAGATGTCTTGAGGTTTCTGCGGATTTCGGATGCGATACGTCGGTCAGTACACGCACGTGAGGGTGAAATAGAGTTGTCTAAACATGAACGAATTACTGTAGTGAACTGATGATCTGGAACCTTGTCTAACAATACTTTTATTCAGTTTTCTGTATTTGTGGTAATGAGAAGATAAAGATGTCGTGAGGTTTCTGCGGATTTCGGATGCGATACGTCAGTCAGTACACGCACGTGAGGGTGAAATAGAGTTGTCTAAACATGAACGAATTACTGTAGTGAACTGATGATCTGGAACCTTGTCTAACAATACTTTTATTCAGTTTTCTGTATTTGTGGTGATGAGAAGATAAAGATGTCGTGAGGTTTCTACGGTGTTCGGATGCGATACGTCGGTCAGTACACGCACGTGAGGGTGAAATGGAGTTCTAAACATGAACGAATTACTGTAGTGAACTTATGCTCTGGAACCTTCTCTAACAATACTTTTATTCAGTTTTCTGTATGTGTGGTGTTGAGAATATAGAGATGTCTTGAGGTTTCTGCGGATTTCGGATGCGATACGTCGATCAGTACACGCACGTGAGGGTGAAATAGAGTTGTCTAAACATGAACGAATTACTGTAGTGAACTGATAATCTGGAACCTTGTCTAACAATACTTTTATTCAGTTTTCTGTATTTGTGGTGTTGAGAATATAGAGATGTCTTGAGGTTTCTGCGGATTTCGGATGCGATACGTCGATCAGTACACGCACGTGAGGGTGAAATAGAGTTGTCTAAACATGAACGAATTACTGTAGTGAACTGATGCTCTGGAACCTTCTCTAACAATACTTTTATTCAGTTTTCTGTATTTGTGGTGTTGAGAATATAGAGATGTCTTGAGGTTTCTGCGGATTTCGGATGCGATACGTCGGTCAGTACACGCACGCGAGGGTGAAATACAGTTGTCTAAACATGAACAAATTACTGTAGTGAACTGATGCTCTGGAACCTTCTCTAACAATACTTTTATTCAGTTTTCTGTATTTGTGGTGTTGAGAATATAGAGATGTCTTGAGGTTTCTGCGGATTTCGGATGCGATACGTCGGTCAGTACACGCACGTGAGGGTGAAATAGAGTTGTCTAAACATGAACGAATTACTGTAGTGAACTGATGATCTGGAACCTTGTCTAACAATACTTTTATTCAGTTTTCTGTATTTGTGGTAATGAGAAGATAAAGATGTCGTGAGGTTTCTGCGGATTTCGGATGCGATACGTCAGTCAGTACACGCACGTGAGGGTGAAATAGAGTTGTCTAAACATGAACGAATTACTGTAGTGAACTGATGATCTGGAACCTTGTCTAACAATACTTTTATTCAGTTTTCTGTATTTCGTGGTGATGAGAAGATAAAGATGTCGTGAGGTTTCTACGGTGTTCGGATGCGATACGTCGGTCAGTACACGCACGTGAGGGTGAAATGGAGTTCTAAACATGAACGAATTACTGTAGTGAACTTATGCTCTGGAACCTTCTCTAACAATACTTTTATTCAGTTTTCTGTATGTGTGGTGTGAGAATATAGAGATGTCTTGAGGTTTCTGCGGATTTCGGATGCGATACGTCGATCAGTACACGCACGTGAGGGTGAAATAGAGTTGTCTAAACA
>OZ038435.1:7466287-7540526 GCA_964036275.1 Litoditis marina | reverse complement strand
TAGATGAAATTGTCTGAAATTCACAGACAATCACCAACCCTGTTAATTCTCTAAAATGTACAAAAATCAGGCCAAACCGTTTTATACTCCTTAAGATATCGCCCAAAGCGCATATTGTTCGTATGTCCATGGGAGGTGAGGTTAAGTGAGAAGTTTTTGGACCCTAGCTTTGTTTCTGATAGATGAAATTGTTCGAAATTTACAGACCATCACCAACCTTGTTACTTCTCTAAAGTGCACAAAAATCAGGCCAAACCGTTCAATACTCCTTAAGATATCGCCCGAAGCGCATATTGTTCGTATGTCCATGGGAGGTGAGGTTAAGTAAGAAGTTTTTGGACCCTAGCTTTGTTTCTGATAGATGAAATTGTCTGAAATTTACAGAAAATCACCATCTCTGTTAACTCTCTAAAATGTACAAAAATCAGGCCCAACCGTTTAATACTCCTTAAGATATCGCCCAAAGCGCATATTGTTCGTATGTCCATGGGAGGTGAGGTTAAGTAAGAAGTTTTTGGACCCTAGCTTTGTTTCTGATAGATGAAATTGTCTGAAATTTACAGACCATCACCAACCTTGTTAACTCTCTAACATATACAAAAATCAGGCCAAACCGTTTAATACTCCTTAAGATATCGCCCAAAGCGCATATTGTTCGTATGTCCATGGGAGGTGAGGTTAAGTAAGAAGTTTTTGGACCCTAGCTTTGTTTCTGATAGATGAAATTGTCTGAAATTCACAGACAATCACCAACCCTGTTAATTCTCTAAAATGTACAAAAATCAGGCCAAACCGTTTTATACTCCTTAAGATATCGCCCAAAGCGCATATTGTTCGTATGTCCATGGGAGGTGAGGTTAAGTAAGAAGTTTTTGGACCCTAGCTTTGTTTCTGATAGATGAAATTCTCTGAAATTTACAGACCATCACCAACCTTGTTAACTCTCTAAAATGTACAAAAATCAGGCCAAACCGTTTTATACTCCTTAAGATATCGCCCAAAGCGCATATTGTTCGTATGTCCATGGGAGGTGAGGTTAAGTAAGAAGTTTTTGGACTCTAGCTTTGTTTCTGATAGATGAAATTGTCTGAAATTTACAGACCATCACCAACCTTGTTAACTCTCTAAAATGTACAAAAATCAGGGCAAACCGTTTAATACTCCTTAAGATATCGCCCAAAGCGCATATTGTTCGTATGTCCATGGGAGGTGAGGTTAAGTAAGAAGTTTTTGACCCTAGCTTTGTTTCTGATAGATGAAATTGTCTGAAATTCACAGACAATCACCAACCCTGTTAATTCTCTAAAATGTACAAAAATCAGGCCAAACCGTTTTATACTCTTAAGATATCGCCCAAAGCGCATATTGTTCGTATGTCCATGGGAGGTGAGGTTAGGTGAGAAGTTTTTGGACCCTAGCTTTGTTTCTGATAGATGAAATTGTTCGAACTTTACAGACCATCACAAACCTTGTTAACTCTCTAAAATATACAAAAATCAGGCCAAACCGTTTAATACTCCTTAAGATATCGCCCAAAGCGCATATTGTTCGTATGTCCATGGGAGGTGAGGTTAAGTAAGAAGTTTTTGGACTCTAGCTTTGTTTCTGATAGATGAAATTGTCTGAAATTTACAGACCATCACCAACCTTGTTAACTCTCTAAAATGTACAAAAATCAGGCCAAACCGTTTAATACTCCTTAAGATATCGCCCAAAGCGCATATTGTTCGTATGTCCATGGGAGGTGAGGTTAAGTAAGAAGTTTTTGGACCCTAGCTTTGTTTCTGATAGATGAAATTGTCTGAAATTCACAGACAATCACCAACCCTGTTAATTCTCTAAAATGTACAAAAATCAGGCCAAACCGTTTTATACTCCTTAAGATATCGCCCAAAGCGCATATTGTTCGTATGTCCATGGGAGGTGAGGTTAGGTGAGAAGTTTTTGGACCCTAGCTTTGTTTCTGATAGATGAAATTGTTCGAACTTTACAGACCATCACAAACCTTGTTAACTCTCTAAAATATACAAAAATCAGGCCAAACCGTTTAATACTCCTTAAGATATCGCCCAAAGCGCATATTGTTCGTATGTCCATGGAAGGTGAGGTTAAGTAAGAAGTTTTTGGACCCTAGCTTTGTTCCTGATCGATGAAATTCTCTGAAATTTACAGACCATCACCAACCTTGTTAACTCTCTAAAATGTACAAAAATCAGGCCAAACCGTTTTATACTCCTTAAGATATCGCCCAAAGCGCATATTGTTCGTATGTCCATGGGAGGTGAGGTTAAGTAAGAAGTTTTTGGACCCTAGCTTTGTTTCTGATAGATGAAATTGTCTGAAATTTACAGACCATCATCAACCTTGTTAACTCTCTAACATGTACAAAAATCAGGCCAAACCGTTTAATACTCGTTAAGATATCGCCCAAAGCGCATATTGTTCGTATGTCCATGGGAGGTGAGGTTAAGTGAGAAGTTTTTGGACCCTAGCTTTGTTTCTGATAGATGAAATTCTCTGAAATTTACAGACCATCACCAACCTTGTTACTTCTCTAAAGTATACAAAGATCAGGCCAAACCGTTTAATACTCCTTAAGATATCGCCCAAAGCGCATATTGTTCGTATGTCCATGGGAGGTGAGGTTAAGTGAGAAGTTTTTGGACCCTAGCTTTGTTTCTGATAGATGAAATTGTTCGAAATTTACAGACCATTACCAACCTTGTTACTCCTCTAAAGTTTACAAAAATCAGGCCAAACCGTTTAATACTCCTTAAGATATCGCCCAAAGCGCATATTGTTCGTATGTCCATGGGAGGTGAGGTTAAGTAAGAAGTTTTTGGACCCTAGCTTTGTTTCTGATAGATGAAATTGTCTGAAATTTACAGACCATCATCAGCCTTGTTAACTCTCTAACATGTACAAAAATCAGGCCAAACCGTTTAATACTCGTTAAGATATCGCCCAAAGCGCATATTGTTCGTATGTCCATGGGAGGTGAGGTTAAGTGAGAAGTTTTTGGACCCTAGCTTTGTTTCTGATAGATGAAATTCTCTGAAATTTACAGACCATCACCAACCTTGTTACTTCTCTAAAGTATACAAAGATCAGGCCAAACCGTTTAATACTCCTTAAGATATCGCCCAAAGCGCATATTGTTCGTATGTCCATGGGAGGTGAGGTTAAGTGAGAAGTTTTTGGACCCTAGCTTTGTTTCTGATAGATGAAATTGTTCGAAATTTACAGACCATTACCAACCTTGTTACTCCTCTGAAGTTTACAAAAATCAGGCCAAACCGTTTAATACTCCTTAAGATATCGCCCAAAGCGCATATTGTTCGTATGTCCATGGGAGGTGAGGTTAAGTAAGAAGTTTTTGGACCCTAGCTTTGTTTCTGATAGATGAAATTGTCTGAAATTTACAGACCATCATCAACCTTGTTAACTCTCTAACATGTACAAAAATCAGGCCAAACCGTTTAATACTCGTTAAGATATCGCCCAAAGCGCATATTGTTCGTATGTCCATGGGAGGTGAGGTTAAGTGAGAAGTTTTTGGACCCTAGCTTTGTTTCTGATAGATGAAATTCTCTGAAATTTACAGACCATCACCAACCTTGTTACTTCTCTAAAGTATACAAAGATCAGGCCAAACCGTTTAATACTCCTTAAGATATCGCCCAAAGCGCATATTTGTTCGTATGTCCATGGGAGGTGAGGTTAAGTAAGAAGTTTTTGGACCCTAGCTTTGTTTCTGATAGATGAAATTGTCTGAAATTTACAGACCATCACCAACCTTGTTAACTCTCTAAAATATACAAAAATCAGGCCAAACCGTTTAATACTCCTTAAGATATCGCCCAAAGCGCATATTGTTCGTATGTCCATGGGAGGTGAGGTTAAGTAAGAAGTTTTTGGACCCTAGCTTTGTTTCTGATAGATGAAATTGTTTGAAATTTACAGACCATCATCAACCTTGTTAACTCTCTAACATGTACAAAAATCAGGCCAAACCGTTTAATACTCCTTAAGATATCGCCCAAAGCGCATATTGTTCGTATGTCCATGGGAGGTGAGGTTAAGTGAGAAGTTTTTGGACCCTAGCTTTGTTTCTGATAGATGAAATTGTTCGAAATTTACAGACCATCACCAACCTTGTTAACTCTCTAACATATATAAAAATCAGGCCAAACCGTTAAATACTCCTTAAGATATCGCCCAAAGCGCATATTGTTCGTATGTCCATGGGAGGTGAGGTTAAGTAAGAAGTTTTTGGACCCTAGCTTTGTTTCTGATAGATGAAATTCTCTGAAATTTACAGACCATTACCAACCTTGTTACTCCTCTAAAGTATACAAAAATCAGGCCAAACCGTTTAATACTCCTTAAGATATCGCCCAAAGCGCATATTGTTCGTATGTCCATGGGAGGTGAGGTTAAGTAAGAAGTTTTTGGACCCTAGCTTTGTTTCTGATATATGAAATTGTCTGAAATTTACAGACCATCATCAACCTTGTTAACTCTCTAACATGTACAAAAATCAGGCCAAACCGTTTAATACTCGTTAAGATATCGCCCAAAGCGCATATTGTTCGTATGTCCATGGGAGGTGAGGTTAAGTGAGAAGTTTTTGGACCCTAGCTTTGTTTCTGATAGATGAAATTCTCTGAAATTTACAGACCATCACCAACCTTGTTACTTTTCTAAAGTATACAAAAATCAGGCCAAACCGTTTAATACTCCTTAAGATATCGCCCAAAGCGCATATTGTTCGTATGTCCATGGGAGGTGAGGTTAAGTAAGAAGTTTTTGGACCCTAGCTTTGTTTCTGATAGATGAAATTGTCTGAAATTTACAGACCATCATCAACCTTGTTAACTCTCTAACATGTACAAAAATCAGGCCAAACCGTTTAATACTCGTTAAGATATCGCCCAAAGCGCATATTGTTCGTATGTCCATGGGAGGTGAGGTTAAGTGAGAAGTTTTTGGACCCTAGCTTTGTTTCTGATAGATGAAATTCTCTGAAATTTACAGACCATCACCAACCTTGTTACTTCTCTAAAGTATACAAAGATCAGGCCAAACCGTTTAATACTCCTTAAGATATCGCCCAAAGCGCATATTGTTCGTATGTCCATGGGAGGTGAGGTTAAGTGAGAAGTTTTTGGACCCTAGCTTTGTTTCTGATAGATGAAATTGTTCGAAATTTACAGACCATTACCAACCTTGTTACTCCTCTGAAGTTTACAAAAATCAGGCCAAACCGTTTAATACTCCTTAAGATATCGCCCAAAGCGCATATTGTTCGTATGTCCATGGGAGGTGAGGTTAAGTAAGAAGTTTTTGGACCCTAGCTTTGTTTCTGATAGATGAAATTGTCTGAAATTTACAGACCATCATCAACCTTGTTAACTCTCTAACATGTACAAAAATCAGGCCAAACCGTTTAATACTCGTTAAGATATCGCCCAAAGCGCATATTGTTCGTATGTCCATGGGAGGTGAGGTTAAGTGAGAAGTTTTTGGACCCTAGCTTTGTTTCTGATAGATGAAATTCTCTGAAATTTACAGACCATCACCAACCTTGTTACTTCTCTAAAGTATACAAAGATCAGGCCAAACCGTTTAATACTCCTTAAGATATCGCCCAAAGCGCATATTGTTCGTATGTCCATGGGAGGTGAGGTTAAGTGAGAAGTTTTTGGACCCTAGCTTTGTTTCTGATAGATGAAATTGTTCGAAATTTACAGACCATTACCAACCTTGTTACTCCTCTAAAGTTTACAAAAATCAGGCCAAACCGTTTAATACTTCTTAAGATATCGCCCAAAGCGCATATTGTTCGTATGTCCATGGGAGGTGAGGTTAAGTAAGAAGTTTTTGGACCCTAGCTTTGTTTCTGATAGATGAAATTGTCTGAAATTTACAGACCATCATCAACCTTGTTAACTCTCTAACATGTACAAAAATCAGGCCAAACCGTTTAATACTCGTTAAGATATCGCCCAAAGCGCATATTGTTCGTATGTCCATGGGAGGTGAGGTTAAGTGAGAAGTTTTTGGACCCTAGCTTTGTTTCTGATAGATGAAATTCTCTGAAATTTACAGACCATCACCAACCTTGTTACTTTTCTAAAGTATACAAAAATCAGGCCAAACCGTTTAATACTCCTTAAGATATCGCCCAAAGCGCATATTGTTCGTATGTCCATGGGAGGTGAGGTTAAGTAAGAAGTTTTTGGACCCTAGCTTTGTTTCTGATAGATGAAATTGTCTGAAATTTACAGACCATCATCAACCTTGTTAACTCTCTAACATGTACAAAAATCAGGCCAAACCGTTTAATACTCCTTAAGATATCGCCCAAAGCGCATATTGTTCGTATGTCCATGGGAGGTGAGGTTAAGTAAGAAGTTTTTGGACCCTAGCTTTGTTTCTGATAGATGAAATTCTCTGAAATTTACAGACCATTACCAACCTTGTTACTCCTCTAAAGTATACAAAAATCAGGCCAAACCGTTTAATACTCCTTAAGATATCGCCCAAAGCGCATATTGTTCGTATGTCCATGGGAGGTGAGGTTAAGTAAGAAGTTTTTGGACCCTAGCTTTGTTTCTGATATATGAAATTGTCTGAAATTTACAGACCATCATCAACCTTGTTAACTCTCTAACATGTACAAAAATCAGGCCAAACCGTTTAATACTCGTTAAGATATCGCCCAAAGCGCATATTGTTCGTATGTCCATGGGAGGTGAGGTTAAGTGAGAAGTTTTTGGACCCTAGCTTTGTTTCTGATAGATGAAATTCTCTGAAATTTACAGACCATCACCAACCTTGTTACTTCTCTAAAGTATACAAAGATCAGGCCAAACCGTTTAATACTCCTTAAGATATCGCCCAAAGCGCATATTGTTCGTATGTCCATGGGAGGTGAGGTTAAGTGAGAAGTTTTTGGACCCTAGCTTTGTTTCTGATAGATGAAATTGTTCGAAATTTACAGACCATTACCAACCTTGTTACTCCTCTGAAGTTTACAAAAATCAGGCCAAACCGTTTAATACTCCTTAAGATATCGCCCAAAGCGCATATTGTTCGTATGTCCATGGGAGGTGAGGTTAAGTAAGAAGTTTTTGGACCCTAGCTTTGTTTCTGATAGATGAAATTGTCTGAAATTTACAGACCATCACCAACCTTGTTAACTCTCTAAAATGTACAAAAATCAGGCCAAACCGTTTAATACTCCTTAAGATATCGCCCAAAGCGCATATTGTTCGTATGTCCATGGGAGGTGAGGTTAAGTAAGAAGTTTTTGGACTCTAGCTTTGTTTCTGATAGATGAAATTGTCTGAAATTTACAGACCATCACCAACCTTGTTAACTCTCTAAAATGTACAAAAATCAGGCCAAACCGTCGTATACTCCTTAAGATATCGCCCAAAGCGCATATTGTTCGTATGTTCATGGGAGGTGAGGTTAAGTAAGAAGTTTTTGGACCCTAGCTTTGTTTCTGATAGATGAAATTCTCTGAAATTTACAGACCATCACCAACCTTGTTAACTCTCTAAAATGTACAAAAATCAGGCCAAACCGTTTTATACTCCTTAAGATATCGCCCAAAGCGCATATTGTTCGTATGTCCATGGGAGGTGAGGTTAAGTAAGAAGTTTTTGGACTCTAGCTTTGTTTCTGATAGATGAGATTGTCTGAAATTTACAGACCATCACCAACCTTGTTAACTCTCTAAAATGTACAAAAATCAGGCCAAACCGTTTAATACTCCTTAAGATATCGCCCAAAGCGCATATTGTTCGTATGTCCATGGGAGGTGAGGTTAAGTAAGAAGTTTTTGGACCCTAGCTTTGTTTCTGATAGATGAAATTGTCTGAAATTCACAGACAATCACCAACCCTGTTAATTCTCTAAAATGTACAAAAATCAGGCCAAACCGTTTTATACTCCTTAAGATATCGCCCAAAGCGCATATTGTTCGTATGTCCATGGGAGGTGAGGTTAAGTGAGAAGTTTTTGGACCCTAGCTTTGTTTCTGATAGATGAAATTGTCTGAAATTTACAGACCATCACCAACCTTGTTACTTCTCTAAAGTGCACAAAAATCAGGCCAAACCGTTCAATACTCCTTAAGATATCGCCCAAAGCGCATATTGTTCGTATGTCCATGGGAGGTGAGGTTAAGTAAGAAGTTTTTGGACCCTAGCTTTGTTTCTGATAGATGAAATTGTCTGAAATTTACAGACCATCACCAACCTTGTTACTTCTCTAAAGTGCACAAAAATCAGGCCAAACCGTTCAATACTCCTTAAGATATCGCCCAAAGCGCATATTGTTCGTATGTCCATGGGAGGTGAGGTTAAGTAAGAAGTTTTTGGACCCTAGCTTTGTTTCTGATAGATGAAATTGTCTGAAATTTACAGACCATCACCAACCTTGTTAACTCTCTAACATATACAAAAATCAGGCCAAACCGTTTAATACTCCTTAAGATATCGCCCAAAGCGCATATTGTTCGTATGTCCATGGGAGGTGAGGTTAAGTAAGAAGTTTTTGGACCCTAGCTTTGTTTCTGATAGATGAAATTGTCTGAAATTTACAGACCATCACCAACCTTGTTAACTCTCTAACATATACAAAAATCAGGCCAAACCGTTTAATACTCCTAAAGATATCGCCCAAAGCGCATATTGTTCGTATGTCCATGGGAGGTGAGGTTAAGTAAGAAGTTTTGGACCCTAGCTTTGTTTCTGATAGATGAAATTGTCTGAAATTTACAGACCATCACCAACCTTGTTAACTCTCTAACATATACAAAAATCAGGCCAAACCGTTTAATACTCCTTAAGATATCGCCCAAAGCGCATATTGTTCGTATGTCCATGGGAGGTGAGGTTAAGTAAGAAGTTTTTGGACCCTAGCTTTGTTTCTGATAGATGAAATTGTCTGAAATTTACAGACCATCACCAACCTTGTTAACTCTCTAACATATACAAAAATCAGGCCAAACCGTTTAATACTCCTAAAGATATCGCCCAAAGCGCATATTGTTCGTATGTCCATGGGAGGTGAGGTTAAGTAAGAAGTTTTTGGACCCTAGCTTTGTTTCTGATAGATGAAATTGTCTGAAATTTACAGAAAATCACCATCTCTGTTAACTCTCTAAAATGTACAAAAATCAGGCCAAACCGTTTTATACTCCTTAAGATATCGCCCAAAGCGCATATTGTTCGTATGTCCATGGGAGGTGAGGTTAAGTAAGAAGTTTTTGGACTCTAGCTTTGTTTCTGATAGATAAGATTGTCTGAAATTTACAGACCATCACCAACCTTGTTAACTCTCTAAAATGTACAAAAATCAGGCCAAACCGTCGTATACTCCTTAAGATATCGCCCAAAGCGCATATTGTTCGTATGTTCATGGGAGGTGAGGTTAAGTAAGAAGTTTTTGGACCCTAGCTTTGTTTCTGATAGATGAAATTCTCTGAAATTTACAGACCATCACCAACCTTGTTAACTCTCTAAAATGTACAAAAATCAGGCCAAACCGTTTTATACTCCTTAAGATATCGCCCAAAGCGCATATTGTTCGTATGTCCATGGGAGGTGAGGTTAAGTAAGAAGTTTTTGGACTCTAGCTTTGTTTCTGATAGATGAAATTGTTCGAAATTTACAGACCATCACCAACCTTGTTAACTCTCTAACATATATAAAAATCAGGCCATACCGTTAATACTCCTTAAGATATCGCCCAAAGCGCATATTGTTCGTATGTCCATGGGAGGTGAGGTTAAGTAAGAAGTTTTTGGACCCTAGCTTTGTTTCTGATAGATGAAATTCTCTGAAATTTACAGACCATTACCAACCTTGTTACTTCTCTAAAGTATACAAAAATCAGGCCAAACCGTTTAATACTCCTTAAGATATCGCCCAAAGCGCATATTGTTCGTATGTCCATGGGATGTGAGGTTAAGTAAGAAGTTTTTGGACCCTAGCTTTGTTTCTGATAGATGAAATTGTCTGAAATTTACAGACCATCATCAACCTTGTTAACTCTCTAACATGTACAAAAATCAGGCCAAACCGTTTAATACTCGTTAAGATATCGCCCAAAGCGCATATTGTTCGTATGTCCATGGGAGGTGAGGTTAAGTGAGAAGTTTTTGGACCCTAGCTTTGTTTCTGATAGATGAAATTCTCTGAAATTTACAGACCATCACCAACCTTGTTACTTCTCTAAAGTATACAAAGATCAGGCCAAACCGTTTAATACTCCTTAAGATATCGCCCAAAGCGCATATTGTTCGTATGTCCATGGGAGGTGAGGTTAAGTAAGAAGTTTTTGGACCCTAGCTTTGTTTCTGATAGATGAAATTGTCTGAAATTTACAGACCATCACCAACCTTGTTAACTCTCTAAAATATACAAAAATCAGGCCAAACCGTTTAATACTCCTTAAGATATCGCCCAAAGCGCATATTGTTCGTATGTCCATGGGAGGTGAGGTTAAGTAAGAAGTTTTTGGACCCTAGCTTTGTTTCTGATAGATGAAATTGTTTGAAATTTACAGACCATCATCAACCTTGTTAACTCTCTAACATGTACAAAAATCAGGCCAAACCGTTTAATACTCCTTAAGATATCGCCCAAAGCGCATATTGTTCGTATGTCCATGGGAGGTGAGGTTAAGTGAGAAGTTTTTGGACCCTAGCTTTGTTTCTGATAGATGAAATTGTTCGAAATTTACAGACCATCACCAACCTTGTTAACTCTCTAACATATATAAAAATCAGGCCAAACCGTTAAATACTCCTTAAGATATCGCCCAAAGCGCATATTGTTCGTATGTCCATGGGAGGTGAGGTTAAGTAAGAAGTTTTTGGACCCTAGCTTTGTTTCTGATAGATGAAATTCTCTGAAATTTACAGACCATTACCAACCTTGTTACTCCTCTAAAGTATACAAAAATCAGGCCAAACCGTTTAATACTCCTTAAGATATCGCCCAAAGCGCATATTGTTCGTATGTCCATGGGAGGTGAGGTTAAGTAAGAAGTTTTTGGACCCTAGCTTTGTTTCTGATATATGAAATTGTCTGAAATTTACAGACCATCATCAACCTTGTTAACTCTCTAACATGTACAAAAATCAGGCCAAACCGTTTAATACTCGTTAAGATATCGCCCAAAGCGCATATTGTTCGTATGTCCATGGGAGGTGAGGTTAAGTGAGAAGTTTTTGGACCCTAGCTTTGTTTCTGATAGATGAAATTCTCTGAAATTTACAGACCATCACCAACCTTGTTACTTTTCTAAAGTATACAAAAATCAGGCCAAACCGTTTAATACTCCTTAAGATATCGCCCAAAGCGCATATTGTTCGTATGTCCATGGGAGGTGAGGTTAAGTAAGAAGTTTTTGGACCCTAGCTTTGTTTCTGATAGATGAAATTGTCTGAAATTTACAGACCATCATCAACCTTGTTAACTCTCTAACATGTACAAAAATCAGGCCAAACCGTTTAATACTCGTTAAGATATCGCCCAAAGCGCATATTGTTCGTATGTCCATGGGAGGTGAGGTTAAGTGAGAAGTTTTTGGACCCTAGCTTTGTTTCTGATAGATGAAATTCTCTGAAATTTACAGACCATCACCAACCTTGTTACTTCTCTAAAGTATACAAAGATCAGGCCAAACCGTTTAATACTCCTTAAGATATCGCCCAAAGCGCATATTGTTCGTATGTCCATGGGAGGTGAGGTTAAGTGAGAAGTTTTTGGACCCTAGCTTTGTTTCTGATAGATGAAATTGTTCGAAATTTACAGACCATTACCAACCTTGTTACTCCTCTGAAGTTTACAAAAATCAGGCCAAACCGTTTAATACTCCTTAAGATATCGCCCAAAGCGCATATTGTTCGTATGTCCATGGGAGGTGAGGTTAAGTAAGAAGTTTTTGGACCCTAGCTTTGTTTCTGATAGATGAAATTGTCTGAAATTTACAGACCATCATCAACCTTGTTAACTCTCTAACATGTACAAAAATCAGGCCAAACCGTTTAATACTCGTTAAGATATCGCCCAAAGCGCATATTGTTCGTATGTCCATGGGAGGTGAGGTTAAGTGAGAAGTTTTTGGACCCTAGCTTTGTTTCTGATAGATGAAATTCTCTGAAATTTACAGACCATCACCAACCTTGTTACTTCTCTAAAGTATACAAAGATCAGGCCAAACCGTTTAATACTCCTTAAGATATCGCCCAAAGCGCATATTGTTCGTATGTCCATGGGAGGTGAGGTTAAGTGAGAAGTTTTTGGACCCTAGCTTTGTTTCTGATAGATGAAATTGTTCGAAATTTACAGACCATTACCAACCTTGTTACTCCTCTAAAGTTTACAAAAATCAGGCCAAACCGTTTAATACTCCTTAAGATATCGCCCAAAGCGCATATTGTTCGTATGTCCATGGGAGGTGAGGTTAAGTAAGAAGTTTTTGGACCCTAGCTTTGTTTCTGATAGATGAAATTGTCTGAAATTTACAGACCATCATCAACCTTGTTAACTCTCTAACATGTACAAAAATCAGGCCAAACCGTTTAATACTCGTTAAGATATCGCCCAAAGCGCATATTGTTCGTATGTCCATGGGAGGTGAGGTTAAGTGAGAAGTTTTTGGACCCTAGCTTTGTTTCTGATAGATGAAATTCTCTGAAATTTACAGACCATCACCAACCTTGTTACTTTTCTAAAGTATACAAAAATCAGGCCAAACCGTTTAATACTCCTTAAGATATCGCCCAAAGCGCATATTGTTCGTATGTCCATGGGAGGTGAGGTTAAGTAAGAAGTTTTTGGACCCTAGCTTTGTTTCTGATAGATGAAATTGTCTGAAATTTACAGACCATCACCAACCTTGTTAACTCTCTAAAATATACAAAAATCAGGCCAAACCGTTTAATACTCCTTAAGATATCGCCCAAAGCGCATATTGTTCGTATGTCCATGGGAGGTGAGGTTAAGTAAGAAGTTTTTGGACCCTAGCTTTGTTTCTGATAGATGAAATTGTTTGAAATTTACAGACCATCATCAACCTTGTTAACTCTCTAACATGTACAAAAATCAGGCCAAACCGTTTAATACTCCTTAAGATATCGCCCAAAGCGCATATTGTTCGTATGTCCATGGGAGGTGAGGTTAAGTGAGAAGTTTTTGGACCCTAGCTTTGTTTCTGATAGATGAAATTGTTCGAAATTTACAGACCATCACCAACCTTGTTAACTCTCTAACATATATAAAAATCAGGCCAAACCGTTAAATACTCCTTAAGATATCGCCCAAAGCGCATATTGTTCGTATGTCCATGGGAGGTGAGGTTAAGTAAGAAGTTTTTGGACCCTAGCTTTGTTTCTGATAGATGAAATTCTCTGAAATTTACAGACCATTACCAACCTTGTTACTCCTCTAAAGTATACAAAAATCAGGCCAAACCGTTTAATACTCCTTAAGATATCGCCCAAAGCGCATATTGTTCGTATGTCCATGGGAGGTGAGGTTAAGTAAGAAGTTTTTGGACCCTAGCTTTGTTTCTGATATATGAAATTGTCTGAAATTTACAGACCATCATCAACCTTGTTAACTCTCTAACATGTACAAAAATCAGGCCAAACCGTTTAATACTCGTTAAGATATCGCCCAAAGCGCATATTGTTCGTATGTCCATGGGAGGTGAGGTTAAGTGAGAAGTTTTTGGACCCTAGCTTTGTTTCTGATAGATGAAATTCTCTGAAATTTACAGACCATCACCAACCTTGTTACTTTTCTAAAGTATACAAAAATCAGGCCAAACCGTTTAATACTCCTTAAGATATCGCCCAAAGCGCATATTGTTCGTATGTCCATGGGAGGTGAGGTTAAGTAAGAAGTTTTTGGACCCTAGCTTTGTTTCTGATAGATGAAATTGTCTGAAATTTACAGACCATCATCAACCTTGTTAACTCTCTAACATGTACAAAAATCAGGCCAAACCGTTTAATACTCGTTAAGATATCGCCCAAAGCGCATATTGTTCGTATGTCCATGGGAGGTGAGGTTAAGTGAGAAGTTTTTGGACCCTAGCTTTGTTTCTGATAGATGAAATTCTCTGAAATTTACAGACCATCACCAACCTTGTTACTTCTCTAAAGTATACAAAGATCAGGCCAAACCGTTTAATACTCCTTAAGATATCGCCCAAAGCGCATATTGTTCGTATGTCCATGGGAGGTGAGGTTAAGTGAGAAGTTTTTGGACCCTAGCTTTGTTTCTGATAGATGAAATTGTTCGAAATTTACAGACCATTACCAACCTTGTTACTCCTCTGAAGTTTACAAAAATCAGGCCAAACCGTTTAATACTCCTTAAGATATCGCCCAAAGCGCATATTGTTCGTATGTCCATGGGAGGTGAGGTTAAGTAAGAAGTTTTTGGACCCTAGCTTTGTTTCTGATAGATGAAATTGTCTGAAATTTACAGACCATCATCAACCTTGTTAACTCTCTAACATGTACAAAAATCAGGCCAAACCGTTTAATACTCGTTAAGATATCGCCCAAAGCGCATATTGTTCGTATGTCCATGGGAGGTGAGGTTAAGTGAGAAGTTTTTGGACCCTAGCTTTGTTTCTGATAGATGAAATTCTCTGAAATTTACAGACCATCACCAACCTTGTTACTTCTCTAAAGTATACAAAGATCAGGCCAAACCGTTTAATACTCCTTAAGATATCGCCCAAAGCGCATATTGTTCGTATGTCCATGGGAGGTGAGGTTAAGTGAGAAGTTTTTGGACCCTAGCTTTGTTTCTGATAGATGAAATTGTTCGAAATTTACAGACCATTACCAACCTTGTTACTCCTCTAAAGTTTACAAAAATCAGGCCAAACCGTTTAATACTCCTTAAGATATCGCCCAAAGCGCATATTGTTCGTATGTCCATGGGAGGTGAGGTTAAGTAAGAAGTTTTTGGACCCTAGCTTTGTTTCTGATAGATGAAATTGTCTGAAATTTACAGACCATCATCAACCTTGTTAACTCTCTAACATGTACAAAAATCAGGCCAAACCGTTTAATACTCGTTAAGATATCGCCCAAAGCGCATATTGTTCGTATGTCCATGGGAGGTGAGGTTAAGTGAGAAGTTTTTGGACCCTAGCTTTGTTTCTGATAGATGAAATTCTCTGAAATTTACAGACCATCACCAACCTTGTTACTTTTCTAAAGTATACAAAAATCAGGCCAAACCGTTTAATACTCCTTAAGATATCGCCCAAAGCGCATATTGTTCGTATGTCCATGGGAGGTGAGGTTAAGTAAGAAGTTTTTGGACCCTAGCTTTGTTTCTGATAGATGAAATTGTCTGAAATTTACAGACCATCATCAACCTTGTTAACTCTCTAACATGTACAAAAATCAGGCCAAACCGTTTAATACTCCTTAAGATATCGCCCAAAGCGCATATTGTTCGTATGTCCATGGGAGGTGAGGTTAAGTAAGAAGTTTTTGGACCCTAGCTTTGTTTCTGATAGATGAAATTCTCTGAAATTTACAGACCATTACCAACCTTGTTACTCCTCTAAAGTATACAAAAATCAGGCCAAACCGTTTAATACTCCTTAAGATATCGCCCAAAGCGCATATTGTTCGTATGTCCATGGGAGGTGAGGTTAAGTAAGAAGTTTTTGGACCCTAGCTTTGTTTCTGATATATGAAATTGTCTGAAATTTACAGACCATCATCAACCTTGTTAACTCTCTAACATGTACAAAAATCAGGCCAAACCGTTTAATACTCGTTAAGATATCGCCCAAAGCGCATATTGTTCGTATGTCCATGGGAGGTGAGGTTAAGTGAGAAGTTTTTGGACCCTAGCTTTGTTTCTGATAGATGAAATTCTCTGAAATTTACAGACCATCACCAACCTTGTTACTTTTCTAAAGTATACAAAAATCAGGCCAAACCGTTTAATACTCCTTAAGATATCGCCCAAAGCGCATATTGTTCGTATGTCCATGGGAGGTGAGGTTAAGTAAGAAGTTTTTGGACCCTAGCTTTGTTTCTGATAGATGAAATTGTCTGAAATTTACAGACCATCATCAACCTTGTTAACTCTCTAACATGTACAAAAATCAGGCCAAACCGTTTAATACTCGTTAAGATATCGCCCAAAGCGCATATTGTTCGTATGTCCATGGGAGGTGAGGTTAAGTGAGAAGTTTTTGGACCCTAGCTTTGTTTCTGATAGATGAAATTCTCTGAAATTTACAGACCATCACCAACCTTGTTACTTCTCTAAAGTATACAAAGATCAGGCCAAACCGTTTAATACTCCTTAAGATATCGCCCAAAGCGCATATTGTTCGTATGTCCATGGGAGGTGAGGTTAAGTGAGAAGTTTTTGGACCCTAGCTTTGTTTCTGATAGATGAAATTGTTCGAAATTTACAGACCATTACCAACCTTGTTACTCCTCTGAAGTTTACAAAAATCAGGCCAAACCGTTTAATACTCCTTAAGATATCGCCCAAAGCGCATATTGTTCGTATGTCCATGGGAGGTGAGGTTAAGTAAGAAGTTTTTGGACCCTAGCTTTGTTTCTGATAGATGAAATTGTCTGAAATTTACAGACCATCATCAACCTTGTTAACTCTCTAACATGTACAAAAATCAGGCCAAACCGTTTAATACTCGTTAAGATATCGCCCAAAGCGCATATTGTTCGTATGTCCATGGGAGGTGAGGTTAAGTGAGAAGTTTTTGGACCCTAGCTTTGTTTCTGATAGATGAAATTCTCTGAAATTTACAGACCATCACCAACCTTGTTACTTCTCTAAAGTATACAAAGATCAGGCCAAACCGTTTAATACTCCTTAAGATATCGCCCAAAGCGCATATTGTTCGTATGTCCATGGGAGGTGAGGTTAAGTGAGAAGTTTTTGGACCCTAGCTTTGTTTCTGATAGATGAAATTGTTCGAAATTTACAGACCATTACCAACCTTGTTACTCCTCTAAAGTTTACAAAAATCAGGCCAAACCGTTTAATACTCCTTAAGATATCGCCCAAAGCGCATATTGTTCGTATGTCCATGGGAGGTGAGGTTAAGTAAGAAGTTTTTGGACCCTAGCTTTGTTTCTGATAGATGAAATTGTCTGAAATTTACAGACCATCATCAACCTTGTTAACTCTCTAACATGTACAAAAATCAGGCCAAACCGTTTAATACTCGTTAAGATATCGCCCAAAGCGCATATTGTTCGTATGTCCATGGGAGGTGAGGTTAAGTGAGAAGTTTTTGGACCCTAGCTTTGTTTCTGATAGATGAAATTCTCTGAAATTTACAGACCATCACCAACCTTGTTACTTTTCTAAAGTATACAAAAATCAGGCCAAACCGTTTAATACTCCTTAAGATATCGCCCAAAGCGCATATTGTTCGTATGTCCATGGGAGGTGAGGTTAAGTAAGAAGTTTTTGGACCCTAGCTTTGTTTCTGATAGATGAAATTGTCTGAAATTTACAGACCATCATCAACCTTGTTAACTCTCTAACATGTACAAAAATCAGGCCAAACCGTTTAATACTCGTTAAGATATCGCCCAAAGCGCATATTGTTCGTATGTCCATGGGAGGTGAGGTTAAGTGAGAAGTTTTTGGACCCTAGCTTTGTTTCTGATAGATGAAATTCTCTGAAATTTACAGACCATCACCAACCTTGTTACTTCTCTAAAGTATACAAAGATCAGGCCAAACCGTTTAATACTCCTTAAGATATCGCCCAAAGCGCATATTGTTCGTATGTCCATGGGAGGTGAGGTTAAGTGAGAAGTTTTTGGACCCTAGCTTTGTTTCTGATAGATGAAATTGTTCGAAATTTACAGACCATTACCAACCTTGTTACTCCTCTGAAGTTTACAAAAATCAGGCCAAACCGTTTAATACTCCTTAAGATATCGCCCAAAGCGCATATTGTTCGTATGTCCATGGGAGGTGAGGTTAAGTAAGAAGTTTTTGGACCCTAGCTTTGTTTCTGATAGATGAAATTGTCTGAAATTTACAGACCATCATCAACCTTGTTAACTCTCTAACATGTACAAAAATCAGGCCAAACCGTTTAATACTCGTTAAGATATCGCCCAAAGCGCATATTGTTCGTATGTCCATGGGAGGTGAGGTTAAGTGAGAAGTTTTTGGACCCTAGCTTTGTTTCTGATAGATGAAATTCTCTGAAATTTACAGACCATCACCAACCTTGTTACTTCTCTAAAGTATACAAAGATCAGGCCAAACCGTTTAATACTCCTTAAGATATCGCCCAAAGCGCATATTGTTCGTATGTCCATGGGAGGTGAGGTTAAGTGAGAAGTTTTTGGACCCTAGCTTTGTTTCTGATAGATGAAATTGTTCGAAATTTACAGACCATTACCAACCTTGTTACTCCTCTAAAGTTTACAAAAATCAGGCCAAACCGTTTAATACTCCTTAAGATATCGCCCAAAGCGCATATTGTTCGTATGTCCATGGGAGGTGAGGTTAAGTAAGAAGTTTTTGGACCCTAGCTTTGTTTCTGATAGATGAAATTGTCTGAAATTTACAGACCATCATCAACCTTGTTAACTCTCTAACATGTACAAAAATCAGGCCAAACCGTTTAATACTCGTTAAGATATCGCCCAAAGCGCATATTGTTCGTATGTCCATGGGAGGTGAGGTTAAGTGAGAAGTTTTTGGACCCTAGCTTTGTTTCTGATAGATGAAATTCTCTGAAATTTACAGACCATCACCAACCTTGTTACTTTTCTAAAGTATACAAAAATCAGGCCAAACCGTTTAATACTCCTTAAGATATCGCCCAAAGCGCATATTGTTCGTATGTCCATGGGAGGTGAGGTTAAGTAAGAAGTTTTTGGACCCTAGCTTTGTTTCTGATAGATGAAATTGTCTGAAATTTACAGACCATCATCAACCTTGTTAACTCTCTAACATGTACAAAAATCAGGCCAAACCGTTTAATACTCGTTAAGATATCGCCCAAAGCGCATATTGTTCGTATGTCCATGGGAGGTGAGGTTAAGTGAGAAGTTTTTGGACCCTAGCTTTGTTTCTGATAGATGAAATTGTTTGAAATTTACAGACCATCATCAACCTTGTTAACTCTCTAACATGTACAAAAATCAGGCCAAACCGTTCAATACTCGTTAAGATATCGCCCAAAGCGCATATTGTTCGTATGTCCATGGGAGGTGAGGTTAAGTGAGAAGTTTTTGGACCCTAGCTTTGTTTCTGATAGATGAAATTGTTCGAAATTTACAGACCATCACCAACTTTGTTAACTCTCTAACATATACAAAAATCAGGCCAAACCGTTTAATACTCCTTAAGATATCGCCCAAAGCGCATATTGTTCGTATGTCCATGGGAGGTGAGGTTAAGTGAGAAGTTTTTGGACCCTAGCTTTGTTTCTGATAGATGAAATTCTCTGAAATTTACAGACCATCACCAACCTTGTTACTTTTCTAAAGTATACAAAAATCAGGCCAAACCGTTTAATACTCCTTAAGATATCGCCCAAAGCGCATATTGTTCGTATGTCCATGGGAGGTGAGGTTAAGTAAGAAGTTTTTGGACCCTAGCTTTGTTTCTGATAGATGAAATTCTCTGAAATTTACAGACCATTACCAACCTTGTTACTTCTCTAAAGTATACAAAAATCAGGCCAAACCGTTTAATACTCCTTAAGATATCGCCCAAAGCGCATATTGTTCGTATGTCCATGGGAGGTGAGGTTAAGTAAGAAGTTTTTGGACCCTAGCTTTGTTTCTGATAGATGAAATTCTCTGAAATTTACAGACCATTACCAACCTTGTTACTCCTCTAAAGTTTACAAAAATCAGGCCAAACCGTTTAATACTCCTTAAGATATCGCCCAAAGCGCATATTGTTCGTATGTCCATGGGAGGTGAGGTTAAGTAAGAAGTTTTTGGACCCTAGCTTTGTTTCTGATAGATGAAATTGTCTGAAATTTACAGACCATCATCAACCTTGTTAACTCTCTAACATGTACAAAAATCAGGCCAAACCGTTTAATACTCGTTAAGATATCGCCCAAAGCGCATATTGTTCGTATGTCCATGGGAGGTGAGGTTAAGTGAGAAGTTTTTGGACCCTAGCTTTGTTTCTGATAGATGAAATTCTCTGAAATTTACAGACCATCACCAACCTTGTTACTTCTCTAAAGTATACAAAGATCAGGCCAAACCGTTTAATACTCCTTAAGATATCGCCCAAAGCGCATATTGTTCGTATGTCCATGGGAGGTGAGGTTAAGTAAGAAGTTTTTGGACCCTAGCTTTGTTTCTGATAGATGAAATTGTCTGAAATTTACAGACCATCACCAACCTTGTTAACTCTCTAAAATATACAAAAATCAGGCCAAACCGTTTAATACTCCTTAAGATATCGCCCAAAGCGCATATTGTTCGTATGTCCATGGGAGGTGAGGTTAAGTAAGAAGTTTTTGGACCCTAGCTTTGTTTCTGATAGATGAAATTGTTTGAAATTTACAGACCATCATCAACCTTGTTAACTCTCTAACATGTACAAAAATCAGGCCAAACCGTTTAATACTCCTTAAGATATCGCCCAAAGCGCATATTGTTCGTATGTCCATGGGAGGTGAGGTTAAGTGAGAAGTTTTTGGACCCTAGCTTTGTTTCTGATAGATGAAATTGTTCGAAATTTACAGACCATCACCAACCTTGTTAACTCTCTAACATATATAAAAATCAGGCCAAACCGTTTAATACTCCTTAAGATATCGCCCAAAGCGCATATTGTTCGTATGTCCATGGGAGGTGAGGTTAAGTAAGAAGTTTTTGGACCCTAGCTTTGTTTCTGATAGATGAAATTCTCTGAAATTTACAGACCATTACCAACCTTGTTACTCCTCTAAAGTATACAAAAATCAGGCCAAACCGTTTAATACTCCTTAAGATATCGCCCAAAGCGCATATTGTTCGTATGTCCATGGGAGGTGAGGTTAAGTAAGAAGTTTTTGGACCCTAGCTTTGTTTCTGATATATGAAATTGTCTGAAATTTACAGACCATCATCAACCTTGTTAACTCTCTAACATGTACAAAAATCAGGCCAAACCGTTTAATACTCGTTAAGATATCGCCCAAAGCGCATATTGTTCGTATGTCCATGGGAGGTGAGGTTAAGTGAGAAGTTTTTGGACCCTAGCTTTGTTTCTGATAGATGAAATTCTCTGAAATTTACAGACCATCACCAACCTTGTTACTTTTCTAAAGTATACAAAAATCAGGCCAAACCGTTTAATACTCCTTAAGATATCGCCCAAAGCGCATATTGTTCGTATGTCCATGGGAGGTGAGGTTAAGTAAGAAGTTTTTGGACCCTAGCTTTGTTTCTGATAGATGAAATTGTCTGAAATTTACAGACCATCATCAACCTTGTTAACTCTCTAACATGTACAAAAATCAGGCCAAACCGTTTAATACTCGTTAAGATATCGCCCAAAGCGCATATTGTTCGTATGACCATGGGAGGTGAGGTTAAGTGAGAAGTTTTTGGACCCTAGCTTTGTTTCTGATAGATGAAATTCTCTGAAATTTACAGACCATCACCAACCTTGTTACTTCTCTAAAGTATACAAAGATCAGGCCAAACCGTTTAATACTCCTTAAGATATCGCCCAAAGCGCATATTGTTCGTATGTCCATGGGAGGTGAGGTTAAGTGAGAAGTTTTTGGACCCTAGCTTTGTTTCTGATAGATGAAATTGTTTGAAATTTACAGACCATTACCAACCTTGTTACTCCTCTAAAGTTTACAAAAATCAGGCCAAACCGTTTAATACTCCTTAAGATATCGCCCAAAGCGCATATTGTTCGTATGTCCATGGGAGGTGAGGTTAAGTAAGAAGTTTTTGGACCCTAGCTTTGTTTCTGATAGATGAAATTGTCTGAAATTTACAGACCATCATCAACCTTGTTAACTCTCTAACATGTACAAAAATCAGGCCAAACCGTTTAATACTCGTTAAGATATCGCCCAAAGCGCATATTGTTCGTATGTCCATGGGAGGTGAGGTTAAGTGAGAAGTTTTTGGACCCTAGCTTTGTTTCTGATAGATGAAATTCTCTGAAATTTACAGACCATCACCAACCTTGTTACTTCTCTAAAGTATACAAAGATCAGGCCAAACCGTTTAATACTCCTTAAGATATCGCCCAAAGCGCATATTGTTCGTATGTCCATGGGAGGTGAGGTTAAGTGAGAAGTTTTTGGACCCTAGCTTTGTTTCTGATAGATGAAATTGTTCGAAATTTACAGACCATTACCAACCTTGTTACTCCTCTAAAGTTTACAAAAATCAGGCCAAACCGTTTAATACTCCTTAAGATATCGCCCAAAGCGCATATTGTTCGTATGTCCATGGGAGGTGAGGTTAAGTAAGAAGTTTTTGGACCCTAGCTTTGTTTCTGATAGATGAAATTGTCTGAAATTTACAGACCATCATCAACCTTGTTAACTCTCTAACATGTACAAAAATCAGGCCAAACCGTTTAATACTCGTTAAGATATCGCCCAAAGCGCATATTGTTCGTATGTCCATGGGAGGTGAGGTTAAGTGAGAAGTTTTTGGACCCTAGCTTTGTTTCTGATAGATGAAATTCTCTGAAATTTACAGACCATCACCAACCTTGTTACTTTTCTAAAGTATACAAAAATCAGGCCAAACCGTTTAATACTCCTTAAGATATCGCCCAAAGCGCATATTGTTCGTATGTCCATGGGAGGTGAGGTTAAGTAAGAAGTTTTTGGACCCTAGCTTTGTTTCTGATAGATGAAATTGTCTGAAATTTACAGACCATCATCAACCTTGTTAACTCTCTAACATGTACAAAAATCAGGCCAAACCGTTTAATACTCGTTAAGATATCGCCCAAAGCGCATATTGTTCGTATGTCCATGGGAGGTGAGGTTAAGTGAGAAGTTTTTGGACCCTAGCTTTGTTTCTGATAGATGAAATTGTTTGAAATTTACAGACCATCATCAACCTTGTTAACTCTCTAACATGTACAAAAATCAGGCCAAACCGTTCAATACTCGTTAAGATATCGCCCAAAGCGCATATTGTTCGTATGTCCATGGGAGGTGAGGTTAAGTGAGAAGTTTTTGGACCCTAGCTTTGTTTCTGATAGATGAAATTCTTCGAAATTTACAGACCATCACCAACTTTGTTAACTCTCTAACATATACAAAAATCAGGCCAAACCGTTTAATACTCCTTAAGATATCGCCCAAAGCGCATATTGTTCGTATGTCCATGGGAGGTGAGGTTAAGTGAGAAGTTTTTGGACCCTAGCTTTGTTTCTGATAGATGAAATTCTCTGAAATTTACAGACCATCACCAACCTTGTTACTTTTCTAAAGTATACAAAAATCAGGCCAAACCGTTTAATACTCCTTAAGATATCGCCCAAAGCGCATATTGTTCGTATGTCCATGGGAGGTGAGGTTAAGTAAGAAGTTTTTGGACCCTAGCTTTGTTTCTGATAGATGAAATTGTCTGAAATTTACAGACCATCATCAACCTTGTTAACTCTCTAACATGTACAAAAATCAGGCCAAACCGTTTAATACTCGTTAAGATATCGCCCAAAGCGCATATTGTTCGTATGTCCATGGGAGGTGAGGTTAAGTGAGAAGTTTTTGGACCCTAGCTTTGTTTCTGATAGATGAAATTCTCTGAAATTTACAGACCATCACCAACCTTGTTACTTCTCTAAAGTATACAAAGATCAGGCCAAACCGTTTAATACTCCTTAAGATATCGCCCAAAGCGCATATTGTTCGTATGTCCATGGGAGGTGAGGTTAAGTGAGAAGTTTTTGGACCCTAGCTTTGTTTCTGATAGATGAAATTGTTCGAAATTTACAGACCATTACCAACCTTGTTACTCCTCTAAAGTTTACAAAAATCAGGCCAAACCGTTTAATACTCCTTAAGATATCGCCCAAAGCGCATATTGTTCGTATGTCCATGGGAGGTGAGGTTAAGTAAGAAGTTTTTGGACCCTAGCTTTGTTTCTGATAGATGAAATTGTCTGAAATTTACAGAAAATCACCATCTCTGTTAACTCTCTAAAATGTACAAAAATCAGGCCAAACCGTTTTATACTCCTTAAGATATCGCCCAAAGCGCATATTGTTCGTATGTCCATGGGAGGTGAGGTTAAGTAAGAAGTTTTTGGACCCTAGCTTTGTTTCTGATAGATGAAATTGTCTGAAATTTACAGACCATCATCAACCTTGTTAACTCTCTAACATGTACAAAAATCAGGCCAAACCGTTTAATACTCGTTAAGATATCGCCCAAAGCGCATATTGTTCGTATGTCCATGGGAGGTGAGGTTAAGTGAGAAGTTTTTGGACCCTAGCTTTGTTTCTGATAGATGAAATTGTTTGAAATTTACAGACCATCATCAACCTTGTTAACTCTCTAACATGTACAAAAATCAGGCCAAACCGTTCAATACTCGTTAAGATATCGCCCAAAGCGCATATTGTTCGTATGTCCATGGGAGGTGAGGTTAAGTGAGAAGTTTTTGGACCCTAGCTTTGTTTCTGATAGATGAAATTCTTCGAAATTTACAGACCATCACCAACTTTGTTAACTCTCTAACATATACAAAAATCAGGCCAAACCGTTTAATACTCCTTAAGATATCGCCCAAAGCGCATATTGTTCGTATGTCCATGGGAGGTGAGGTTAAGTGAGAAGTTTTTGGACCCTAGCTTTGTTTCTGATAGATGAAATTCTCTGAAATTTACAGACCATCACCAACCTTGTTACTTTTCTAAAGTATACAAAAATCAGGCCAAACCGTTTAATACTCCTTAAGATATCGCCCAAAGCGCATATTGTTCGTATGTCCATGGGAGGTGAGGTTAAGTAAGAAGTTTTTGGACCCTAGCTTTGTTTCTGATAGATGAAATTGTCTGAAATTTACAGACCATCATCAACCTTGTTAACTCTCTAACATGTACAAAAATCAGGCCAAACCGTTTAATACTCGTTAAGATATCGCCCAAAGCGCATATTGTTCGTATGTCCATGGGAGGTGAGGTTAAGTGAGAAGTTTTTGGACCCTAGCTTTGTTTCTGATAGATGAAATTCTCTGAAATTTACAGACCATCACCAACCTTGTTACTTCTCTAAAGTATACAAAGATCAGGCCAAACCGTTTAATACTCCTTAAGATATCGCCCAAAGCGCATATTGTTCGTATGTCCATGGGAGGTGAGGTTAAGTGAGAAGTTTTTGGACCCTAGCTTTGTTTCTGATAGATGAAATTGTTCGAAATTTACAGACCATTACCAACCTTGTTACTCCTCTAAAGTTTACAAAAATCAGGCCACACCGTTTAATACTCCTTAAGATATCGCCCAAAGCGCATATTGTTCGTATGTCCATGGGAGGTGAGGTTAAGTAAGAAGTTTTTGGACCCTAGCTTTGTTTCTGATAGATGAAATTGTCTGAAATTTACAGACCATCATCAACCTTGTTAACTCTCTAACATGTACAAAAATCAGGCCAAACCGTTTAATACTCGTTAAGATATCGCCCAAAGCGCATATTGTTCGTATGTCCATGGGAGGTGAGGTTAAGTGAGAAGTTTTTGGACCCTAGCTTTGTTTCTGATAGATGAAATTCTCTGAAATTTACAGACCATCACCAACCTTGTTACTTTTCTAAAGTATACAAAAATCAGGCCAAACCGTTTAATACTCCTTAAGATATCGCCCAAAGCGCATATTGTTCGTATGTCCATGGGAGGTGAGGTTAAGTAAGAAGTTTTTGGACCCTAGCTTTGTTTCTGATAGATGAAATTGTCTGAAATTTACAGACCATCATCAACCTTGTTAACTCTCTAACATGTACAAAAATCAGGCCAAACCGTTTAATACTCGTTAAGATATCGCCCAAAGCGCATATTGTTCGTATGTCCATGGGAGGTGAGGTTAAGTGAGAAGTTTTTGGACCCTAGCTTTGTTTCTGATAGATGAAATTGTTTGAAATTTACAGACCATCATCAACCTTGTTAACTCTCTAACATGTACAAAAATCAGGCCAAACCGTTCAATACTCGTTAAGATATCGCCCAAAGCGCATATTGTTCGTATGTCCATGGGAGGTGAGGTTAAGTGAGAAGTTTTTGGACCCTAGCTTTGTTTCTGATAGATGAAATTGTTTGAAATTTACAGACCATCATCAACCTTGTTAACTCTCTAACATGTACAAAAATCAGGCCAAACCGTTCAATACTCGTTAAGATATCGCCCAAAGCGCATATTGTTCGTATGTCCATGGGAGGTGAGGTTAAGTGAGAAGTTTTTGGACCCTAGCTTTGTTTCTGATAGATGAAATTGTTCGAAATTTACAGACCATCACCAACTTTGTTAACTCTCTAACATATACAAAAATCAGGCCAAACCGTTTAATACTCCTTAAGATATCGCCCAAAGCGCATATTGTTCGTATGTCCATGGGAGGTGAGGTTAAGTGAGAAGTTTTTGGACCCTAGCTTTGTTTCTGATAGATGAAATTGTTCGAAATTTACAGACCATTACCAACCTTGTTACTCCTCTAAAGTTTACAAAAATCAGGCCAAACCGTTTAATACTCCTTAAGATATCGCCCAAAGCGCATATTGTTCGTATGTCCATGGGAGGTGAGGTTAAGTAAGAAGTTTTTGGACCCTAGCTTTGTTTCTGATAGATGAAATTGTCTGAAATTTACAGAAAATCACCATCTCTGTTAACTCTCTAAAATGTACAAAAATCAGGCCAAACCGTTTTATACTCCTTAAGATATCGCCCAAAGCGCATATTGTTCGTATGTCCATGGGAGGTGAGGTTAAGTAAGAAGTTTTTGGACCCTAGCTTTGTTTCTGATAGATGAAATTGTCTGAAATTTACAGACCATCATCAACCTTGTTAACTCTCTAACATGTACAAAAATCAGGCCAAACCGTTTAATACTCGTTAAGATATCGCCCAAAGCGCATATTGTTCGTATGTCCATGGGAGGTGAGGTTAAGTGAGAAGTTTTTGGACCCTAGCTTTGTTTCTGATAGATGAAATTGTTTGAAATTTACAGACCATCATCAACCTTGTTAACTCTCTAACATGTACAAAAATCAGGCCAAACCGTTCAATACTCGTTAAGATATCGCCCAAAGCGCATATTGTTCGTATGTCCATGGGAGGTGAGGTTAAGTGAGAAGTTTTTGGACCCTAGCTTTGTTTCTGATAGATGAAATTCTTCGAAATTTACAGACCATCACCAACTTTGTTAACTCTCTAACATATACAAAAATCAGGCCAAACCGTTTAATACTCCTTAAGATATCGCCCAAAGCGCATATTGTTCGTATGTCCATGGGAGGTGAGGTTAAGTGAGAAGTTTTTGGACCCTAGCTTTGTTTCTGATAGATGAAATTCTCTGAAATTTACAGACCATCATCAACCTTGTTACTTTTCTAAAGTATACAAAAATCAGGCCAAACCGTTTAATACTCCTTAAGATATCGCCCAAAGCGCATATTGTTCGTATGTCCATGGGAGGTGAGGTTAAGTAAGAAGTTTTTGGACCCTAGCTTTGTTTCTGATAGATGAAATTGTCTGAAATTTACAGACCATCATCAACCTTGTTAACTCTCTAACATGTACAAAAATCAGGCCAAACCGTTTAATACTCGTTAAGATATCGCCCAAAGCGCATATTGTTCGTATGTCCATGGGAGGTGAGGTTAAGTGAGAAGTTTTTGGACCCTAGCTTTGTTTCTGATAGATGAAATTCTCTGAAATTTACAGACCATCACCAACCTTGTTACTTCTCTAAAGTATACAAAGATCAGGCCAAACCGTTTAATACTCCTTAAGATATCGCCCAAAGCGCATATTGTTCGTATGTCCATGGGAGGTGAGGTTAAGTGAGAAGTTTTTGGACCCTAGCTTTGTTTCTGATAGATGAAATTGTTCGAAATTTACAGACCATTACCAACCTTGTTACTCCTCTAAAGTTTACAAAAATCAGGCCAAACCGTTTAATACTCCTTAAGATATCGCCCAAAGCGCATATTGTTCGTATGTCCATGGGAGGTGAGGTTAAGTAAGAAGTTTTTGGACCCTAGCTTTGTTTCTGATAGATGAAATTGTCTGAAATTTACAGACCATCATCAACCTTGTTAACTCTCTAACATGTACAAAAATCAGGCCAAACCGTTTAATACTCGTTAAGATATCGCCCAAAGCGCATATTGTTCGTATGTCCATGGGAGGTGAGGTTAAGTGAGAAGTTTTTGGACCCTAGCTTTGTTTCTGATAGATGAAATTCTCTGAAATTTACAGACCATCACCAACCTTGTTACTTTTCTAAAGTATACAAAAATCAGGCCAAACCGTTTAATACTCCTTAAGATATCGCCCAAAGCGCATATTGTTCGTATGTCCATGGGAGGTGAGGTTAAGTAAGAAGTTTTTGGACCCTAGCTTTGTTTCTGATAGATGAAATTGTCTGAAATTTACAGACCATCATCAACCTTGTTAACTCTCTAACATGTACAAAAATCAGGCCAAACCGTTTAATACTCGTTAAGATATCGCCCAAAGCGCATATTGTTCGTATGTCCATGGGAGGTGAGGTTAAGTGAGAAGTTTTTGGACCCTAGCTTTGTTTCTGATAGATGAAATTCTCTGAAATTTACAGACCATCACCAACCTTGTTAACTCTCTAAAATGTACAAAAATCAGGCCAAACCGTTCAATACTCGTTAAGATATCGCCCAAAGCGCATATTGTTCGTATGTCCATGGGAGGTGAGGTTAAGTGAGAAGTTTTTGGACCCTAGCTTTGTTTCTGATAGATGAAATTGTTTGAAATTTACAGACCATCATCAACCTTGTTAACTCTCTAACATGTACAAAAATCAGGCCAAACCGTTCAATACTCGTTAAGATATCGCCCAAAGCGCATATTGTTCGTATGTCCATGGGAGGTGAGGTTAAGTGAGAAGTTTTTGGACCCTAGCTTTGTTTCTGATAGATGAAATTGTTCGAAATTTACAGACCATCACCAACTTTGTTAACTCTCTAACATATACAAAAATCAGGCCAAACCGTTTAATACTCCTTAAGATATCGCCCAAAGCGCATATTGTTCGTATGTCCATGGGAGGTGAGGTTAAGTGAGAAGTTTTTGGACCCTAGCTTTGTTTCTGATAGATGAAATTGTTCGAAATTTACAGACCATTACCAACCTTGTTACTCCTCTAAAGTTTACAAAAATCAGGCCAAACCGTTTAATACTCCTTAAGATATCGCCCAAAGCGCATATTGTTCGTATGTCCATGGGAGGTGAGGTTAAGTAAGAAGTTTTTGGACCCTAGCTTTGTTTCTGATAGATGAAATTGTCTGAAATTTACAGACCATCATCAACCTTGTTAACTCTCTAACATGTACAAAAATCAGGCCAAACCGTTTAATACTCGTTAAGATATCGCCCAAAGCGCATATTGTTCGTATGTCCATGGGAGGTGAGGTTAAGTGAGAAGTTTTTGGACCCTAGCTTTGTTTCTGATAGATGAAATTCTCTGAAATTTACAGACCATCACCAACCTTGTTACTTTTCTAAAGTATACAAAAATCAGGCCAAACCGTTTAATACTCCTTAAGATATCGCCCAAAGCGCATATTGTTCGTATGTCCATGGGAGGTGAGGTTAAGTAAGAAGTTTTTGGACCCTAGCTTTGTTTCTGATAGATGAAATTGTCTGAAATTTACAGACCATCATCAACCTTGTTAACTCTCTAACATGTACAAAAATCAGGCCAAACCGTTTAATACTCGTTAAGATATCGCCCAAAGCGCATATTGTTCGTATGTCCATGGGAGGTGAGGTTAAGTGAGAAGTTTTTGGACCCTAGCTTTGTTTCTGATAGATGAAATTGTTTGAAATTTACAGACCATCATCAACCTTGTTAACTCTCTAACATGTACAAAAATCAGGCCAAACCGTTCAATACTCGTTAAGATATCGCCCAAAGCGCATATTGTTCGTATGTCCATGGGAGGTGAGGTTAAGTGAGAAGTTTTTGGACCCTAGCTTTGTTTCTGATAGATGAAATTGTTTGAAATTTACAGACCATCATCAACCTTGTTAACTCTCTAACATGTACAAAAATCAGGCCAAACCGTTCAATACTCGTTAAGATATCGCCCAAAGCGCATATTGTTCGTATGTCCATGGGAGGTGAGGTTAAGTGAGAAGTTTTTGGACCCTAGCTTTGTTTCTGATAGATGAAATTGTTCGAAATTTACAGACCATCACCAACTTTGTTAACTCTCTAACATATACAAAAATCAGGCCAAACCGTTTAATACTCCTTAAGATATCGCCCAAAGCGCATATTGTTCGTATGTCCATGGGAGGTGAGGTTAAGTGAGAAGTTTTTGGACCCTAGCTTTGTTTCTGATAGATGAAATTGTTCGAAATTTACAGACCATTACCAACCTTGTTAACTCTCCAACATATATAAAAATCAGGCCAAACCGTTTAATACTCCTTAAGATATCGCCCAAAGCGCATATTGTTCGTATGTCCATGGGAGGTGAGGTTAAGTAAGAAGTTTTTGGACCCTAGCTTTGTTTCTGATAGATGAAATTCTCTGAAATTTACAGACCATTACCAACCTTGTTACTCCTCTAAAGTATACAAAAATCAGGCCAAACCGTTTAATACTCCTTAAGATATCGCCCAAAGCGCATATTGTTCGTATGTCCATGGGAGGTGAGGTTAAGTGAGAAGTTTTTGGACCCTAGCTTTGTTTCTGATAGATGAAATTGTTCGAAATTCACAGACCATCACCAACCTTGTTACTTCTCTAAAGTATACAAAGATCAGGCCAAACCGTTTAATACTCCTTAAGATATCGCCCAAAGCGCATATTGTTCGTATGTCCATGGGAGGTGAGGTTAAGTGAGAAGTTTTTGGACCCTAGCTTTGTTTCTGATAGATGAAATTGTTCGAAATTTACAGACCATCACCAACCTTGTTAACTCTCTAACATATATAAAAATCAGGCCAAACCGTTTAATACTCCTCAAGATATCGCCCAAAGCGCATATTGTTCGTATGTCCATGGGAGGTGAGGTTAAGTAAGAAGTTTTTGGACCCTAGCTTTGTTTCTGATAGATGAAATTTTCTGAAATTTACAGACCATTACCAACCTTGTTACTCCTCTAAAGTATACAAAAATCAGGCCAAACCGTTTAATACTCCTTAAGATATCGCCCAAAGCGCATATTGTTCGTATGTCCATGGGAGGTGAGGTTAAGTGAGAAGTTTTTGGACCCTAGCTTTGTTTCTGATAGATGAAATTGTTCGAAATTTACAGACCATCACCAACCTTGTTAACTCTCTAACATATATAAAAATCAGGCCATACCGTTTAATACTCCTTAAGATATCGCCCAAAGCGCATATTGTTCGTATGTCCATGGGAGGTGAGGTTAAGTAAGAAGTTTTTGGACCCTAGCTTTGTTTCTGATAGATGAAATTCTCTGAAATTTACAGACCATTACCAACCTTGTTACTTCTCTAAAGTATACAAAAATCAGGCCAAACCGTTTAATACTCCTTAAGATATCGCCCAAAGCGCATATTGTTCGTATGTCCATGGGAGGTGAGGTTAAGTAAGAAGTTTTTGGACCCTAGCTTTGTTTCTGATAGATGAAATTGTCTGAAATTTACAGACCATCATCAACCTTGTTAACTCTCTAACATGTACAAAAATCAGGCCAAACCGTTTAATACTCGTTAAGATATCGCCCAAAGCGCATATTGTTCGTATGTCCATGGGAGGTGAGGTTAAGTGAGAAGTTTTTGGACCCTAGCTTTGTTTCTGATAGATGAAATTCTCTGAAATTTACAGACCATCACCAACCTTGTTACTTCTCTAAAGTATACAAAGATCAGGCCAAACCGTTTAATACTCCTTAAGATATCGCCCAAAGCGCATATTGTTCGTATGTCCATGGGAGGTGAGGTTAAGTAAGAAGTTTTTGGACCCTAGCTTTGTTTCTGATAGATGAAATTGTCTGAAATTTACAGACCATCACCAACCTTGTTAACTCTCTAAAATATACAAAAATCAGGCCAAACCGTTTAATACTCCTTAAGATATCGCCCAAAGCGCATATTGTTCGTATGTCCATGGGAGGTGAGGTTAAGTAAGAAGTTTTTGGACCCTAGCTTTGTTTCTGATAGATGAAATTGTTTGAAATTTACAGACCATCATCAACCTTGTTAACTCTCTAACATGTACAAAAATCAGGCCAAACCGTTTAATACTCCTTAAGATATCGCCCAAAGCGCATATTGTTCGTATGTCCATGGGAGGTGAGGTTAAGTGAGAAGTTTTTGGACCCTAGCTTTGTTTCTGATAGATGAAATTGTTCGAAATTCACAGACCATCACCAACCTTGTTAACTCTCTAACATATATGAAAATCAGGCCAAACCGTTTAATACTCCTTAAGATATCGCCCAAAGCGCATATTGTTCGTATGTCCATGGGAGGTGAGGTTAAGTAAGAAGTTTTTGGACCCTAGCTTTGTTTCTGATAGATGAAATTCTCTGAAATTTACAGACCATTACCAACCTTGTTACTCCTCTAAAGTATACAAAAATCAGGCCAAACCGTTTAATACTCCTTAAGATATCGCCCAAAGCGCATATTGTTCGTATGTCCATGGGAGGTGAGGTTAAGTAAGAAGTTTTTGGACCCTAGCTTTGTTTCTGATATATGAAATTGTCTGAAATTTACAGACCATCATCAACCTTGTTAACTCTCTAACATGTACAAAAATCAGGCCAAACCGTTTAATACTCGTTAAGATATCGCCCAAAGCGCATATTGTTCGTATGTCCATGGGAGGTGAGGTTAAGTGAGAAGTTTTTGGACCCTAGCTTTGTTTCTGATAGATGAAATTCTCTGAAATTTACAGACCATCACCAACCTTGTTACTTTTCTAAAGTATACAAAAATCAGGCCAAACCGTTTAATACTCCTTAAGATATCGCCCAAAGCGCATATTGTTCGTATGTCCATGGGAGGTGAGGTTAAGTAAGAAGTTTTTGGACCCTAGCTTTGTTTCTGATAGATGAAATTGTCTGAAATTTACAGACCATCATCAACCTTGTTAACTCTCTAACATGTACAAAAATCAGGCCAAACCGTTTAATACTCGTTAAGATATCGCCCAAAGCGCATATTGTTCGTATGTCCATGGGAGGTGAGGTTAAGTGAGAAGTTTTTGGACCCTAGCTTTGTTTCTGATAGATGAAATTCTCTGAAATTTACAGACCATCACCAACCTTGTTACTTCTCTAAAGTATACAAAGATCAGGCCAAACCGTTTAATACTCCTTAAGATATCGCCCAAAGCGCATATTGTTCGTATGTCCATGGGAGGTGAGGTTAAGTGAGAAGTTTTTGGACCCTAGCTTTGTTTCTGATAGATGAAATTGTTCGAAATTTACAGACCATTACCAACCTTGTTACTCCTCTAAAGTTTACAAAAATCAGGCCAAACCGTTTAATACTCCTTAAGAAATCGCCCAAAGCGCATATTGTTCGTATGTCCATGGGAGGTGAGGTTAAGTAAGAAGTTTTTGGACCCTAGCTTTGTTTCTGATAGATGAAATTGTCTGAAATTTACAGACCATCATCAACCTTGTTAACTCTCTAACATGTACAAAAATCAGGCCAAACCGTTTAATACTCGTTAAGATATCGCCCAAAGCGCATATTGTTCGTATGTCCATGGGAGGTGAGGTTAAGTGAGAAGTTTTTGGACCCTAGCTTTGTTTCTGATAGATGAAATTCTCTGAAATTTACAGACCATCACCAACCTTGTTACTTTTCTAAAGTATACAAAAATCAGGCCAAACCGTTTAATACTCCTTAAGATATCGCCCAAAGCGCATATTGTTCGTATGTCCATGGGAGGTGAGGTTAAGTAAGAAGTTTTTGGACCCTAGCTTTGTTTCTGATAAATGAAATTGTCTGAAATTTACAGACCATCATCAACCTTGTTAACTCTCTAACATGTACAAAAATCAGGCCAAACCGTTTAATACTCGTTAAGATATCGCCCAAAGCGCATATTGTTCGTATGTCCATGGGAGGTGAGGTTAAGTGAGAAGTTTTTGGACCCTAGCTTTGTTTCTGATAGATGAAATTGTTCGAAATTTACAGACCATCACCAACCTTGTTAACTCTCTAAAATATACAAAAATCAGGCCAAACCGTTTAATACTCCTTAAGATATCGCCCAAAGCGCATATTGTTCGTATGTCCATGGGAGGTGAGGTTAAGTAAGAAGTTTTTGGACCCTAGCTTTGTTTCTGATAGATGAAATTGTTTGAAATTTACAGACCATCATCAACCTTGTTAACTCTCTAACATGTACAAAAATCAGGCCAAACCGTTCAATACTCGTTAAGATATCGCCCAAAGCGCATATTGTTCGTATGTCCATGGGAGGTGAGGTTAAGTGAGAAGTTTTTGGACCCTAGCTTTGTTTCTGATAGATGAAATTGTCTGAAATTTACAGACCATCATCAACCTTGTTAACTCTCTAACATGTACAAAAATCAGGCCAAACCGTTTAATACTCGTTAAGATATCGCCCAAAGCGCATATTGTTCGTATGTCCATGGGAGGTGAGGTTAAGTGAGAAGTTTTTGGACCCTAGCTTTGTTTCTGATAGATGAAATTCTCTGAAATTTACAGACCATCACCAACCTTGTTACTTTTCTAAAGTATACAAAAATCAGGCCAAACCGTTTAATACTCCTTAAGATATCGCCCAAAGCGCATATTGTTCGTATGTCCATGGGAGGTGAGGTTAAGTGAGAAGTTTTTGGACCCTAGCTTTGTTTCTGATAGATGAAATTCTCTGAAATTTACAGACCATCACCAACCTTGTTACTTTTCTAAAGTATACGAAAATCAGGCCAAACCGTTTAATACTCCTTAAGATATCGCCCAAAGCGCATATTGTTCGTATGTCCATGGGAGGTGAGGTTAAGTAAGAAGTTTTTGGACCCTAGCTTTGTTTCTGATAGATGAAATTGTCTGAAATTTACAGACCATCATCAACCTTGTTAACTCTCTAACATGTACAAAAATCAGGCCAAACCGTTTAATACTCGTTAAGATATCGCCCAAAGCGCATATTGTTCGTATGTCCATGGGAGGTGAGGTTAAGTGAGAAGTTTTTGGACCCTAGCTTTGTTTCTGATAGATGAAATTGTTCGAAATTTACAGACCATTACCAACCTTGTTACTCCTCTAAAGTTTACAAAAATCAGGCCAAACCGTTTAATACTCCTTAAGATATCGCCCAAAGCGCATATTGTTCGTATGTCCATGGGAGGTGAGGTTAAGTAAGAAGTTTTTGGACCCTAGCTTTGTTTCTGATAGATGAAATTGTCTGAAATTTACAGACCATCATCAACCTTGTTAACTCTCTAACATGTACAAAAATCAGGCCAAACCGTTTAATACTCGTTAAGATATCGCCCAAAGCGCATATTGTTCGTATGTCCATGGGAGGTGAGGTTAAGTGAGAAGTTTTTGGACCCTAGCTTTGTTTCTGATAGATGAAATTCTCTGAAATTTACAGACCATCACCAACCTTGTTACTTTTCTAAAGTATACAAAAATCAGGCCAAACCGTTTAATACTCCTTAAGATATCGCCCAAAGCGCATATTGTTCGTATGTCCATGGGAGGTGAGGTTAAGTAAGAAGTTTTTGGACCCTAGCTTTGTTTCTGATAGATGAAATTGTCTGAAATTTACAGACCATCATCAACCTTGTTAACTCTCTAACATGTACAAAAATCAGGCCAAACCGTTTAATACTCGTTAAGATATCGCCCAAAGCGCATATTGTTCGTATGTCCATGGGAGGTGAGGTTAAGTGAGAAGTTTTTGGACCCTAGCTTTGTTTCTGATAGATGAAATTGTCTGAAATTCACAGACAATCACCAACCCTGTTAATTCTCTAAAATGTACAAAAATCAGGCCAAACCGTTTTATACTCCTTAAGATATCGCCCAAAGCGCATATTGTTCGTATGTCCATGGGAGGTGAGGTTAAGTGAGAAGTTTTTGGACCCTAGCTTTGTTTCTGATAGATGAAATTGTTCGAAATTTACAGACCATCACCAACCTTGTTACTTCTCTAGAGTGCACAAAAATCAGGCCAAACCGTTCAATACTCCTTAAGATATCGCCCAAAGCGCATATTGTTCGTATGTCCATGGGAGGTGAGGTTAAGTAAGAAGTTTTTGGACCCTAGCTTTGTTTCTGATAGATGAAATTGTCTGAAATTTACAGAAAATCACCATCTCTGTTAACTCTCTAAAATGTACAAAAATCAGGCCCAACCGTTTAATACTCCTTAAGATATCGCCCAAAGCGCATATTGTTCGTATGTCCATGGGAGGTGAGGTTAAGTAAGAAGTTTTTGGACCCTAGCTTTGTTTCTGATAGATGAAATTGTCTGAAATTTACAGACCATCACCAACCTTGTTAACTCTCTAACATATACAAAAATCAGGCAAACCGTTTAATACTCCTTAAGATATCGCCCAAAGCGCATATTGTTCGTATGTCCATGGGAGGTGAGGTTAAGTAAGAAGTTTTTGGACCCTAGCTTTGTTTCTGATAGATGAAATTGTCTGAAATTTACAGACCATCACCAACCTTGTTAACTCTCTAACATATACAAAAATCAGGCCAAACCGTTTAATACTCCTAAAGATATCGCCCAAAGCGCATATTGTTCGTATGTCCATGGGAGGTGAGGTTAAGTAAGAAGTTTTTGGACCCTAGCTTTGTTTCTGATAGATGAAATTGTCTGAAATTTACAGAAAATCACCATCTCTGTTAACTCTCTAAAATGTACAAAAATCAGGCCCAACCGTTTAATACTTCTTAAGATATCGCCCAAAGCGCATATTGTTCGTATGTCCATGGGAGGTGAGGTTAAGTAAGAAGTTTTTGGACCCTAGCTTTGTTTCTGATAGATGAAATTCTCTGAAATTTACAGACCATCACCAACCTTGTTAACTCTCTAAAATGTACAAAAATCAGGCCAAACCGTTTTATACTCCTTAAGATATCGCCCAAAGCGCATATTGTTCGTATGTCCATGGGAGGTGAGGTTAAGTAAGAAGTTTTTGGACTCTAGCTTTGTTTCTGATAGATGAAATTGTCTGAAATTTACAGACCATCACCAACCTTGTTAACTCTCTAAAATGTACAAAAATCAGGCCAAACCGTCGTATACTCCTTAAGATATCGCCCAAAGCGCATATTGTTCGTATGTCCATGGGAGGTGAGGTTAAGTAAGAAGTTTTTGGACCCTAGCTTTGTTTCTGATAGATGAAATTCTCTGAAATTTACAGACCATCACCAACCTTGTTAACTCTCTAAAATGTACAAAAATCAGGCCAAACCGTTTTATACTCCTTAAGATATCGCCCAAAGCGCATATTGTTCGTATGTCCATGGAGGTGAGGTTAAGTAAGAAGTTTTTGGACTCTAGCTTTGTTTCTGATAGATGAAATTGTCTGAAATTTACAGACCATCACCAACCTTGTTAACTCTCTAAAATGTACAAAAATCAGGCCAAACCGTTTAATACTCCTTAAGATATCGCCCAAAGCGCATATTGTTCGTATGTCCATGGGAGGTGAGTTAAGTAAGAAGTTTTTGGACCCTAGCTTTGTTTCTGATAGATGAAATTGTCTGAAATTCACAGACAATCACCAACCCTGTTAATTCTCTAAAATGTACAAAAATCAGGCCAAACCGTTTTATACTCCTTAAGATATCGCCCAAAGCGCATATTGTTCGTATGTCCATGGGAGGTGAGGTTAAGTGAGAAGTTTTTGGACCCTAGCTTTGTTTCTGATAGATGAAATTGTTCGAAATTTACAGACCATCACCAACCTTGTTACTTCTCTAAAGTGCACAAAAAATCAGGCCAAACCGTTCAATACTCCTTAAGATATCGCCCAAAGCGCATATTGTTCGTATGTCCATGGGAGGTGAGGTTAAGTAAGAAGTTTTTGGACCCTAGCTTTGTTTCTGATAGATGAAATTGTCTGAAATTTACAGAAAATCACCATCTCTGTTAACTCTCTAAAATGTACAAAAATCAGGCCCAACCGTTTAATACTCCTTAAGATATCGCCCAAAGCGCATATTGTTCGTATGTCCATGGGAGGTGAGGTTAAGTAAGAAGTTTTTGGACCCTAGCTTTGTTTCTGATAGATGAAATTGTCTGAAATTTACAGACCATCACCAACCTTGTTAACTCTCTAACATATACAAAAATCAGGCCAAACCGTTTAATACTCCTTAAGATATCGCCCAAAGCGCATATTGTTCGTATGTCCATGGGAGGTGAGGTTAAGTAAGAAGTTTTTGGACCCTAGCTTTGTTTCTGATAGATGAAATTGTCTGAAATTTACAGACCATCACCAACCTTGTTAACTCTCTAAAATGTACAAAAATCAGGCCAAACCGTTTAATACTCCTTAAGATATCGCCCAAAGCGCATATTGTTCGTATGTCCATGGGAGGTGAGGTTAAGTAAGAAGTTTTTGGACTCTAGCTTTGTTTCTGATAGATGAAATTGTCTGAAATTTACAGACCATCACCAACCTTGTTAACTCTCTAAATGTACAAAAATCAGGCCAAACCGTCGTATACTCCTTAAGATATCGCCCAAAGCGCATATTGTTCGTATGTCCATGGGAGGTGAGGTTAAGTAAGAAGTTTTTGGACCCTAGCTTTGTTTCTGATAGATGAAATTCTCTGAAATTTACAGACCATCACCAACCTTGTTAACTCTCTAACATATACAAAAATCAGGCCAAACCGTTTAATACTCCTAAAGATATCGCCCAAAGCGCATATTGTTCGTATGTCCATGGGAGGTGAGGTTAAGTAAGAAGTTTTTGGACCCTAGCTTTGTTTCTGATAGATGAAATTGTCTGAAATTTACAGAAAATCACCATCTCTGTTAACTCTCTAAAATGTACAAAAATCAGGCCCAACCGTTTAATACTCCTTAAGATATCGCCCAAAGCGCATATTGTTCGTATGTCCATGGGAGGTGAGGTTAAGTAAGAAGTTTTTGGACTCTAGCTTTGTTTCTGATGGATGAAATTATCTGAAATTTACAGAAAATCACCATCTCTGTTAACTCTCTAAAATGTACAAAAATCAGGCCCAACCGTTTAATACTTCTTAAGATATCGCCCAAAGCGCATATTGTTCGTATGTCCATGGGAGGTGAGGTTAAGTAAGAAGTTTTGGACCCTAGCTTTGTTTCTGATAGATGAAATTCTCTGAAATTTACAGACCATCACCAACCTTGTTAACTCTCTAAAATGTACAAAAATCAGGCCAAACCGTTTTATACTCCTTAAGATATCGCCCAAAGCGCATATTGTTCGTATGTCCATGGGAGGTGAGGTTAAGTAAGAAGTTTTTGGACTCTAGCTTTGTTTCTGATAGATGAAATTCTCTGAAATTTACAGACCATCACCAACCTTGTTACTTCTCTAAAGTGCACAAAAATCAGGCCAAACCGTTCAATACTCCTTAAGATATCGCCCAAAGCGCATATTGTTCGTATGTCCATGGGAGGTGAGGTTAAGTAAGAAGTTTTTGGACTCTAGCTTTGTTTCTGATAGATGAAATTGTCTGAAATTTACAGACCATCACCAACCTTGTTAACTCTCTAAAATGTACAAAAATCAGGCCAAACCGTCGTATACTCCTTAAGATATCGCCCAAAGCGCATATTGTTCGTATGTCCATGGGAGGTGAGGTTAAGTAAGAAGTTTTTGGACCCTAGCTTTGTTTCTGATAGATGAAATTCTCTGAAATTTACAGACCATCACCAACCTTGTTAACTCTCTAAAATGTACAAAAATCAGGCCTAACCGTTTAATACTCCTTAAGATATCGCCCAAAGCGCATATTGTTCGTATGTCCATGGGAGGTGAGGTTAAGTAAGAAGTTTTTGGACTCTAGCTTTGTTTCTGATAGATGAAATTATCTGAAATTTACAGAAAATCACCATCTCTGTTAACTCTCTAAAATGTACAAAAATCAGGCCCAACCGTTTAATACTTCTTAAGATATCGCCCAAAGCGCATATTGTTCGTATGTCCATGGGAGGTGAGGTTAAGTAAGAAGTTTTTGGACCCTAGCTTTGTTTCTGATAGATGAAATTCTCTGAAATTTACAGACCATCACCAACCTTGTTAACTCTCTAAAATGTACAAAAATCAGGCCAAACCGTTTTATACTCCTTAAGATATCGCCCAAAGCGCATATTGTTCGTATGTCCATGGAGGTGAGGTTAAGTAAGAAGTTTTTGGACTCTAGCTTTGTTTCTGATAGATGAAATTGTCTGAAATTTACAGAACATCACCAACCTTGTTAACTCTCTAAAATGTACAAAAATCAGGCCAAACCGTCGTATACTCCTTAAGATATCGCCCAAAGCGCATATTGTTCGTATGTCCATGGGAGGTGAGGTTAAGTAAGAAGTTTTTGGACCCTAGCTTTGTTTCTGATAGATGAAATTCTCTGAAATTTACAGACCATCACCAACCTTGTTAACTCTCTAAAATGTACAAAAATCAGGCCAAACCGTTTTATACTCCTTAAGATATCGCCCAAAGCGCATATTGTTCGTATGTCCATGGGAGGTGAGGTTAAGTAAGAAGTTTTTGGACTCTAGCTTTGTTTCTGATAGATGAAATTGTCTGAAATTTACAGACCATCACCAACCTTGTTAACTCTCTAAAATGTACAAAAATCAGGCCAAACCGTTTAATACTCCTTAAGATATCGCCCAAAGCGCATATTGTTCGTATGTCCATGGGAGGTGAGGTTAAGTAAGAAGTTTTTGGACCCTAGCTTTGTTCTGATAGATGAAATTGTCTGAAATTCACAGACAATCACCAACCCTGTTAATTCTCTAAAATGTACAAAAATCAGGCCAAACCGTTTTATACTCCTTAAGATATCGCCCAAAGCGCATATTGTTCGTATGTCCATGGGAGGTGAGGTTAAGTGAGAAGTTTTTGGACCCTAGCTTTGTTTCTGATAGATGAAATTGTTCGAAATTTACAGACCATCACCAACCTTGTTACTTCTCTAAAGTGCACAAAAATCAGGCCAAACCGTTTAATACTCCTTAAGATATCGCCCAAAGCGCATATTGTTCGTATGTCCATGGGAGGTGAGGTAAGTAAGAAGTTTTTGGACTCTAGCTTTGTTTCTGATAGATGAAATTATCTGAAATTTACAGAAAATCACCATCTCTGTTAACTCTCTAAAATGTACAAAAATCAGGCCCAACCGTTTAATACTTCTTAAGATATCGCCCAAAGCGCATATTGTTCGTATGTCCATGGGAGGTGAGGTTAAGTAAGAAGTTTTGGACCCTAGCTTTGTTTCTGATAGATGAAATTCTCTGAAATTTACAGACCATCACCAACCTTGTTAACTCTCTAAAATGTACAAAAATCAGGCCAAACCGTTTTATACTCCTTAAGATATCGCCCAAAGCGCATATTGTTCGTATGTCCATGGGAGGTGAGGTTAAGTAAGAAGTTTTTGGACTCTAGCTTTGTTTCTGATAGATGAAATTATCTGAAATTTACAGAAAATCACCATCTCTGTTAACTCTCTAAAATGTACAAAAATCAGGCCCAACCGTTTAATACTTCTTAAGATATCGCCCAAAGCGCATATTGTTCGTATGTCCATGGGAGGTGAGGTTAAGTAAGAAGTTTTTGGACCCTAGCTTTGTTTCTGATAGATGAAATTCTCTGAAATTTACAGACCATCACCAACCTTGTTAACTCTCTAAAATGTACAAAAATCAGGCCAAACCGTTTTATACTCCTTAAGATATCGCCCAAAGCGCATATTGTTCGTATGTCCATGGGAGGTGAGGTTAAGTAAGAAGTTTTTGGACTCTAGCTTTGTTTCTGATAGATGAAATTGTCTGAAATTTACAGAACATCACCAACCTTGTTAACTCTCTAAAATGTACAAAAATCAGGCCAAACCGTTTAATACTCCTTAAGATATCGCCCAAAGCGCATATTGTTCGTATGTCCATGGGAGGTGAGGTTAAGTAAGAAGTTTTTGGACCCTAGCTTTGTTTCTGATAGATGAAATTGTCTGAAATTCACAGACAATCACCAACCCTGTTAATTCTCTAAAATGTACAAAAATCAGGCCAAACCGTTTTATACTCCTTAAGATATCGCCCAAAGCGCATATTGTTCGTATGTCCATGGGAGGTGAGGTTAAGTGAGAAGTTTTTGGACCCTAGCTTTGTTTCTGATAGATGAAATTGTTCGAAATTTACAGACCATCACCAACCTTGTTACTTCTCTAAAGTGCACAAAAATCAGGCCAAACCGTTTAATACTCCTTAAGATATCGCCCAAAGCGCATATTGTTCGTATGTCCATGGGAGGTGAGGTTAAGTAAGAAGTTTTTGGACTCTAGCTTTGTTTCTGATAGATGAAATTATCTGAAATTTACAGAAAATCACCATCTCTGTTAACTCTCTAAATGTACAAAAATCAGGCCCAACCGTTTAATACTTCTTAAGATATCGCCCAAAGCGCATATTGTTCGTATGTCCATGGGAGGTGAGGTTAAGTAAGAAGTTTTTGGACCCTAGCTTTGTTTCTGATAGATGAAATTCTCTGAAATTTACAGACCATCACCAACCTTGTTAACTCTCTAAAATGTACAAAAATCAGGCCAAACCGTTTTATACTCCTTAAGATATCGCCCAAAGCGCATATTGTTCGTATGTCCATGGGAGGTGAGGTTAAGTAAGAAGTTTTTGGACTCTAGCTTTGTTTCTGATAGATGAAATTGTCTGAAATTTACAGAACATCACCAACCTTGTTAACTCTCTAAAATGTACAAAAATCAGGCCAAACCGTCGTATACTCCTTAAGATATCGCCCAAAGCGCATATTGTTCGTATGTCCATGGGAGGTGAGGTTAAGTAAGAAGTTTTTGGACCCTAGCTTTGTTTCTGATAGATGAAATTCTCTGAAATTTACAGACCATCACCAACCTTGTTAACTCTCTAAAATGTACAAAAATCAGGCCAAACCGTTTTATACTCCTTAAGATATCGCCCAAAGCGCATATTGTTCGTATGTCCATGGGAGGTGAGGTTAAGTAAGAAGTTTTTGGACTCTAGCTTTGTTTCTGATAGATGAAATTGTCTGAAATTTACAGACCATCACCAACCTTGTTAACTCTCTAAAATGTACAAAAATCAGGCCAAACCGTTTAATACTCCTTAAGATATCGCCCAAAGCGCATATTGTTCGTATGTCCATGGGAGGTGAGGTTAAGTAAGAAGTTTTTGGACCCTAGCTTTGTTTCTGATAGATGAAATTGTCTGAAATTCACAGACAATCACCAACCCTGTTAATTCTCTAAAATGTACAAAAATCAGGCCAAACCGTTTTATACTCCTTAAGATATCGCCCAAAGCGCATATTGTTCGTATGTCCATGGGAGGTGAGGTTAAGTGAGAAGTTTTGGACCCTAGCTTTGTTTATGATAGATGAAATTGTTCGAAATTTACAGACCATCACCAACCTTGTTACTTCTCTAAAGTGCACAAAAATCAGGCCAAACCGTTCAATACTCCTTAAGATATCGCCCAAAGCGCATATTGTTCGTATGTCCATGGGAGGTGAGGTTAAGTAAGAAGTTTTTGGACCCTAGCTTTGTTTCTGATAGATGAAATTGTCTGAAATTTACAGAAAATCACCATCTCTGTTAACTCTCTAAAATGTACAAAAATCAGGCCCAACCGTTTAATACTCCTTAAGATATCGCCCAAAGCGCATATTGTTCGTATGTCCATGGGAGGTGAGGTTAAGTAAGAAGTTTTTGGACCCTAGCTTTGTTTCTGATAGATGAAATTGTCTGAAATTTACAGACCATCACCAACCTTGTTAATTCTCTAACATATACAAAAATCAGGCCAAACCGTTTAATACTCCTTAAGATATCGCCCAAAGCGCATATTGTTCGTATGTCCATGGGAGGTGAGGTTAAGTGAGAAGTTTTTGGACCCTAGCTTTGTTTCTGATAGATGAAATTGTTCGAAATTTACAGACCATCACCAACCTTGTTACTTCTCTAAAGTGCACAAAAATCAGGCCAAACCGTTTAATACTCCTTAAGATATCGCCCAAAGCGCATATTGTTCGTATGTCCATGGGAGGTGAGGTTAAGTAAGAAGTTTTTGGACTCTAGCTTTGTTTCTGATAGATGAAATTATCTGAAATTTACAGAAAATCACCATCTCTGTTAACTCTCTAAAATGTACAAAAATCAGGCCCAACCGTTTAATACTTCTTAAGATATCGCCCAAAGCGCATATTGTTCGTATGTCCATGGGAGGTGAGGTTAAGTAAGAAGTTTTTGGACCCTAGCTTTGTTTCTGATAGATGAAATTCTCTGAAATTTACAGACCATCACCAACCTTGTTAACTCTCTAAAATGTACAAAAATCAGGCCAAACCGTTTTATACTCCTTAAGATATCGCCCAAAGCGCATATTGTTCGTATGTCCATGGGAGGTGAGGTTAAGTAAGAAGTTTTTGGACTCTAGCTTTGTTTCTGATAGATGAAATTGTCTGAAATTTACAGAACATCACCAACCTTGTTAACTCTCTAAAATGTACAAAAAATCAGGCCAAACCGTCGTATACTCCTTAAGATATCGCCCAAAGCGCATATTGTTCGTATGTCCATGGGAGGTGAGGTTAAGTAAGAAGTTTTTGGACCCTAGCTTTGTTTCTGATAGATGAAATTCTCTGAAATTTACAGACCATCACCAACCTTGTTAACTCTCTAAAATGTACAAAAATCAGGCCAAACCGTTTTATACTCCTTAAGATATCGCCCAAAGCGCATATTGTTCGTATGTCCATGGGAGGTGAGGTTAAGTAAGAAGTTTTTGGACTCTAGCTTTGTTTCTGATAGATGAAATTGTCTGAAATTTACAGACCATCACCAACCTTGTTAACTCTCTAAAATGTACAAAAATCAGGCCAAACCGTTTAATACTCCTTAAGATATCGCCCAAAGCGCATATTGTTCGTATGTCCATGGGAGGTGAGGTTAAGTAAGAAGTTTTTGGACCCTAGCTTTGTTTCTGATAGATGAAATTGTCTGAAATTCACAGACAATCACCAACCCTGTTAATTCTCTAAAATGTACAAAAATCAGGCCAAACCGTTTTATACTCCTTAAGATATCGCCCAAAGCGCATATTGTTCGTATGTCCATGGGAGGTGAGGTTAAGTGAGAAGTTTTTGGACCCTAGCTTTGTTTATGATAGATGAAATTGTTCGAAATTTACAGACCATCACCAACCATGTTACTTCTCTAAAGTGCACAAAAATCAGGCCAAACCGTTCAATACTCCTTAAGATATCGCCCAAAGCGCATATTGTTCGTATGTCCATGGGAGGTGAGGTTAAGTAAGAAGTTTTTGGACCCTAGCTTTGTTTCTGATAGATGAAATTGTCTGAAATTTACAGAAAATCACCATCTCTGTTAACTCTCTAAAATGTACAAAAATCAGGCCCAACCGTTTAATACTCCTTAAGATATCGCCCAAAGCGCATATTGTTCGTATGTCCATGGGAGGTGAGGTTAAGTAAGAAGTTTTTGGACCCTAGCTTTGTTTCTGATAGATGAAATTGTCTGAAATTTACAGACCATCACCAACCTTGTTAATTCTCTAACATATACAAAAATCAGGCCAAACCGTTTAATACTCCTTAAGATATCGCCCAAAGCGCATATTGTTCGTATGTCCATGGGAGGTGAGGTTAAGTAAGAAGTTTTTGGACCCTAGCTTTGTTTCTGATAGATGAAATTGTCTGAAATTTACAGACCATCACCAACCTTGTTAACTCTCTAAAATGTACAAAAATCAGGCCAAACCGTTTAATACTCCTTAAGATATCGCCCAAAGCGCATATTGTTCGTATGTCCATGGGAGGTGAGGTTAAGTAAGAAGTTTTTGGACTCTAGCTTTGTTTCTGATAGATGAAATTGTCTGAAATTTACAGACCATCACCAACCTTGTTAACTCTCTAAAATGTACAAAAATCAGGCCAAACCGTCGTATACTCCTTAAGATATCGCCCAAAGCGCATATTGTTCGTATGTTCATGGGAGGTGAGGTTAAGTAAGAAGTTTTTGGACCCTAGCTTTGTTTCTGATAGATGAAATTCTCTGAAATTTACAGACCATCACCAACCTTGTTAACTCTCTAAAATGTACAAAAATCAGGCCAAACCGTTTTATACTCCTTAAGATATCGCCCAAAGCGCATATTGTTCGTATGTCCATGGGAGGTGAGGTTAAGTAAGAAGTTTTTGGACTCTAGCTTTGTTTCTGATAGATGAAATTGTCTGAAATTTACAGACCATCACCAACCTTGTTAACTCTCTAAAATGTACAAAAATCAGGCCAAACCGTTTAATACTCCTTAAGATATCGCCCAAAGCGCATATTGTTCGTATGTCCATGGGAGGTGAGGTTAAGTAAGAAGTTTTTGGACTCTAGCTTTGTTTCTGATAGATGAAATTATCTGAAATTTACAGAAAATCACCATCTCTGTTAACTCTCTAAAATGTACAAAAATCAGGCCCAACCGTTTAATACTTCTTAAGATATCGCCCAAAGCGCATATTGTTCGTATGTCCATGGGAGGTGAGGTTAAGTAAGAAGTTTTTGGACCCTAGCTTTGTTTCTGATAGATGAAATTCTCTGAAATTTACAGACCATCACCAACCTTGTTAACTCTCTAAAATGTACAAAAATCAGGCCAAACCGTTTTATACTCCTTAAGATATCGCCCAAAGCGCATATTGTTCGTATGTCCATGGGAGGTGAGGTTAAGTAAGAAGTTTTTGGACTCTAGCTTTGTTTCTGATAGATGAAATTGTCTGAAATTTACAGAACATCACCAACCTTGTTAACTCTCTAAAATGTACAAAAATCAGGCCAAACCGTTTAATACTCCTTAAGATATCGCCCAAAGCGCATATTGTTCGTATGTCCATGGGAGGTGAGGTTAAGTAAGAAGTTTTTGGACCCTAGCTTTGTTTCTGATAGATGAAATTGTCTGAAATTCACAGACAATCACCAACCCTGTTAATTCTCTAAAATGTACAAAAATCAGGCCAAACCGTTTTATACTCCTTAAGATATCGCCCAAAGCGCATATTGTTCGTATGTCCATGGGAGGTGAGGTTAAGTGAGAAGTTTTTGGACCCTAGCTTTGTTTCTGATAGATGAAATTGTTCGAAATTTACAGACCATCACCAACCTTGTTACTTCTCTAAAGTGCACAAAAATCAGGCCAAACCGTTTAATACTCCTTAAGATATCGCCCAAAGCGCATATTGTTCGTATGTCCATGGGAGGTGAGGTTAAGTAAGAAGTTTTTGGACTCTAGCTTTGTTTCTGATAGATGAAATTATCTGAAATTTACAGAAAATCACCATCTCTGTTAACTCTCTAAAATGTACAAAAATCAGGCCCAACCGTTTAATACTTCTTAAGATATCGCCCAAAGCGCATATTGTTCGTATGTCCATGGGAGGTGAGGTTAAGTAAGAAGTTTTTGGACCCTAGCTTTGTTTCTGATAGATGAAATTCTCTGAAATTTACAGACCATCACCAACCTTGTTAACTCTCTAAAATGTACAAAAATCAGGCCAAACCGTTTTATACTCCTTAAGATATCGCCCAAAGCGCATATTGTTCGTATGTCCATGGGAGGTGAGGTTAAGTAAGAAGTTTTTGGACTCTAGCTTTGTTTCTGATAGATGAAATTGTCTGAAATTTACAGACCATCACCAACCTTGTTAACTCTCTAAAATGTACAAAAATCAGGCCAAACCGTCGTATACTCCTTAAGATATCGCCCAAAGCGCATATTGTTCGTATGTCCATGGGAGGTGAGGTTAAGTAAGAAGTTTTTGGACCCTAGCTTTGTTTCTGATAGATGAAATTCTCTGAAATTTACAGACCATCACCAACCTTGTTAACTCTCTAAAATGTACAAAAATCAGGCCAAACCGTTTCATACTCCTTAAGATATCGCCCAAAGCGCATATTGTTCGTATGTCCATGGAGGTGAGGTTAAGTAAGAAGTTTTTGGACTCTAGCTTTGTTTCTGATAGATGAAATTGTCTGAAATTTACAGACCATCACCAACCTTGTTAACTCTCTAAAATGTACAAAAATCAGGCCAAACCGTTTAATACTCCTTAAGATATCGCCCAAAGCGCATATTGTTCGTATGTCCATGGGAGGTGAGGTTAAGTAAGAAGTTTTTGGACCCTAGCTTTGTTTCTGATAGATGAAATTGTCTGAAATTCACAGACAATCACCAACCCTGTTAATTCTCTAAAATGTACAAAAATCAGGCCAAACCGTTTTATACTCCTTAAGATATCGCCCAAAGCGCATATTGTTCGTATGTCCATGGGAGGTGAGGTTAAGTGAGAAGTTTTTGGACCCTAGCTTTGTTTCTGATAGATGAAATTGTTCGAAATTTACAGACCATCACCAACCTTGTTACTTCTCTAAAGTGCACAAAAATCAGGCCAAACCGTTCAATACTCCTTAAGATATCGCCCAAAGCGCATATTGTTCGTATGTCCATGGGAGGTGAGGTTAAGTAAGAAGTTTTTGGACCCTAGCTTTGTTTCTGATAGATGAAATTGTCTGAAATTTACAGAAAATCACCATCTCTGTTAACTCTCTAAAATGTACAAAAATCAGGCCCAACCGTTTAATACTCCTTAAGATATCGCCCAAAGCGCATATTGTTCGTATGTCCATGGGAGGTGAGGTTAAGTAAGAAGTTTTTGGACCCTAGCTTTGTTTCTGATAGATGAAATTGTCTGAAATTTACAGACCATCACCAACCTTGTTAACTCTCTAACATATACAAAAATCAGGCCAAACCGTTTAATACTCCTTAAGATATCGCCCAAAGCGCATATTGTTCGTATGTCCATGGGAGGTGAGGTTAAGTAAGAAGTTTTTGGACCCTAGCTTTGTTTCTGATAGATGAAATTGTCTGAAATTCACAGACAATCACCAACCCTGTTAATTATCTAAAATGTACAAAAATCAGGCCAAACCGTTTTATACTCCTTAAGATATCGCCCAAAGCGCATATTGTTCGTATGTCCATGGGAGGTGAGGTTAAGTAAGAAGTTTTTGGACCCTAGCTTTGTTTCTGATAGATGAAATTGTCTGAAATTTACAGACCATCACCGACCTTGTTAACTCTCTAAAATGTACAAAAATCAGGCCAAACCGTTTAATACTCCTTAAGATATCGCCCAAAGCGCATATTGTTCGTATGTCCATGGGAGGTGAGGTTAAGTAAGAAGTTTTTGGACCCTAGCTTTGTTTCTGATAGATGAAATTCTCTGAAATTTACAGACCATCACCAACCTTGTTAACTCTCTAAAATGTACAAAAATCAGGCCAAACCGTTCTATACTCCTTAAGATATCGCCCAAAGCGCATATTGTTCGTATGTCCATGGGAGGTGAGGTTAAGTAAGAAGTTTTTGGACTCTAGCTTTGTTTCTGATAGATGAAATTGTCTGAAATTTACAGACCATCACCAACCTTGTTAACTCTCTAAAATGTACAAAAATCAGGCCAAACCGTCGTATACTCCTTAAGATATCGCCCAAAGCGCATATTGTTCGTATGTCCATGGGAGGTGAGGTTAAGTAAGAAGTTTTTGGACCCTAGCTTTGTTTCTGATAGATGAAATTCTCTGAAATTTACAGACCATCACCAACCTTGTTAACTCTCTAAAATGTACAAAAATCAGGCCAAACCGTTTTATACTCCTTAAGATATCGCCCAAAGCGCATATTGTTCGTATGTCCATGGGAGGTGAGGTTAAGTAAGAAGTTTTTGGACTCTAGCTTTGTTTCTGATAGATGAAATTGTCTGAAATTTACAGACCATCACCAACCTTGTTAACTCTCTAAAATGTACAAAAATCAGGCCAAACCGTTTAATACTCCTTAAGATATCGCCCAAAGCGCATATTGTTCGTATGTCCATGGGAGGTGAGGTTAAGTAAGAAGTTTTTGGACCCTAGCTTTGTTTCTGATAGATGAAATTGTCTGAAATTCACAGACAATCACCAACCCTGTTAATTCTCTAAAATGTACAAAAATTAGGCCAAACCGTTTTATACTCCTTAAGATATCGCCCAAAGCGCATATTGTTCGTATGTCCATGGGAGGTGAGGTTAAGTGAGAAGTTTTTGGACCCTAGCTTTGTTTCTGATAGATGAAATTGTTCGAAATTTACAGACCATCACCAACCTTGTTACTTCTCTAAAGTGCACAAAAATCAGGCCAAACCGTTCAATACTCCTTAAGATATCGCCCAAAGCGCATATTGTTCGTATGTCCATGGGAGGTGAGGTTAAGTAAGAAGTTTTTGGACCCTAGCTTTGTTTCTGATAGATGAAATTGTCTGAAATTTACAGAAAATCACCATCTCTGTTAACTCTCTAAAATGTACAAAAATCAGGCCCAACCGTTTAATACTCCTTAAGATATCGCCCAAAGCGCATATTGTTCGTATGTCCATGGGAGGTGAGGTTAAGTAAGAAGTTTTTGGACCCTAGCTTTGTTTCTGATAGATGAAATTCTCTGAAATTTACAGACCATCACCATCCTTGTTAACTCTCTAAAATGTACAAAAATCAGGCCAAACCGTTCTATACTCCTTAAGATATCGCCAAAGCGCATATTGTTCGTATGTCCATGGGAGGTGAGGTTAAGTAAGAAGTTTTTGGACTCTAGCTTTGTTTCTGATAGATGAAATTGTCTGAAATTTACAGACCATCACCAACCTTGTTAACTCTCTAAAATGTACAAAAATCAGGCCAAACCGTCGTATACTCCTTAAGATATCGCCCAAAGCGCATATTGTTCGTATGTCCATGGGAGGTGAGGTTAAGTAAGAAGTTTTTGGACCCTAGCTTTGTTTCTGATAGATGAAATTCTCTGAAATTTACAGACCATCACCAACCTTGTTAACTCTCTAAAATGTACAAAAATCAGGCCAAACCGTTTTATACTCCTTAAGATATCGCCCAAAGCGCATATTGTTCGTATGTCCATGGGAGGTGAGGTTAAGTAAGAAGTTTTTGGACCCTAGCTTTGTTCCTGATCGATGAAATTCTCTGAAATTTACAGACCATCACCAACCTTGTTAACTCTCTAAAATGTACAAAAATCAGGCCAAACCGTTTTATACTCCTTAAGATATTGCCCAAAGCGCATATTGTTCGTATGTCCATGGGAGGTGAGGTTAAGTAAGAAGTTTTTGGACCCTAGCTTTGTTTCTGATAGATGAAATTGTCTGAAATTCACAGACAATCACCAACCCTGTTAATTCTCTAAAATGTACAAAAATCAGGCCAAACCGTTTTATACTCCTTAAGATATCGCCCAAAGCGCATATTGTTCGTATGTCCATGGAGGTGAGGTTAAGTGAGAAGTTTTTGGACCCTAGCTTTGTTTCTGATAGATGAAATTGTTCGAAATTTACAGACCATCACCAACCTTGTTAACTCTCTAAAATGTACAAAAATCAGGCCAAACCGTTTAATACTCCTTAAGATATCGCCCAAAGCGCATATTGTTCGTATGTCCATGGGAGGTGAGGTTAAGTAAGAAGTTTTTGGACCCTAGCTTTGTTTCTGATAGATGAAATTGTCTGAAATTTACAGAAAATCACCATCTCTGTTAACTCTCTAAAATGTACAAAAATCAGGCCCAACCGTTTAATACTCCTTAAGATATCGCCCAAAGCGCATATTGTTCGTATGTCCATGGGAGGTGAGGTTAAGTAAGAAGTTTTTGGACCCTAGCTTTGTTTCTGATAGATGAAATTCTCTGAAATTTACAGACCATCACCATCCTTGTTAACTCTCTAAAATGTACAAAAATCAGGCCAAACCGTTCTATACTCCTTAAGATATCGCCCAAAGCGCATATTGTTCGTATGTCCATGGGAGGTGAGGTTAAGTAAGAAGTTTTTGGACTCTAGCTTTGTTTCTGATAGATGAAATTGTCTGAAATTTACAGACCATCACCAACCTTGTTAACTCTCTAAAATGTACAAAAATCAGGCCAAACCGTCGTATACTCCTTAAGATATCGCCCAAAGCGCATATTGTTCGTATGTCCATGGGAGGTGAGGTTAAGTAAGAAGTTTTTGGACCCTAGCTTTGTTTCTGATAGATGAAATTCTCTGAAATTTACAGACCATCACCAACCTTGTTAACTCTCTAAAATGTACAAAAATCAGGCCAAACCGTTTTATACTCCTTAAGATATCGCCCAAAGCGCATATTGTTCGTATGTCCATGGGAGGTGAGGTTAAGTAAGAAGTTTTTGGACTCTAGCTTTGTTTCTGATAGATGAAATTGTCTGAAATTTACAGACCATCACCAACCTTGTTAACTCTCTAAAATGTACAAAAATCAGGCCAAACCGTTTAATACTCCTTAAGATATCGCCCAAAGCGCATATTGTTCGTATGTCCATGGGAGGTGAGGTTAAGTAAGAAGTTTTTGGACCCTAGCTTTGTTTCTGATAGATGAAATTGTCTGAAATTCACAGACAATCACCAACCCTGTTAATTCTCTAAAATGTACAAAAATCAGGCCAAACCGTTTTATACTCCTTAAGATATCGCCCAAAGCGCATATTGTTCGTATGTCCATGGGAGGTGAGGTTAAGTGAGAAGTTTTTGGACCCTAGCTTTGTTTCTGATAGATGAAATTGTTCGAAATTTACAGACCATCACCAACCTTGTTACTTCTCTAAAGTGCACAAAAATCAGGCCAAACCGTTCAATACTCCTTAAGATATCGCCCAAAGCGCATATTGTTCGTATGTCCATGGGAGGTGAGGTTAAGTAAGAAGTTTTTGGACCCTAGCTTTGTTTCTGATAGATGAAATTGTCTGAAATTTACAGAAAATCACCATCTCTGTTAACTCTCTAAAATGTACAAAAATCAGGCCCAACCGTTTAATACTCCTTAAGATATCGCCCAAAGCGCATATTGTTCGTATGTCCATGGGAGATGAGGTTAAGTAAGAAGTTTTTGGACCCTAGCTTTGTTTCTGATAGATGAAATTGTCTGAAATTTACAGACCATCACCAACCTTGTTAACTCTCTAACATATACAAAAATCAGGCCAAACCGTTTAATACTCCTTAAGATATCGCCCAAAGCGCATATTGTTCGTATGTCCATGGGAGGTGAGGTTAAGTAAGAAGTTTTTGGACCCTAGCTTTGTTTCTGATAGATGAAATTGTCTGAAATTTACAGACCATCACCAACCTTGTTAACTCTCTAAAATGTACAAAAATCAGGCCAAACCGTTTAATACTCCTTAAGATATCGCCCAAAGCGCATATTGTTCGTATGTCCATGGGAGGTAAGGTTAAGTAAGAAGTTTTTGGACCCTAGCTTTGTTTCTGATAGATGAAATTGTCTGAAATTCACAGACAATCACCAACCCTGTTAATTCTCTAAAATGTACAAAAATCAGGCCAAACCGTTTTATACTCCTTAAGATATCGCCCAAAGCGCATATTGTTCGTATGTCCATGGGAGGTGAGGTTAAGTGAGAAGTTTTTGGACCCTAGCTTTGTTTCTGATAGATGAAATTGTTCGAAATTTACAGACCATCACCAACCTTGTTACTTCTCTAAAGTGCACAAAAATCAGGCCAAACCGTTCAATACTCCTTAAGATATCGCCCAAAGCGCATATTGTTCGTATGTCCATGGGAGGTGAGGTTAAGTAAGAAGTTTTTGGACCCTAGCTTTGTTTCTGATAGATGAAATTGTCTGAAATTTACAGAAAATCACCATCTCTGTTAACTCTCTAAAATGTACAAAAATCAGGCCCAACCGTTTAATACTCCTTAAGATATCGCCCAAAGCGCATATTGTTCGTATGTCCATGGGAGGTGAGGTTAAGTAAGAAGTTTTTGGACCCTAGCTTTGTTTCTGATAGATGAAATTGTCTGAAATTTACAGACCATCACCAACCTTGTTAACTCTCTAACATATACAAAAATCAGGCCAAACCGTTTAAAACTCCTTAAGATATCGCCCAAAGCGCATATTGTTCGTATGTCCATGGGAGGTGAGGTTAAGTAAGAAGTTTTTGGACCCTAGCTTTGTTTCTGATAGATGAAATTGTCTGAAATTTACAGACCATCACCAACCTTGTTAACTCTCTAACATATACAAAAATCAGGCCAAACCGTTTAATACTCCTAAAGATATCGCCCAAAGCGCATATTGTTCGTATGTACATGGGAGGTGAGGTTAAGTAAGAAGTTTTTGGACCCTAGCTTTGTTTCTGATAGATGAAATTGTCTGAAATTTACAGAAAATCACCATCTCTGTTAACTCTCTAAAATGTACAAAAATCAGGCCCAACCGTTTAATACTCCTTAAGATATCGCCCAAAGCGCATATTGTTCGTATGTCCATGGGAGGTGAGGTTAAGTAAGAAGTTTTTGGACTCTAGCTTTGTTTCTGATGGATGAAATTATCTGAAATTTACAGAAAATCACCATCTCTGTTAACTCTCTAAAATGTACAAAAATCAGGCCCAACCGTTTAATACTTCTTAAGATATCGCCCAAAGCGCATATTGTTCGTATGTCCATGGGAGGTGAGGTTAAGTAAGAAGTTTTTGGACCCTAGCTTTGTTTCTGATAGATGAAATTCTCTGAAATTTACAGACCATCACCAACCTTGTTAACTCTCTAAAATGTACAAAAATCAGGCCAAACCGTTTTATACTCCTTAAGATATCGCCCAAAGCGCATATTGTTCGTATGTCCATGGGAGGTGAGGTTAAGTGAGAAGTTTTTGGACCCTAGCTTTGTTTCTGATAGATGAAATTGTTCGAACTTTACAGACCATCACAAACCTTGTTAACTCTCTAAAATATACAAAAATCAGGCCAAACCGTTTAATACTCCTTAAGATATCGCCCAAAGCGCATATTGTTCGTATGTCCATGGGAGGTGAGGTTAAGTAAGAAGTTTTTGGACCCTAGCTTTGTTTCTGATAGATGAAATTGTCTGAAATTCACAGACAATCACCAACCCTGTTAATTCTCTAAAATGTACAAAAATCAGGCCAAACCGTTTTATACTCCTTAAGATATCGCCCAAAGCGCATATTGTTCGTATGTCCATGGGAGGTGAGGTTAAGTGAGAAGTTTTTGGACCCTAGCTTTGTTTCTGATAGATGAAATTGTTCGAAATTTACAGACCATCACCAACCTTGTTACTTCTCTAAAGTGCACAAAAATCAGGCCAAACCGTTCAATACTCCTTAAGATATCGCCCAAAGCGCATATTGTTCGTATGTCCATGGGAGGTGAGGTTAAGTAAGAAGTTTTTGGACCCTAGCTTTGTTTCTGATAGATGAAATTGTCTGAAATTTACAGAAAATCACCATCTCTGTTAACTCTCTAAAATGTACAAAAATCAGGCCAACCGTTTAATACTCCTTAAGATATCGCCCAAAGCGCATATTGTTCGTATGTCCATGGGAGGTGAGGTTAAGTAAGAAGTTTTTGGACCCTAGCTTTGTTTCTGATAGATGAAATTGTCTGAAATTTACAGACCATCACCAACCTTGTTAACTCTCTAACATATACAAAAATCAGGCCAAACCGTTTAATACTCCTTAAGATATCGCCCAAAGCGCATATTGTTCGTATGTCCATGGGAGGTGAGGTTAAGTAAGAAGTTTTTGGACCCTAGCTTTGTTTCTGATAGATGAAATTGTCTGAAATTTACAGACCATCACCAACCTTGTTAACTCTCTAAAATGTACAAAAATCAGGCCAAACCGTTTAATACTCCTTAAGATATCGCCCAAAGCGCATATTGTTCGTATGTCCATGGGAGGTAAGGTTAAGTAAGAAGTTTTTGGACCCTAGCTTTGTTTCTGATAGATGAAATTGTCTGAAATTCACAGACAATCACCAACCCTGTTAATTCTCTAAAATGTACAAAAATCAGGCCAAACCGTTCAATACTCCTTAAGATATCGCCCAAAGCGCATATTGTTCGTATGTCCATGGGAGGTGAGGTTAAGTAAGAAGTTTTTGGACCCTAGCTTTGTTTCTGATAGATGAAATTGTTCGAAATTTACAGACCATCACCAACCTTGTTACTTCTCTAAAGTGCACAAAAATCAGGCCAAACCGTTCAATACTCCTTAAGATATCGCCCAAAGCGCATATTGTTCGTATGTCCATGGGAGGTGAGGTTAAGTAAGAAGTTTTTGGACCCTAGCTTTGTTTCTGATAGATGAAATTGTCTGAAATTTACAGAAAATCACCATCTCTGTTAACTCTCTAAAATGTACAAAAATCAGGCCCAACCGTTTAATACTCCTTAAGATATCGCCCAAAGCGCATATTGTTCGTATGTCCATGGGAGGTGAGGTTAAGTAAGAAGTTTTTGGACCCTAGCTTTGTTTCTGATAGATGAAATTGTGAAATTTACAGACCATCACCAACCTTGTTAACTCTCTAACATATACAAAAATCAGGCCAAACCGTTTAATACTCCTTAAGATATCGCCCAAAGCGCATATTGTTCGTATGTCCATGGGAGGTGAGGTTAAGTAAGAAGTTTTTGGACCCTAGCTTTGTTTCTGATAGATGAAATTGTCTGAAATTTACAGACCATCACCAACCTTGTTAACTCTCTAACATATACAAAAATCAGGCCAAACCGTTTAATACTCCTAAAGATATCGCCCAAAGCGCATATTGTTCGTATGTACATGGGAGGTGAGGTTAAGTAAGAAGTTTTTGGACCCTAGCTTTGTTTCTGATAGATGAAATTGTCTGAAATTTACAGAAAATCACCATCTCTGTTAACTCTCTAAAATGTACAAAAATCAGGCCCAACCGTTTAATACTCCTTAAGATATCGCCCAAAGCGCATATTGTTCGTATGTCCATGGGAGGTGAGGTTAAGTAAGAAGTTTTTGGACTCTAGCTTTGTTTCTGATGGATGAAATTATCTGAAATTTACAGAAAATCACCATCTCTGTTAACTCTCTAAAATGTACAAAAATCAGGCCCAACCGTTTAATACTTCTTAAGATATCGCCCAAAGCGCATATTGTTCGTATGTCCATGGGAGGTGAGGTTAAGTAAGAAGTTTTTGGACCCTAGCTTTGTTTCTGATAGATGAAATTCTCTGAAATTTACAGACCATCACCAACCTTGTTAACTCTCTAAAATGTACAAAAATCAGGCCAAACCGTTTTATACTCCTTAAGATATCGCCCAAAGCGCATATTGTTCGTATGTCCATGGGAGGTGAGGTTAAGTAAGAAGTTTTTGGACTCTAGCTTTGTTTCTGATAGATGAAATTGTCTGAAATTTACAGACCATCACCAACCTTGTTAACTCTCTAAAATGTACAAAAATCAGGCCAAACCGTTTAATACTCCTTAAGATATCGCCCAAAGCGCATATTGTTCGTATGTCCATGGGAGGTGAGGTTAAGTAAGAAGTTTTTGGACCCTAGCTTTGTTTCTGATAGATGAAATTGTCTGAAATTTACAGACAATCACCAACCCTGTTAATTCTCTAAAATGTACAAAAATCAGGCCAAACCGTTTTATACTCCTTAAGATATCGCCCAAAGCGCATATTGTTCGTATGTCCATGGGAGGTGAGGTTAAGTGAGAAGTTTTTGGACCCTAGCTTTGTTTCTGATAGATGAAATTGTTCGAACTTTACAGACCATCACAAACCTTGTTAACTCTCTAAAATATACAAAAATCAGGCCAAACCGTTTAATACTCCTTAAGATATCGCCCAAAGCGCATATTGTTCGTATGTCCATGGAAGGTGAGGTTAAGTAAGAAGTTTTTGGACCCTAGCTTTGTTCCTGATCGATGAAATTCTCTGAAATTTACAGACCATCACCAACCTTGTTAACTCTCTAAAATGTACAAAAATCAGGCCAAACCGTTTTATACTCCTTAAGATATCGCCCAAAGCGCATATTGTTCGTATGTCCATGGGAGGTGAGGTTAAGTAAGAAGTTTTTGGACTCTAGCTTTGTTTCTGATAGATGAAATTGTCTGAAATTTACAGACCATCACCAACCTTGTTAACTCTCTAAAATGTACAAAAATCAGGCCAAACCGTTTAATACTCCTTAAGATATCGCCCAAAGCGCATATTGTTCGTATGTCCATGGGAGGTGAGGTTAAGTAAGAAGTTTTTGGACTCTAGCTTTGTTTCTGATAGATGAAATTGTCTGAAATTTACAGACCATCACCAACCTTGTTAACTCTCTAAAATGTACAAAAATCAGGCCAAACCGTTTAATACTCCTTAAGATATCGCCCAAAGCGCATATTGTTCGTATGTCCATGGGAGGTGAGGTTAAGTAAGAAGTTTTTGGACCCTAGCTTTGTTTCTGATAGATGAAATTGTCTGAAATTCACAGACAATCACCAACCCTGTTAATTCTCTAAAATGTACAAAAATCAGGCCAAACCGTTTTATACTCCTTAAGATATCGCCCAAAGCGCATATTGTTCGTATGTCCATGGGAGGTGAGGTTAAGTGAGAAGTTTTTGGACCCTAGCTTTGTTTCTGATAGATGAAATTGTTCGAACTTTACAGACCATCACAAACCTTGTTAACTCTCTAAAATATACAAAAATCAGGCCAAACCGTTTAATACTCCTTAAGATATCGCCCAAAGCGCATATTGTTCGTATGTCCATGGAAGGTGAGGTTAAGTAAGAAGTTTTTGGACCCTAGCTTTGTTCCTGATCGATGAAATTCTCTGAAATTTACAGACCATCACCAACCTTGTTAACTCTTTAAAATGTACAAAAATCAGGCCAAACCGTTTTATACTCCTTAAGATATCGCCCAAAGCGCATATTGTTCGTATGTCCATGGGAGGTGAGGTTAAGTAAGAAGTTTTTGGACTCTAGCTTTGTTTCTGATAGATGAAATTGTCTGAAATTTACAGACCATCACCAACCTTGTTAACTCTCTAAAATGTACAAAAATCAGGCCAAACCGTTTAATACTCCTTAAGATATCGCCCAAAGCGCATATTGTTCGTATGTCCATGGGAGGTGAGGTTAAGTAAGAAGTTTTTGGACCCTAGCTTTGTTTCTGATAGATGAAATTGTTCGAACTCTACAGACCATCACAAACCTTGTTAACTCTCTAAAATATACAAAAATCAGGCCAAACCGTTTAATACTCCTTAAGATATCGCCCAAAGCGCATATTGTTCGTATGTCCATGGAAGGTGAGGTTAAGTAAGAAGTTTTTGGACCCTAGCTTTGTTCCTGATCGATGAAATTCTCTGAAATTTACAGACCATCACCAACCTTGTTAACTCTTTAAAATGTACAAAAATCAGGCCAAACCGTTTTATACTCCTTAAGATATCGCCCAAAGCGCATATTGTTCGTATGTCCATGGGAGGTGAGGTTAAGTAAGAAGTTTTTGGACTCTAGCTTTGTTTCTGATAGATGAAATTGTCTGAAATTTACAGACCATCACCAACCTTGTTAACTCTCTAAAATGTACAAAAATCAGGCCAAACCGTTTAATACTCCTTAAGATATCGCCCAAAGCGCATATTGTTCGTATGTCCATGGGAGGTGAGGTTAAGTAAGAAGTTTTTGGACCCTAGCTTTGTTTCTGATAGATGAAATTGTCTGAAATTCACAGACAATCACCAACCCTGTTAATTCTCTAAAATGTACAAAAATCAGGCCAAACCGTTTTATACTCCTTAAGATATCGCCCAAAGCGCATATTGTTCGTATGTCCATGGGAGGTGAGGTTAAGTAAGAAGTTTTTGGACCCTAGCTTTGTTTCTGATAGATGAAATTCTCTGAAATTTACAGACCATCACCAACCTTGTTAACTCTCTAAAATGTACAAAAATCAGGCCAAACCGTTTTATACTCCTTAAGATATCGCCCAAAGCGCATATTGTTCGTATGTCCATGGGAGGTGAGGTTAAGTAAGAAGTTTTTGGACTCTAGCTTTGTTTCTGATAGATGAAATTGTCTGAAATTTACAGACCATCACCAACCTTGTTAACTCTCTAAAATGTACAAAAATCAGGCCAAACCGTTTAATACTCCTTAAGATATCGCCCAAAGCGCATATTGTTCGTATGTCCATGGGAGGTGAGGTTAAGTAAGAAGTTTTTGGACCCTAGCTTTGTTTCTGATAGATGAAATTGTCTGAAATTCACAGACAATCACCAACCCTGTTAATTCTCTAAAATGTACAAAAATCAGGCCAAACCGTTCTATACTCCTTAAGATATCGCCCAAAGCGCATATTGTTCGTATGTCCATGGGAGGTGAGGTTAAGTGAGAAGTTTTTGGACCCTAGCTTTGTTTCTGATAGATGAAATTGTTCGAACTTTACAGACCATCACAAACCTTGTTAACTCTCTAAAATATACAAAAATCAGGCCAAACCGTTTAATACTCCTTAAGATATCGCCCAAAGCGCATATTGTTCGTATGTCCATGGAAGGTGAGGTTAAGTAAGAAGTTTTTGGACCCTAGCTTTGTTCCTGATCGATGAAATTCTCTGAAATTTACAGACCATCACCAACCTTGTTAACTCTCTAAAATGTACAAAAATCAGGCCAAACCGTTTTATACTCCTTAAGATATCGCCCAAAGCGCATATTGTTCGTATGTCCATGGGAGGTGAGGTTAAGTAAGAAGTTTTTGGACTCTAGCTTTGTTTCTGATAGATGAAATTGTCTGAAATTTACAGACCATCACCAACCTTGTTAACTCTCTAAAATGTACAAAAATCAGGCCAAACCGTTTAATACTCCTTAAGATATCGCCCAAAGCGCATATTGTTCGTATGTCCATGGGAGGTGAGGTTAAGTAAGAAGTTTTTGGACCCTAGCTTTGTTTCTGATAGATGAAATTGTCTGAAATTTACAGACCATCACCAACCTTGTTAACTCTCTAAAATGTACAAAAATCAGGCCAAACCGTTTTATACTCCTTAAGATATCGCCCAAAGCGCATATTGTTCGTATGTCCATGGGAGGTGAGGTTAAGTAAGAAGTTTTTGGACTCTAGCTTTGTTTCTGATAGATGAAATTGTCTGAAATTTACAGACCATCACCAACCTTGTTAACTCTCTAAAATGTACAAAAATCAGGCCAAACCGTTTAATACTCCTTAAGATATCGCCCAAAGCGCATATTGTTCGTATGTCCATGGGAGGTGAGGTTAAGTAAGAAGTTTTTGGACCCTAGCTTTGTTTCTGATAGATGAAATTGTCTGAAATTCACAGACAATCACCAACCCTGTTAATTCTCTAAAATGTACAAAAATCAGGCCAAACCGTTCTATACTCCTTAAGATATCGCCCAAAGCGCATATTGTTCGTATGTCCATGGGAGGTGAGGTTAAGTGAGAAGTTTTTGGACCCTAGCTTTGTTTCTGATAGATGAAATTGTTCGAACTTTACAGACCATCACAAACCTTGTTAACTCTCTAAAATATACAAAAATCAGGCCAAACCGTTTAATACTCCTTAAGATATCGCCCAAAGCGCATATTGTTCGTATGTCCATGGAAGGTGAGGTTAAGTAAGAAGTTTTTGGACCCTAGCTTTGTTCCTGATCGATGAAATTCTCTGAAATTTACAGACCATCACCAACCTTGTTAACTCTCTAAAATGTACAAAAATCAGGCCAAACCGTTTTATACTCCTTAAGATATCGCCCAAAGCGCATATTGTTCGTATGTCCATGGGAGGTGAGGTTAAGTAAGAAGTTTTTGGACTCTAGCTTTGTTTCTGATAGATGAAATTGTCTGAAATTTACAGACCATCACCAACCTTGTTAACTCTCTAAAATGTACAAAAATCAGGCCAAACCGTTTAATACTCCTTAAGATATCGCCCAAAGCGCATATTGTTCGTATGTCCATGGGAGGTGAGGTTAAGTAAGAAGTTTTTGGACCCTAGCTTTGTTTCTGATAGATGAAATTGTCTGAAATTCACAGACAATCACCAACCCTGTTAATTCTCTAAAATGTACAAAAATCAGGCCAAACCGTTTTATACTCCTTAAGATATCGCCCAAAGCGCATATTGTTCGTATGTCCATGGGAGGTGAGGTTAAGTAAGAAGTTTTTGGACTCTAGCTTTGTTTCTGATAGATGAAATTGTCTGAAATTTACAGACCATCACCAACCTTGTTAACTCTCTAAAATGTACAAAAATCAGGCCAAACCGTTTAATACTCCTTAAGATATCGCCCAAAGCGCATATTGTTCGTATGTCCATGGGAGGTGAGGTTAAGTAAGAAGTTTTTGGACCCTAGCTTTGTTTCTGATAGATGAAATTGTCTGAAATTCACAGACAATCACCAACCCTGTTAATTCTCTAAAATGTACAAAAATCAGGCCAAACCGTTCTATACTCCTTAAGATATCGCCCAAAGCGCATATTGTTCGTATGTCCATGGGAGGTGAGGTTAAGTGAGAAGTTTTTGGACCCTAGCTTTGTTTCTGATAGATGAAATTGTTCGAACTTTACAGACCATCACAAACCTTGTTAACTCTCTAAAATATACAAAAATCAGGCCAAACCGTTTAATACTCCTTAAGATATCGCCCAAAGCGCATATTGTTCGTATGTCCATGGAAGGTGAGGTTAAGTAAGAAGTTTTTGGACCCTAGCTTTGTTCCTGATCGATGAAATTCTCTGAAATTTACAGACCATCACCAACCTTGTTAACTCTCTAAAATGTACAAAAATCAGGCCAAACCGTTTTATACTCCTTAAGATATCGCCCAAAGCGCATATTGTTCGTATGTCCATGGGAGGTGAGGTTAAGTAAGAAGTTTTTGGACTCTAGCTTTGTTTCTGATAGATGAAATTGTCTGAAATTTACAGACCATCACCAACCTTGTTAACTCTCTAAAATGTACAAAAATCAGGCCAAACCGTTTAATACTCCTTAAGATATCGCCCAAAGCGCATATTGTTCGTATGTCCATGGGAGGTGAGGTTAAGTAAGAAGTTTTTGGACCCTAGCTTTGTTTCTGATAGATGAAATTGTCTGAAATTCACAGACAATCACCAACCCTGTTAATTCTCTAAAATGTACAAAAATCAGGCCAAACCGTTTTATACTCCTTAAGATATCGCCCAAAGCGCATATTGTTCGTATGTCCATGGGAGGTGAGGTTAAGTGAGAAGTTTTTGGACCCTAGCTTTGTTTCTGATAGATGAAATTGTTCGAACTTTACAGACCATCACAAACCTTGTTAACTCTCTAAAATATACAAAAATCAGGCCAAACCGTTTAATACTCCTTAAGATATCGCCCAAAGCGCATATTGTTCGTATGTCCATGGAAGGTGAGGTTAAGTAAGAAGTTTTTGGACCCTAGCTTTGTTCCTGATCGATGAAATTCTCTGAAATTTACAGACCATCACCAACCTTGTTAACTCTCTAAAATGTACAAAAATCAGGCCAAACCGTTTTATACTCCTTAAGATATCGCCCAAAGCGCATATTGTTCGTATGTCCATGGGAGGTGAGGTTAAGTAAGAAGTTTTTGGACCCTAGCTTTGTTTCTGATAAATGAAATTCTCTGAAATTTACAGACCATCACCAACCTTGTTAACTCTCTAAAATGTACAAAAATCAGGCCAAACCGTTTTATACTCCTTAAGATATCGCCCAAAGCGCATATTGTTCGTATGTCCATGGGAGGTGAGGTTAAGTAAGAAGTTTTTGGACCCTAGCTTTGTTTCTGATAGATGAAATTGTCTGAAATTCACAGACAATCACCAACCCTGTTAATTCTCTAAAATGTACAAAAATCAGGCCAAACCGTTTTATACTCCTTAAGATATCGCCCAAAGCGCATATTGTTCGTATGTCCATGGGAGGTGAGGTTAAGTGAGAAGTTTTTGGACCCTAGCTTTGTTTCTGATAGATGAAATTGTTCGAACTTTACAGACCATCACAAACCTTGTTAATTCTCTAAAATATACAAAAATCAGGCCAAACCGTTTAATACTCCTTAAGATATCGCCCAAAGCGCATATTGTTCGTATGTCCATGGAAGGTGAGGTTAAGTAAGAAGTTTTTGGACCCTAGCTTTGTTCCTGATCGATGAAATTCTCTGAAATTTACAGACCATCACCAACCTTGTTAACTCTCTAAAATGTACAAAAATCAGGCCAAACCGTTTTATACTCCTTAAGATATCGCCCAAAGCGCATATTGTTCGTATGTCCATGGGAGGTGAGGTTAAGTAAGAAGTTTTTGGACCCTAGCTTTGTTTCTGATAGATGAAATTCTCTGAAATTTACAGACCATCACCAACCTTGTTAACTCTCTAAAATGTACAAAAATCAGGCCAAACCGTTTTATACTCCTTAAGATATCGCCCAAAGCGCATATTGTTCGTATGTCCATGGGAGGTGAGGTTAAGTAAGAAGTTTTTGGACCCTAGCTTTGTTTCTGATAGATGAAATTGTCTGAAATTCACAGACAATCACCAACCCTGTTAATTCTCTAAAATGTACAAAAATCAGGCCAAACCGTTTTATACTCCTTAAGATATCGCCCAAAGCGCATATTGTTCGTATGTCCATGGGAGGTGAGGTTAAGTGAGAAGTTTTTGGACCCTAGCTTTGTTTCTGATAGATGAAATTGTTCGAACTTTACAGACCATCACAAACCTTGTTAACTCTCTAAAATATACAAAAATCAGGCCAAACCGTTTAATACTCCTTAAGATATCGCCCAAAGCGCATATTGTTCGTATGTCCATGGAAGGTGAGGTTAAGTAAGAAGTTTTTGGACCCTAGCTTTGTTCCTGATCGATGAAATTCTCTGAAATTTACAGACCATCACCAACCTTGTTAACTCTCTAAAATGTACAAAAATCAGGCCAAACCGTTTTATACTCCTTAAGATATCGCCCAAAGCGCATATTGTTCGTATGTCCATGGGAGGTGAGGTTAAGTAAGAAGTTTTTGGACCCTAGCTTTGTTTCTGATAGATGAAATTCTCTGAAATTTACAGACCATCACCAACCTTGTTAACTCTCTAAAATGTACAAAAATCAGGCCAAACCGTTTTATACTCCTTAAGATATCGCCCAAAGCGCATATTGTTCGTATGTCCATGGGAGGTGAGGTTAAGTAAGAAGTTTTTGGACCCTAGCTTTGTTTCTGATAGATGAAATTGTCTGAAATTCACAGACAATCACCAACCCTGTTAATTCTCTAAAATGTACAAAAATCAGGCCAAACCGTTTTATACTCCTTAAGATATCGCCCAAAGCGCATATTGTTCGTATGTCCATGGGAGGTGAGGTTAAGTAAGAAGTTTTTGGACCCTAGCTTTGTTTCTGATAGATGAAATTGTCTGAAATTCACAGACAATCACCAACCCTGTTAATTCTCTAAAATGTACAAAAATCAGGCCAAACCGTTTTATACTCCTTAAGATATCGCCCAAAGCGCATATTGTTCGTATGTCCATGGGAGGTGAGGTTAAGTGAGAAGTTTTTGGACCCTAGCTTTGTTTCTGATAGATGAAATTGTTCGAACTTTACAGACCATCACAAACCTTGTTAACTCTCTAAAATATACAAAAATCAGGCCAAACCGTTTAATACTCCTTAAGATATCGCCCAAAGCGCATATTGTTCGTATGTCCATGGAAGGTGAGGTTAAGTAAGAAGTTTTTGGACCCTAGCTTTGTTCCTGATCGATGAAATTCTCTGAAATTTACAGACCATCACCAACCTTGTTAACTCTCTAAAATGTACAAAAATCAGGCCAAACCGTTTTATACTCCTTAAGATATCGCCCAAAGCGCATATTGTTCGTATGTCCATGGGAGGTGAGGTTAAGTAAGAAGTTTTTGGACCCTAGCTTTGTTTCTGATAAATGAAATTCTCTGAAATTTACAGACCATCACCAACCTTGTTAACTCTCTAAAATGTACAAAAATCAGGCCAAACCGTTTTATACTCCTTAAGATATCGCCCAAAGCGCATATTGTTCGTATGTCCATGGGAGGTGAGGTTAAGTAAGAAGTTTTTGGACCCTAGCTTTGTTTCTGATAGATGAAATTGTCTGAAATTCACAGACAATCACCAACCCTGTTAATTCTCTAAAATGTACAAAAATCAGGCCAAACCGTTTTATACTCCTTAAGATATCGCCCAAAGCGCATATTGTTCGTATGTCCATGGGAGGTGAGGTTAAGTGAGAAGTTTTTGGACCCTAGCTTTGTTTCTGATAGATGAAATTGTTCGAACTTTACAGACCATCACAAACCTTGTTAATTCTCTAAAATATACAAAAATCAGGCCAAACCGTTTAATACTCCTTAAGATATCGCCCAAAGCGCATATTGTTCGTATGTCCATGGAAGGTGAGGTTAAGTAAGAAGTTTTTGGACCCTAGCTTTGTTCCTGATCGATGAAATTCTCTGAAATTTACAGACCATCACCAACCTTGTTAACTCTCTAAAATGTACAAAAATCAGGCCAAACCGTTTTATACTCCTTAAGATATCGCCCAAAGCGCATATTGTTCGTATGTCCATGGGAGGTGAGGTTAAGTAAGAAGTTTTTGGACCCTAGCTTTGTTTCTGATAGATGAAATTCTCTGAAATTTACAGACCATCACCAACCTTGTTAACTCTCTAAAATGTACAAAAATCAGGCCAAACCGTTTTATACTCCTTAAGATATCGCCCAAAGCGCATATTGTTCGTATGTCCATGGGAGGTGAGGTTAAGTAAGAAGTTTTTGGACCCTAGCTTTGTTTCTGATAGATGAAATTGTCTGAAATTCACAGACAATCACCAACCCTGTTAATTCTCTAAAATGTACAAAAATCAGGCCAAACCGTTTTATACTCCTTAAGATATCGCCCAAAGCGCATATTGTTCGTATGTCCATGGGAGGTGAGGTTAAGTGAGAAGTTTTTGGACCCTAGCTTTGTTTCTGATAGATGAAATTGTTCGAACTTTACAGACCATCACAAACCTTGTTAACTCTCTAAAATATACAAAAATCAGGCCAAACCGTTTAATACTCCTTAAGATATCGCCCAAAGCGCATATTGTTCGTATGTCCATGGAAGGTGAGGTTAAGTAAGAAGTTTTTGGACCCTAGCTTTGTTCCTGATCGATGAAATTCTCTGAAATTTACAGACCATCACCAACCTTGTTAACTCTCTAAAATGTACAAAAATCAGGCCAAACCGTTTTATACTCCTTAAGATATCGCCCAAAGCGCATATTGTTCGTATGTCCATGGGAGGTGAGGTTAAGTAAGAAGTTTTTGGACCCTAGCTTTGTTTCTGATAGATGAAATTCTCTGAAATTTACAGACCATCACCAACCTTGTTAACTCTCTAAAATGTACAAAAATCAGGCCAAACCGTTTTATACTCCTTAAGATATCGCCCAAAGCGCATATTGTTCGTATGTCCATGGGAGGTGAGGTTAAGTAAGAAGTTTTTGGACCCTAGCTTTGTTTCTGATAGATGAAATTGTCTGAAATTCACAGACAATCACCAACCCTGTTAATTCTCTAAAATGTACAAAAATCAGGCCAAACCGTTTTATACTCCTTAAGATATCGCCCAAAGCGCATATTGTTCGTATGTCCATGGGAGGTGAGGTTAAGTGAGAAGTTTTTGGACCCTAGCTTTGTTTCTGATAGATGAAATTGTTCGAACTTTACAGACCATCACAAACCTTGTTAACTCTCTAAAATATACAAAAATCAGGCCAAACCGTTTAATACTCCTTAAGATATCGCCCAAAGCGCATATTGTTCGTATGTCCATGGAAGGTGAGGTTAAGTAAGAAGTTTTTGGACCCTAGCTTTGTTCCTGATCGATGAAATTCTCTGAAATTTACAGACCATCACCAACCTTGTTAACTCTCTAAAATGTACAAAAATCAGGCCAAACCGTTTTATACTCCTTAAGATATCGCCCAAAGCGCATATTGTTCGTATGTCCATGGGAGGTGAGGTTAAGTAAGAAGTTTTTGGACCCTAGCTTTGTTTCTGATAGATGAAATTCTCTGAAATTTACAGACCATCACCAACCTTGTTAACTCTCTAAAATGTACAAAAATCAGGCCAAACCGTTTTATACTCCTTAAGATATCGCCCAAAGCGCATATTGTTCGTATGTCCATGGGAGGTGAGGTTAAGTAAGAAGTTTTTGGACCCTAGCTTTGTTTCTGATAGATGAAATTGTCTGAAATTCACAGACAATCACCAACCCTGTTAATTCTCTAAAATGTACAAAAATCAGGCCAAACCGTTTTATACTCCTTAAGATATCGCCCAAAGCGCATATTGTTCGTATGTCCATGGGAGGTGAGGTTAAGTGAGAAGTTTTTGGACCCTAGCTTTGTTTCTGATAGATGAAATTGTTCGAACTTTACAGACCATCACAAACCTTGTTAACTCTCTAAAATATACAAAAATCAGGCCAAACCGTTTAATACTCCTTAAGATATCGCCCAAAGCGCATATTGTTCGTATGTCCATGGAAGGTGAGGTTAAGTAAGAAGTTTTTGGACCCTAGCTTTGTTCCTGATCGATGAAATTCTCTGAAATTTACAGACCATCACCAACCTTGTTAACTCTCTAAAATGTACAAAAATCAGGCCAAACCGTTTTATACTCCTTAAGATATCGCCCAAAGCGCATATTGTTCGTATGTCCATGGGAGGTGAGGTTAAGTAAGAAGTTTTTGGACTCTAGCTTTGTTTCTGATAGATGAAATTGTCTGAAATTTACAGACCATCACCAACCTTGTTAACTCTCTAAAATGTACAAAAATCAGGCCAAACCGTTTAATACTCCTTAAGATATCGCCCAAAGCGCATATTGTTCGTATGTCCATGGGAGGTGAGGTTAAGTAAGAAGTTTTTGGACCCTAGCTTTGTTTCTGATAGATGAAATTGTCTGAAATTCACAGACAATCACCAACCCTGTTAATTCTCTAAAATGTACAAAAATCAGGCCAAACCGTTTTATACTCCTTAAGATATCGCCCAAAGCGCATATTGTTCGTATGTCCATGGGAGGTGAGGTTAAGTGAGAAGTTTTTGGACCCTAGCTTTGTTTCTGATAGATGAAATTGTTCGAAATTTACAGACCATCACCAACCTTGTTACTTCTCTAAAGTGCACAAAAATCAGGCCAAACCGTTCAATACTCCTTAAGATATCGCCCAAAGCGCATATTGTTCGTATGTCCATGGGAGGTGAGGTTAAGTAAGAAGTTTTTGGACCCTAGCTTTGTTTCTGATAGATGAAATTGTCTGAAATTTACAGAAAATCACCATCTCTGTTAACTCTCTAAAATGTACAAAAATCAGGCCCAACCGTTTAATACTCCTTAAGATATCGCCCAAAGCGCATATTGTTCGTATGTCCATGGGAGGTGAGGTTAAGTAAGAAGTTTTTGGACCCTAGCTTTGTTTCTGATAGATGAAATTCTCTGAAATTTACAGACCATCACCATCCTTGTTAACTCTCTAAAATGTACAAAAATCAGGCCAAACCGTTCTATACTCCTTAAGATATCGCCCAAAGCGCATATTGTTCGTATGTCCATGGGAGGTGAGGTTAAGTAAGAAGTTTTTGGACTCTAGCTTTGTTTCTGATAGATGAAATTGTCTGAAATTTACAGACCATCACCAACCTTGTTAACTCTCTAAAATGTACAAAAATCAGGCCAAACCGTTTAATACTCCTTAAGATATCGCCCAAAGCGCATATTGTTCGTATGTCCATGGGAGGTGAGGTTAAGTAAGAAGTTTTTGGACCCTAGCTTTGTTTCTGATAGATGAAATTGTCTGAAATTCACAGACAATCACCAACCCTGTTAATTCTCTAAAATGTACAAAAATCAGGCCAAACCGTTTTATACTCCTTAAGATATCGCCCAAAGCGCATATTGTTCGTATGTCCATGGGAGGTGAGGTTAAGTGAGAAGTTTTTGGACCCTAGCTTTGTTTCTGATAGATGAAATTGTTCGAACTTTACAGACCATCACAAACCTTGTTAACTCTCTAAAATATACAAAAATCAGGCCAAACCGTTTAATACTCCTTAAGATATCGCCCAAAGCGCATATTGTTCGTATGTCCATGGAAGGTGAGGTTAAGTAAGAAGTTTTTGGACCCTAGCTTTGTTCCTGATCGATGAAATTCTCTGAAATTTACAGACCATCACCAACCTTGTTAACTCTCTAAAATGTACAAAAATCAGGCCAAACCGTTTTATACTCCTTAAGATATCGCCCAAAGCGCATATTGTTCGTATGTCCATGGGAGGTGAGGTTAAGTAAGAAGTTTTTGGACTCTAGCTTTGTTTCTGATAGATGAAATTGTTCGAACTTTACAGACCATCACCAACCTTGTTAACTCTCTAAAATGTACAAAAATCAGGCCAAACCGTTTTATACTCCTTAAGATATCGCCCAAAGCGCATATTGTTCGTATGTCCATGGGAGGTGAGGTTAAGTAAGAAGTTTTTGGACTCTAGCTTTGTTTCTGATAGATGAAATTGTCTGAAATTTACAGACCATCACCAACCTTGTTAACTCTCTAAAATGTACAAAAATCAGGCCAAACCGTTTAATACTCCTTAAGATATCGCCCAAAGCGCATATTGTTCGTATGTCCATGGGAGGTGAGGTTAAGTAAGAAGTTTTTGGACCCTAGCTTTGTTTCTGATAGATGAAATTGTCTGAAATTCACAGACAATCACCAACCCTGTTAATTCTCTAAAATGTACAAAAATCAGGCCAAACCGTTTTATACTCCTTAAGATATCGCCCAAAGCGCATATTGTTCGTATGTCCATGGGAGGTGAGGTTAAGTGAGAAGTTTTTGGACCCTAGCTTTGTTTCTGATAGATGAAATTGTTCGAACTTTACAGACCATCACAAACCTTGTTAACTCTCTAAAATATACAAAAATCAGGCCAAACCGTTTAATACTCCTTAAGATATCGCCCAAAGCGCATATTGTTCGTATGTCCATGGAAGGTGAGGTTAAGTAAGAAGTTTTTGGACTCTAGCTTTGTTTCTGATAGATGAAATTGTCTGAAATTTACAGACCATCACCAACCTTGTTAACTCTCTAAAATGTACAAAAATCAGGCCAAACCGTTTAATACTCCTTAAGATATCGCCCAAAGCGCATATTGTTCGTATGTCCATGGGAGGTGAGGTTAAGTAAGAAGTTTTTGGACCCTAGCTTTGTTTCTGATAGATGAAATTGTCTGAAATTCACAGACAATCACCAACCCTGTTAATTCTCTAAAATGTACAAAAATCAGGCCAAACCGTTTCATACTCCTTAAGATATCGCCCAAAGCGCATATTGTTCGTATGTCCATGGGAGGTGAGGTTAAGTGAGAAGTTTTTGGACCCTAGCTTTGTTTCTGATAGATGAAATTGTTCGAACTTTACAGACCATCACAAACCTTGTTAACTCTCTAAAATATACAAAAATCAGGCCAAACCGTTTAATACTCCTTAAGATATCGCCCAAAGCGCATATTGTTCGTATGTCCATGGAAGGTGAGGTTAAGTAAGAAGTTTTTGGACCCTAGCTTTGTTCCTGATCGATGAAATTCTCTGAAATTTACAGACCATCACCAACCTTGTTAACTCTCTAAAATGTACAAAAATCAGGCCAAACCGTTTTATACTCCTTAAGATATCGCCCAAAGCGCATATTGTTCGTATGTCCATGGGAGGTGAGGTTAAGTAAGAAGTTTTTGGACCCTAGCTTTGTTTCTGATAGATGAAATTCTCTGAAATTTACAGACCATCACCAACCTTGTTAACTCTCTAAAATGTACAAAAATCAGGCCAAACCGTTTTATACTCCTTAAGATATCGCCCAAAGCGCATATTGTTCGTATGTCCATGGGAGGTGAGGTTAAGTAAGAAGTTTTTGGACTCTAGCTTTGTTTCTGATAGATGAAATTGTCTGAAATTTACAGACCATCACCAACCTTGTTAACTCTCTAAAATGTACAAAAATCAGGCCAAACCGTTTAATACTCCTTAAGATATCGCCCAAAGCGCATATTGTTCGTATGTCCATGGGAGGTGAGGTTAAGTAAGAAGTTTTTGGACCCTAGCTTTGTTTCTGATAGATGAAATTGTCTGAAATTCACAGACAATCACCAACCCTGTTAATTCTCTAAAATGTACAAAAATCAGGCCAAACCGTTTTATACTCCTTAAGATATCGCCCAAAGCGCATATTGTTCGTATGTCCATGGGAGGTGAGGTTAAGTGAGAAGTTTTTGGACCCTAGCTTTGTTTCTGATAGATGAAATTGTTCGAACTTTACAGACCATCACAAACCTTGTTAACTCTCTAAAATATACAAAAATCAGGCCAAACCGTTTAATACTCCTTAAGATATCGCCCAAAGCGCATATTGTTCGTATGTCCATGGAAGGTGAGGTTAAGTAAGAAGTTTTTGGACCCTAGCTTTGTTCCTGATCGATGAAATTCTCTGAAATTTACAGACCATCACCAACCTTGTTAACTCTCTAAAATGTACAAAAATCAGGCCAAACCGTTTTATACTCCTTAAGATATCGCCCAAAGCGCATATTGTTCGTATGTCCATGGGAGGTGAGGTTAAGTAAGAAGTTTTTGGACTCTAGCTTTGTTTCTGATAGATGAAATTGTTCGAACTTTACAGACCATCACAAACCTTGTTAACTCTCTAAAATATACAAAAATCAGGCCAAACCGTTTAATACTCCTTAAGATATCGCCCAAAGCGCATATTGTTCGTATGTCCATGGAAGGTGAGGTTAAGTAAGAAGTTTTTGGACCCTAGCTTTGTTCCTGATCGATGAAATTCTCTGAAATTTACAGACCATCACCAACCTTGTTAACTCTCTAAAATGTACAAAGATCAGGCCAAACCGTTTTATACTCCTTAAGATATCGCCCAAAGCGCATATTGTTCGTATGTCCATGGGAGGTGAGGTTAAGTAAGAAGTTTTTGGACTCTAGCTTTGTTTCTGATAGATGAAATTGTCTGAAATTTACAGACCATCACCAACCTTGTTAACTCTCTAAAATGTACAAAAATCAGGCCAAACCGTTTAATACTCCTTAAGATATCGCCCAAAGCGCATATTGTTCGTATGTCCATGGGAGGTGAGGTTAAGTAAGAAGTTTTTGGACCCTAGCTTTGTTTCTGATAGATGAAATTGTCTGAAATTCACAGACAATCACCAACCCTGTTAATTCTCTAAAATGTACAAAAATCAGGCCAAACCGTTTTATACTCCTTAAGATATCGCCCAAAGCGCATATTGTTCGTATGTCCATGGGAGGTGAGGTTAAGTGAGAAGTTTTTGGACCCTAGCTTTGTTTCTAATAGATGAAATTGTTCGAACTTTACAGACCATCACAAACCTTGTTAACTCTCTAAAATATACAAAAATCAGGCCAAACCGTTTAATACTCCTTAAGATATCGCCCAAAGCGCATATTGTTCGTATGTCCATGGAAGGTGAGGTTAAGTAAGAAGTTTTTGGACCCTAGCTTTGTTCCTGATCGATGAAATTCTCTGAAATTTACAGACCATCACCAACCTTGTTAACTCTCTAAAATGTACAAAAATCAGGCCAAACCGTTTTATACTCCTTAAGATATCGCCCAAAGCGCATATTGTTCGTATGTCCATGGGAGGTGAGGTTAAGTAAGA
>OZ038435.1:7429627-7466087 GCA_964036275.1 Litoditis marina | reverse complement strand
CATGGGAGGTGAGGTTAAGTGAGAAGTTTTTAGACCCTAGCTTTGTTTCTGATAGATGAAATTGTTTGAAATTTACAGACCATCACCAACTTTGTTAACTCTCTAACATATATGAAAATCAGGCCAAACCGTTTAATACTCCTTAAGATATCGCCCAAAGCGCATATTGTTCGTATGTCCATGGGAGGTGAGGTTAAGTAAGAAGTTTTTGGACCCTAGCTTTGTTCCTGATCGATGAAATTGTCTGAAATTTACAGACCATTACCAACCTTGTTACTCCTCTAAAGTATACAAAAATCGGGCCAAACCGTTTAATACTCCTTAAGATATCGCCCAAAGCGCATATTGTTCGTATGTCCATGGGAGGTGAGGTTAAGTAAGAAGTTTTTGGACCCTAGCTTTGTTTCTGATAGATGAAATTGTCTGAAATTCACAGACCATCATCAACCTTGTTAACTCTCTAACATGTACAAAAATCAGGCCAAACCGTTTAATACTCGTTAAGATATCGCCCAAAGCGCATATTGTTCGTATGTCCATGGGAGGTGAGGTTAAGTGAGAAGTTTTTGGACCCTAGCTTTGTTTCTGATAGATGAAATTCTCTGAAATTTACAGACCATCACCAACCTTGTTACTTTTCTAAAGTATACAAAAATCAGGCCAAACCGTTCAATACTCGTTAAGATATCGCCCAAAGCGCATATTGTTCGTATGTCCATGGGAGGTGAGGTTAAGTGAGAAGTTTTTGGACCCTAGCTTTGTTTCTGATAGATGAAATTGTTTGAAATTTACAGACCATCACCAACTTTGTTAACTCTCTAACATATACAAAAATCAGGCCAAACCGTTTAATACTCCTTAAGATATCGCCCAAAGCGCATATTGTTCGTATGTCCATGGGAGGTGAGGTTAAGTGAGAAGTTTTTAGACCCTAGCTTTGTTTCTGATAGATGAAATTGTTTGAAATTTACAGACCATCACCAACTTTGTTAACTCTCTAACATATATGAAAATCAGGCCAAACCGTTTAATACTCCTTAAGATATCGCCCAAAGCGCATATTGTTCGTATGTCCATGGAGGTGAGGTTAAGTAAGAAGTTTTTGGACCCTAGCTTTGTTCCTGATCGATGAAATTGTCTGAAATTTACAGACCATTACCAACCTTGTTACTCCTCTAAAGTATACAAAAATCGGGCCAAACCGTTTAATACTCCTTAAGATATCGCCCAAAGCGCATATTGTTCGTATGTCCATGGGAGGTGAGGTTAAGTAAGAAGTTTTTGGACCCTAGCTTTGTTTCTGATAGATGAAATTGTCTGAAATTCACAGACCATCATCAACCTTGTTAACTCTCTAACATGTACAAAAATCAGGCCAAACCGTTTAATACTCGTTAAGATATCGCCCAAAGCGCATATTGTTCGTATGTCCATGGAGGTGAGGTTAAGTGAGAAGTTTTTGGACCCTAGCTTTGTTTCTGATAGATGAAATTCTCTGAAATTTACAGACCATCACCAACCTTGTTACTTTTCTAAAGTATACAAAAATCAGGCCAAACCGTTCAATACTCGTTAGATATCGCCCAAAGCGCATATTGTTCGTATGTCCATGGGAGGTGAGGTTAAGTGAGAAGTTTTTGGACCCTAGCTTTGTTTCTGATAGATGAAATTGTTTGAAATTTACAGACCATCACCAACTTTGTTAACTCTCTAACATATACAAAAATCAGGCCAAACCGTTTAATACTCCTTAAGATATCGCCCAAAGCGCATATTGTTCGTATGTCCATGGGAGGTGAGGTTAAGTGAGAAGTTTTTAGACCCTAGCTTTGTTTCTGATAGATGAAATTGTTTGAAATTTACAGACCATCACCAACTTTGTTAACTCTCTAACATATATGAAAATCAGGCCAAACCGTTTAATACTCCTTAAGATATCGCCCAAAGCGCATATTGTTCGTATGTCCATGGGAGGTGAGGTTAAGTAAGAAGTTTTTGGACCCTAGCTTTGTTCCTGATCGATGAAATTGTCTGAAATTTACAGACCGTCACCAACCTTGTTAACTCTCTAAAATGTACAAAAATCAGGCCAAACCGTTTAATACTCGTTAAGATATCGCCCAAAGCGCATATTGTTCGTATGTCCATGGGAGGTGAGGTTAAGTGAGAAGTTTTTGGACCCTAGCTTTGTTTCTGATAGATGAAATTCTCTGAAATTTACAGACCATCACCAACCTTGTTACTTCTCTAAAGTATACAAAAATCAGGCCAAACCGTTTAATACTCCTTAAGATATCGCCCAAAGCGCATATTGTTCGTATGTCCATGGGAGGTGAGGTTAAGTAAGAAGTTTTTGGACCCTAGCTTTGTTTCTGATAGATGAAATTGTCTGAAATTTACAGACCATCATCAACCTTGTTAACTCTCTAACATGTACAAAAATCAGGCCAAACCGTTTAATACTCGTTAGGATATCGCCCAAAGCGCATATTGTTCGTATGTCCATGGGAGGTGAGGTTAAGTGAGAAGTTTTTGGACCCTAGCTTTGTTTCTGATAGATGAAATTCTCTGAAATTCACAGACCATCACCAACCTTGTTACTTCTCTAAAGTATACAAAAATCAGGCCAAACCGTTTAATACTCCTTAAGATATCGCCCAAAGCGCATATTGTTCGTATGTCCATGGGAGGTGAGGTTAAGTGAGAAGTTTTTGGACCCTAGCTTTGTTTCTGATAGATGAAATTCTCTGAAATTTACAGACCATCACCAACCTTGTTACTTCTCTAAGATGTACAAAAATCAGGCCAAACCGTTTAATACTCGTTAAGATATCGCCCAAAGCGCATATTGTTCGTATGTCCATGGGAGGTGAGGTTAAGTGAGAAGTTTTTGGACCCTAGCTTTGTTCTGATAGATGAAATTCTCTGAAATTTACAGACCATCACCAACCTTGTTACTTCTCTAAAGTATACAAAAATCAGGCCAAACCGTTTAATACTCCTTAAGATATCGCCCAAAGCGCATATTGTTCGTATGTCCATGGGAGGTGAGGTTAAGTAAGAAGTTTTTGGACCCTAGCTTTGTTCCTGATCGATGAAATTGTCTGAAATTTACAGACCGTCACCAACCTTGTTAACTCTCTAACATGTACAAAAATCAGGCCAAACCGTTCAATACTCGTTAAGATATCGCCCAAAGCGCATATTGTTCGTATGTCCATGGGAGGTGAGGTTAAGTGAGAAGTTTTTAGACCCTAGCTTTGTTTCTGATAGATGAAATTGTTTGAAATTTACAGACCATCACCAACCTTGTTACTTCTCTAAAGTATACAAAAATCAGGCCAAACCGTTTAATACTCCTTAAGATATCGCCCAAAGCGCATATTGTTCGTATGTCCATGGGAGGTGAGGTTAAGTAAGAAGTTTTTGGACCCTAGCTTTGTTTCTGATAGATGAAATTGTCTGAAATTTACAGACCATCATCAACCTTGTTACTCTCTAACATGTACAAAAATCAGGCCAAACCGTTTAATACTCGTTAGGATATCGCCCAAAGCGCATATTGTTCGTATGTCCATGGGAGGTGAGGTTAAGTGAGAAGTTTTTGGACCCTAGCTTTGTTTCTGATAGATGAAATTCTCTGAAATTCACAGACCATCACCAACCTTGTTACTTCTCTAAAGTATACAAAAATCAGGCCAAACCGTTTAATACTCGTTAGGATATCGCCCAAAGCGCATATTGTTCGTATGTCCATGGGAGGTGAGGTTAAGTGAGAAGTTTTTGGACCCTAGCTTTGTTTCTGATAGATGAAATTCTCTGAAATTCACAGACCATCACCAACCTTGTTACTTCTCTAAAGTATACAAAAATCAGGCCAAACCGTTTAATACTCCTTAAGATATCGCCCAAAGCGCATATTGTTCGTATGTCCATGGGAGGTGAGGTTAAGTGAGAAGTTTTTGGACCCTAGCTTTGTTTCTGATAGATGAAATTCTCTGAAATTTACAGACCATCACCAACCTTGTTACTTCTCTAAGATGTACAAAAATCAGGCCAAACCGTTTAATACTCGTTAAGATATCGCCCAAAGCGCATATTGTTCGTATGTCCATGGGAGGTGAGGTTAAGTGAGAAGTTTTTGGACCCTAGCTTTGTTTCTGATAGATGAAATTCTCTGAAATTTACAGACCATCACCAACCTTGTTACTTCTCTAAAGTATACAAAAATCAGGCCAAACCGTTTAATACTCCTTAAGATATCGCCCAAAGCGCATATTGTTCGTATGTCCATGGGAGGTGAGGTTAAGTAAGAAGTTTTTGGACCCTAGCTTTGTTCCTGATCGATGAAATTGTCTGAAATTTACAGACCGTCACCAACCTTGTTAACTCTCTAACATGTACAAAAATCAGGCCAAACCGTTCAATACTCGTTAAGATATCGCCCAAAGCGCATATTGTTCGTATGTCCATGGGAGGTGAGGTTAAGTGAGAAGTTTTTAGACCCTAGCTTTGTTTCTGATAGATGAAATTGTTTGAAATTTACAGACCATCACCAACCTTGTTACTTCTCTAAAGTATACAAAAATCAGGCCAAACCGTTTAATACTCCTTAAGATATCGCCCAAAGCGCATATTGTTCGTATGTCCATGGGAGGTGAGGTTAAGTAAGAAGTTTTTGGACCCTAGCTTTGTTTCTGATAGATGAAATTGTCTGAAATTTACAGACCATCATCAACCTTGTTAACTCTCTAACATGTACAAAAATCAGGCCAAACCGTTTAATACTCGTTAGGATATCGCCCAAAGCGCATATTGTTCGTATGTCCATGGGAGGTGAGGTTAAGTGAGAAGTTTTTGGACCCTAGCTTTGTTTCTGATAGATGAAATTCTCTGAAATTCACAGACCATCACCAACCTTGTTACTTCTCTAAAGTATACAAAAATCAGGCCAAACCGTTTAATACTCCTTAAGATATCGCCCAAAGCGCATATTGTTCGTATGTCCATGGGAGGTGAGGTTAAGTGAGAAGTTTTGGACCCTAGCTTTGTTTCTGATAGATGAAATTCTCTGAAATTTACAGACCATCACCAACCTTGTTACTTCTCTAACATGTACAAAAATCAGGCCAAACCGTTTAATACTCGTTAAGATATCGCCCAAAGCGCATATTGTTCGTATGTCCATGGGAGGTGAGGTTAAGTGAGAAGTTTTTGGACCCTAGCTTTGTTTCTGATAGATGAAATTCTCTGAAATTTACAGACCATCACCAACTTTGTTAACTCTCTAACATATACAAAAATCAGGCCAAACCGTTTAATACTCCTTAAGATATCGCCCAAAGCGCATATTGTTCGTATGTCCATGGGAGGTGAGGTTAAGTGAGAAGTTTTTGGACCCTAGCTTTGTTTCTGATAGATGAAATTCTCTGAAATTTACAGACCATCACCAACCTTGTTACTTCTCTAAAGTATACAAAGATCAGGCCAAACCGTTTAATACTCCTTAAGATATCGCCCAAAGCGCATATTGTTCGTATGTCCATGGGAGGTGAGGTTGAGTAAGAAGTTTTTGGACCCTAGCTTTGTTTCTGATATATGAAATTGTCTGAAATTTACAGACCATCACCAACCTTGTTAACTCTCTAAAATATACAAAAATCAGGCCAAACCGTTTAATACTCCTTAAGATATCGCCCAAAGCGCATATTGTTCGTATGTCCATGGGAGGTGAGGTTAAGTAAGAAGTTTTTGGACCCTAGCTTTGTTTCTGATGAATGAAATTGTTTGAAATTTACAGACCATCATCAACCTTGTTAACTCTCTAAAATGTACAAAAATCAGGCCAAACCGTTCAATACTCGTTAAGATATCGCCCAAAGCGCATATTGTTCGTATGTCCATGGGAGGTGAGGTTAAGTAAGAAGTTTTTGGACCCTAGCTTTGTTTCTGATGAATGAAATTGTTTGAAATTTACAGACCATCATCAACCTTGTTAACTCTCTAAAATGTACAAAAATCAGGCCAAACCGTTCAATACTCGTTAAGATATCGCCCAAAGCGCATATTGTTCGTATGTCCATGGGAGGTGAGGTTAAGTGAGAAGTTTTGGACCCTAGCTTTGTTTCTGATAGATGAAATTGTTTGAAATTTACAGACCATCACCAACTTTGTTAACTCTCTAACATATACAAAAATCAGGCCAAACCGTTTAATACTCCTTAAGATATCGCCCAAAGCGCATATTGTTCGTATGTCCATGGAGGTGAGGTTAAGTGAGAAGTTTTTGGACCCTAGCTTTGTTTCTGATAGATGAAATTCTCTGAAATTTACAGACCATCACCAACCTTGTTACTTCTCTAAAGTATACAAAGATCAGGCCAAACCGTTTAATACTCCTTAAGATATCGCCCAAAGCGCATATTGTTCGTATGTCCATGGGAGGTGAGGTTGAGTAAGAAGTTTTTGGACCCTAGCTTTGTTTCTGATATATGAAATTGTCTGAAATTTACAGACCATCACCAACCTTGTTAACTCTCTAAAATATACAAAAATCAGGCCAAACCGTTTAATACTCCTTAAGATATCGCCCAAAGCGCATATTGTTCGTATGTCCATGGGAGGTGAGGTTAAGTAAGAAGTTTTTGGACCCTAGCTTTGTTTCTGATGAATGAAATTGTTTGAAATTTACAGACCATCATCAACCTTGTTAACTCTCTAAAATGTACAAAAATCAGGCCAAACCGTTCAATACTCGTTAAGATATCGCCCAAAGCGCATATTGTTCGTATGTCCATGGGAGGTGAGGTTAAGTGAGAAGTTTTTGGACCCTAGCTTTGTTTCTGATAGATGAAATTGTTTGAAATTTACAGACCATCACCAACTTTGTTAACTCTCTAACATATACAAAAATCAGGCCAAACCGTTTAATACTCCTTAAGATATCGCCCAAAGCGCATATTGTTCGTATGTCCATGGGAGGTGAGGTTAAGTGAGAAGTTTTTGGACCCTAGCTTTGTTTCTGATAGATGAAATTGTCTGAAATTTACAGACCATCATCAACCTTGTTAACTCTCTAACATGTACAAAAATCAGGCCAAACCGTTTAATACTCGTTAAGATATCGCCCAAAGCGCATATTGTTCGTATGTCCATGGGAGGTGAGGTTAAGTGAGAAGTTTTTGGACCCTAGCTTTGTTTCTGATAGATGAAATTCTCTGAAATTTACAGACCATCACCAACCTTGTTACTTCTCTAAAGTATACAAAGATCAGGCCAAACCGTTTAATACTCCTTAAGATATCGCCCAAAGCGCATATTGTTCGTATGTCCATGGGAGGTGAGGTTAAGTAAGAAGTTTTTGGACCCTAGCTTTGTTTCTGATAGATGAAATTGTTTGAAATTTACAGACCATCACCAACCTTGTTACTTCTCTAAAATATACAAAAATCAGGCCAAACCGTTTAATACTCCTTAAGATATCGCCCAAAGCGCATATTGTTCGTATGTCCATGGGAGGTGAGGTTAAGTAAGAAGTTTTTGGACCCTAGCTTTGTTTCTGATAGATGAAATTGTTTGAAATTTACAGACCATCATCAACCTTGTTAACTCTCTAACATGTACAAAAATCAGGCCAAACCGTTCAATACTCGTTAAGATATCGCCCAAAGCGCATATTGTTCGTATGTCCATGGGAGGTGAGGTTAAGTGAGAAGTTTTTGGACCCTAGCTTTGTTTCTGATAGATGAAATTGTTTGAAATTTACAGACCATCACCAACTTTGTTAACTCTCTAACATATACAAAAATCAGGCCAAACCGTTCAATACTCCTTAAGATATCGCCCAAAGCGCATATTGTTCGTATGTCCATGGGAGGTGAGGTTAAGTGAGAAGTTTTTGGACCCTAGCTTTGTTTCTGATAGATGAAATTCTCTGAAATTTACAGACCATCACCAACCTTGTTACTTCTCTAAAGTATACAAAGATCAGGCCAAACCGTTTAATACTCCTTAAGATATCGCCCAAAGCGCATATTGTTCGTATGTCCATGGGAGGTGAGGTTAAGTGAGAAGTTTTTGGACCCTAGCTTTGTTTCTGATAGATGAAATTGTTTGAAATTTACAGACCATCACCAACTTTGTTAACTCTCTAACATATACAAAAATCAGGCCAAACCGTTTAATACTCCTTAAGATATCGCCCAAAGCGCATATTGTTCGTATGTCCATGGGAGGTGAGGTTAAGTGAGAAGTTTTTGGACCCTAGCTTTGTTTCTGATAGATGAAATTGTCTGAAATTTACAGACCATCATCAACCTTGTTAACTCTCTAACATGTACAAAAATCAGGCCAAACCGTCTAATACTCGTTAAGATATCGCCCAAAGCGCATATTGTTCGTATGTCCATGGGAGGTGAGGTTAAGTGAGAAGTTTTTGGACCCTAGCTTTGTTTCTGATAGATGAAATTCTCTGAAATTTACAGACCATCACCAACCTTGTTACTTCTCTAAAGTATACAAAGATCAGGCCAAACCGTTTAATACTCCTTAAGATATCGCCCAAAGCGCATATTGTTCGTATGTCCATGGGAGGTGAGGTTAAGTAAGAAGTTTTTGGACCCTAGCTTTGTTTCTGATAGATGAAATTGTTTGAAATTTACAGACCATCACCAACCTTGTTACTTCTCTAAAATATACAAAAATCAGGCCAAACCGTTTAATACTCCTTAAGATATCGCCCAAAGCGCATATTGTTCGTATGTCCATGGGAGGTGAGGTTAAGTAAGAAGTTTTTGGACCCTAGCTTTGTTTCTGATAGATGAAATTGTTTGAAATTTACAGACCATCATCAACCTTGTTAACTCTCTAACATGTACAAAAATCAGGCCAAACCGTTCAATACTCGTTAAGATATCGCCCAAAGCGCATATTGTTCGTATGTCCATGGGAGGTGAGGTTAAGTGAGAAGTTTTTGGACCCTAGCTTTGTTTCTGATAGATGAAATTGTTTGAAATTTACAGACCATCACCAACTTTGTTAACTCTCTAACATATACAAAAATCAGGCCAAACCGTTCAATACTCCTTAAGATATCGCCCAAAGCGCATATTGTTCGTATGTCCATGGGAGGTGAGGTTAAGTGAGAAGTTTTTGGACCCTAGCTTTGTTTCTGATAGATGAAATTCTCTGAAATTTACAGACCATCACCAACCTTGTTACTTCTCTAAAGTATACAAAGATCAGGCCAAACCGTTTAATACTCCTTAAGATATCGCCCAAAGCGCATATTGTTCGTATGTCCATGGGAGGTGAGGTTGAGTAAGAAGTTTTTGGACCCTAGCTTTGTTTCTGATATATGAAATTGTCTGAAATTTACAGACCATCACCAACCTTGTTAACTCTCTAAAATATACAAAAATCAGGCCAAACCGTTTAATACTCCTTAAGATATCGCCCAAAGCGCATATTGTTCGTATGTCCATGGGAGGTGAGGTTAAGTAAGAAGTTTTTGGACCCTAGCTTTGTTTCTGATGAATGAAATTGTTTGAAATTTACAGACCATCATCAACCTTGTTAACGCTCTAAAATGTACAAAAATCAGGCCAAACCGTTCAATACTCGTTAAGATATCGCCCAAAGCGCATATTGTTCGTATGTCCATGGGAGGTGAGGTTAAGTGAGAAGTTTTTGGACCCTAGCTTTGTTTCTGATAGATGAAATTGTTTGAAATTTACAGACCATCACCAACTTTGTTAACTCTCTAACATATACAAAAATCAGGCCAAACCGTTTAATACTCCTTAAGATATCGCCCAAAGCGCATATTGTTCGTATGTCCATGGGAGGTGAGGTTAAGTGAGAAGTTTTTGGACCCTAGCTTTGTTTCTGATAGATGAAATTGTCTGAAATTTACAGACCATCATCAACCTTGTTAACTCTCTAACATGTACAAAAATCAGGCCAAACCGTTTAATACTCGTTAAGATATCGCCCAAAGCGCATATTGTTCGTATGTCCATGGGAGGTGAGGTTAAGTGAGAAGTTTTTGGACCCTAGCTTTGTTTCTGATAGATGAAATTCTCTGAAATTTACAGACCATCACCAACCTTGTTACTTCTCTAAAGTGCACAAAAATCAGGCCAAACCGTTTTATACTCCTTAAGATATCGCCCAAAGCGCATATTGTTCGTATGTCCATGGGAGGTGAGGTTAAGTGAGCAGTTTTTGGACCCTAGCTTTGTTTCTGATAGATGAAATTGTCTGAAATTTACAGACCATCACCAACCTTGTTAACTCTCTAAAATGTACAAAAATCAGGCCAAACCGTTTTATACTCCTTAAGATATCGCCCAAAGCGCATATTGTTCGTATGTCCATGGGAGGTGAAATTAAGTAAGAAGTTTTTGGACTCTAGCTTTGTTTCTGATAGATGAAATTGTCTAGAATTTACAGACCATCACCAACCTTATTAACTCTCTAACATATACAAAAATCAGGCCAAATCGTTTAATACTCCTTAAGATATCGCCCAAAGCGCATATTGTTCGTATGTCCATGGGAGGTGAGGTTAAGCAAGAAGTTTTTGGACTCTAGCTTTGTTTCTGATAGATGAAATTATCTGAAATTTACAGACAATCACCAACTCTGTTAACTCTCTAAAATGTACAAAAATCAGGCCAAACCGTTTTATACTCCTTAAGATATCGCCCAAAGCGCATATTGTTCGTATGTCCATGGGAGGTGAGGTTAAGTGAGAAGTTTTCGGACCCTAGCTTTGTTTCTGATAGATGAAATTGTCTGAAATTTACAGACCATCACCAACCTTGTTAACTCTCTAAAATGTACAAAAATCAGGCCAAACCGTCTAATACTCCTTAAGATATCGCCCAAAGCGCATATTGTTCGTATGTCCATGGGAGGTGAGGTTAAGTAAGAAGTTTTTGGACTCTAGCTTTGTTTCTGATAGATGAAATTATCTGAAATTTACAGACAATCACCAACTCTGTTAACTCTCTAAAATGTACAAAAATCAGGCCAAACCGTTCTATACTCCTTAAGATACGCCCAAAGCGCATATTGTTCGTATGTCCATGGGAGGTGAGGTTAAGTGAGAAGTTTTTGGACCCTAGCTTTGTTTTTGATAGATGAAATTGTTCGAAATTTACAGACCATCACCAACCTGGTTACTTCTCTAAAGTACACAAAAATCAGGCCAAACCGTTTTATACTCCTTAAGATATCGCCCAAAGCGCATATTGTTCGTATGTCCATGGGAGGTGAGGTTAAGTGAGAAGTTTTTGGACCCTAGCTTTGTTTCTGATAGATGAAATTGTTCGAAATTTACAGACCATCACCAACCTTGTTACTTCTCTAAAGTACACAAAAATCAGGCCAAACCGTTTAATACTCCTTAAGATATCGCCCAAAGCGCATATTGTTCGTATGTTCATGGGAGGTGAGGTTAAGTAAGAAGTTTTTGGACCCTAGCTTTGTTTCTGATAGATGAAATTGTCTGAAATTTACAGACCATCACCAACCTTATTAACTCTCTAAAATATACAAAAATCAGGCCAAACCGTTTAATACTCCTTAAGATATCGCCCAAAGCGCATATTGTTCGTATGTCCATGGGAGGTGAGGTTAAGTAAGAAGTTTTTGGACTCTAGCTTTGTTTCTGATAGATGAAATTGTTCAAAATTTACAGACCATCATCAACCTTGTTAACTCTCTAACATGTACAAAAATCAGGCCAAACCGTTTAATACTCGTTAAGATATCGCCCAAAGCGCATATTGTTCGTATGTCCATGGGAGGTGAGGTTAAGTGAGAAGTTTTTGGACCCTAGCTTTGTTTCTGATAGATGAAATTCTCTGAAATTTACAGACCATCACCAACCTTGTTACTTCTCTAAAGTGCACAAAAATCAGGCCAAACCGTTTTATACTCCTTAAGATATCGCCCAAAGCGCATATTGTTCGTATGTCCATGGGAGGTGAGGTTAAGTGAGCAGTTTTTGGACCCTAGCTTTGTTTCTGATAGATGAAATTGTCTGAAATTTACAGACCATCACCAACCTTGTTAACTCTCTAAAATGTACAAAAATCAGGCCAAACCGTTTTATACTCCTTAAGATATCGCCCAAAGCGCATATTGTTCGTATGTCCATGGGAGGTGAAATTAAGTAAGAAGTTTTTGGACTCTAGCTTTGTTTCTGATAGATGAAATTGTCTAGAATTTACAGACCATCACCAACCTTATTAACTCTCTAACATATACAAAAATCAGGCCAAATCGTTTAATACTCCTTAAGATATCGCCCAAAGCGCATATTGTTCGTATGTCCATGGGAGGTGAGGTTAAGCAAGAAGTTTTTGGACTCTAGCTTTGTTTCTGATAGATGAAATTATCTGAAATTTACAGACAATCACCAACTCTGTTAACTCTCTAAAATGTACAAAAATCAGGCCAAACCGTTTTATACTCCTTAAGATATCGCCCAAAGCGCATATTGTTCGTATGTCCATGGGAGGTGAGGTTAAGTGAGAAGTTTTCGGACCCTAGCTTTGTTTCTGATAGATGAAATTGTCTGAAATTTACAGACCATCACCAACCTTGTTAACTCTCTAAAATGTACAAAAATCAGGCCAAACCGTCTAATACTCCTTAAGATATCGCCCAAAGCGCATATTGTTCGTATGTCCATGGGAGGTGAGGTTAAGTAAGAAGTTTTTGGACTCTAGCTTTGTTTCTGATAGATGAAATTATCTGAAATTTACAGACAATCACCAACTCTGTTAACTCTCTAAAATGTACAAAAATCAGGCCAAACCGTTCTATACTCCTTAAGATACGCCCAAAGCGCATATTGTTCGTATGTCCATGGGAGGTGAGGTTAAGTGAGAAGTTTTTGGACCCTAGCTTTGTTTTTGATAGATGAAATTGTTCGAAATTTACAGACCATCACCAACCTGGTTACTTCTCTAAAGTACACAAAAATCAGGCCAAACCGTTTTATACTCCTTAAGATATCGCCCAAAGCGCATATTGTTCGTATGTCCATGGGAGGTGAGGTTAAGTGAGAAGTTTTTGGACCCTAGCTTTGTTTCTGATAGATGAAATTGTTCGAAATTTACAGACCATCACCAACCTTGTTACTTCTCTAAAGTACACAAAAATCAGGCCAAACCGTTTAATACTCCTTAAGATATCGCCCAAAGCGCATATTGTTCGTATGTTCATGGGAGGTGAGGTTAAGTAAGAAGTTTTTGGACCCTAGCTTTGTTTCTGATAGATGAAATTGTCTGAAATTTACAGACCATCACCAACCTTATTAACTCTCTAAAATATACAAAAATCAGGCCAAACCGTTTAATACTCCTTAAGATATCGCCCAAAGCGCATATTGTTCGTATGTCCATGGGAGGTGAGGTTAAGTAAGAAGTTTTTGGACTCTAGCTTTGTTTCTGATAGATGAAATTGTTCAAAATTTACAGACCATCACCAACCTTGTTACTTCTCTAAAGTACACAAAAATCAGGCCAAACCGTTTAATACTCCTTAAGATATCGCCCAAAGCGCATATTGTTCGTATGTCCATGGGAGGTGAGGTTAAGTGAGAAGTTTTTGGACCCTAGCTTTGTTTCTGATAGATGAAATTGTCTGAAATTTACAGAAAATCACCATCTCTGTTAACTCTCTAAAATGTACAAAAATCAGGCCCAACCGTTTAATACTCCTTAAGATATCGCCCAAAGCGCATATTGTTCGTATGTCCATGGGAGGTGAGGTTAAGTAAGAAGTTTTTGGACTCTAGCTTTGTTTCTGATAGATGAAATTGTTCGAAATTTACAGACCATCACCAACCTTGTTACTTCTCTAAAGTACACAAAAATCAGGCCAAACCGTTTAATACTCCTTAAGATATCGCCCAAAGCGCATATTGTTCGTATGTCCATGGGAGGTGAGGTTAAGTAAGAAGTTTTTGGACCCTAGCTTTGTTTCTGATATATGAAATTGTCTGAAATTTACAGAAAATCACCATCTCTGTTAACTCTCTAAAATGTACAAAAATCAGGCCCAACCGTTTAATACTCCTTAAGATATCGCCCAAAGCGCATATTGTTCGTATGTCCATGGGAGGTGAGGTTAAGTAAGAAGTTTTTGGACCCTAGCTTTGTTTCTGATAGATCAAATTGTCTGAAATTTACAGACCATCACCAACCTTATTAACTCTCTAACATATACAAAAATCAGGCCAAATCGTTTAATACTCCTTAAGATATCGCCCAAAGCGCATATTGTTCGTATGTCCATGGGAGGTGAGGTTAAGTAAGAAGTTTTTGGACTCTAGCTTTGTTTCTGATAGATGAAATTATCTGAAATTTACAGACAATCACCAACTCTGTTAACTCTCTGAAATGTACAAAAATCAGGCCAAACCGTTTTATACTCCTTAAGATATCGCCCAAAGCGCATATTGTTCGTATGTCCATGGGAGGTGAGGTTAAGTGAGAAGTTTTTGGACCCTAGCTTTGTTTCTGATAGATGAAATTGTTCGAAATTTACAGACCATCACCAACCTTGTTACTTCTCTAAAGTACACAAAAATCAGGCCAAACCGTTTAATACTCCTTAAGATATCGCCCAAAGCGCATATTGTTCGTATGTCCATGGGAGGTGAGGTTAAGTAAGAAGTTTTTGGACCCTAGCTTTGTTTCTGATAGATGAAATTGTCTGAAATTTACAGACCATCACCAACCTTATTAACTCTCTAAAATATACAAAAATCAGGCCAAACCGTTTAATACTCCTTAAGATATCGCCCAAAGCGCATATTGTTCGTATGTCCATGGGAGGTGAGGTTAAGTAAGAAGTTTTTGGACTCTAGCTTTGTTTCTGATTGATGAAATTGTTCGAAATTTACAGACCATCACCAACCTTGTTACTTCTCTAAAGTACACAAAAATCAGGCCAAACCGTTCAATACTCCTTAAGATATCGCCCAAAGCGCATATTGTTCGTATGTCCATGGGAGGTGAGGTTAAGTGAGAAGTTTTTGGACCCTAGCTTTGTTTCTGATAGATGAAATTGTCTGAAATTTACAGAAAATCACCATCTCTGTTAACTCTCTAAAATGTACAAAAATCAGGCCCAACCGTTTAATACTCCTTAAGATATCGCCCAAAGCGCATATTGTTCGTATGTCCATGGGAGGTGAGGTTAAGTAAGAAGTTTTTGGACCCTAGCTTTGTTTCTGATAGATCAAATTGTCTGAAATTTACAGAACGTCACCAACCTTATTAACTCTCTAACATATACAAAAATCAGGCCAAATCGTTTAATACTCCTTAAGATATCGCCCAAAGCGCATATTGTTCGTATGTCCATGGGAGGTGAGGTTAAGTAAGAAGTTTTTGGACTCTAGCTTTGTTTCTGATAGATGAAATTGTTCGAAATTTACAGACCATCACCAACCTTGTTACTTCTCTGAAGTACACAAAAATCAGGCCAAACCGTTTAATACTCCTTAAGATATCGCCCAAAGCGCATATTGTTCGTATGTCCATGGGAGGTGAGGTTAAGTAAGAAGTTTTTGGACTCTAGCTTTGTTTCTGATAGATGAAATTGTTCGAAATTTACAGACCATCACCAACCTTGTTACTTCTCTAAAGTACACAAAAATCAGGCCAAACCGTTTAATACTCCTTAAGATATCGCCCAAAGCGCATATTGTTCGTATGTCCATGGGAGGTGAGGTTAAGTAAGAAGTTTTTGGACCCTAGCTTTGTTTCTGATATATGAAATTGTCTGAAATTTACAGAAAATCACCATCTCTGTTAACTCTCTAAAATGTACAAAAATCAGGCCCAACCGTTTAATACTCCTTAAGATATCGCCCAAAGCGCATATTGTTCGTATGTCCATGGGAGGTGAGGTTAAGTAAGAAGTTTTTGGACCCTAGCTTTGTTTCTGATAGATCAAATTGTCTGAAATTTACAGACCATCACCAACCTTATTAACTCTCTAACATATACAAAAATCAGGCCAAATCGTTTAATACTCCTTAAGATATCGCCCAAAGCGCATATTGTTCGTATGTCCATGGGAGGTGAGGTTAAGTAAGAAGTTTTTGGACTCTAGCTTTGTTTCTGATAGATGAAATTATCTGAAATTTACAGACAATCACCAACTCTGTTAACTCTCTAAAATGTACAAAAATCAGGCCAAACCGTTCTATACTCCTTAAGATACGCCCAAAGCGCATATTGTTCGTATGTCCATGGGAGGTGAGGTTAAGTGAGAAGTTTTTGGACCCTAGCTTTGTTTTTGATAGATGAAATTGTTCGAAATTTACAGACCATCACCAACCTGGTTACTTCTCTAAAGTACACAAAAATCAGGCCAAACCGTTTTATACTCCTTAAGATATCGCCCAAAGCGCATATTGTTCGTATGTCCATGGGAGGTGAGGTTAAGTGAGAAGTTTTTGGACCCTAGCTTTGTTTCTGATAGATGAAATTGTTCGAAATTTACAGACCATCACCAACCTTGTTACTTCTCTAAAGTACACAAAAATCAGGCCAAACCGTTTAATACTCCTTAAGATATCGCCCAAAGCGCATATTGTTCGTATGTCCATGGGAGGTGAGGTTAAGTAAGAAGTTTTTGGACACTAGCTTTGTTTCTGATAGATGAAATTGTTCGAAATTTACAGACCATCACCAACCTTGTTACTTCTCTAAAGTACACAAAAATCAGGCCAAACCGTTTAATACTCCTTAAGATATCGCCCAAAGCGCATATTGTTCGTATGTCCATGGGAGGTGAGGTTAAGTAAGAAGTTTTTGGACCCTAGCTTTGTTTCTGATATATGAAATTGTCTGAAATTTACAGAAAATCACCATCTCTGTTAACTCTCTAAAATGTACAAAAATCAGGCCCAACCGTTTAATACTCCTTAAGATATCGCCCAAAGCGCATATTGTTCGTATGTCCATGGGAGGTGAGGTTAAGTAAGAAGTTTTTGGACCCTAGCTTTGTTTCTGATAGATCAAATTGTCTGAAATTTACAGACCATCACCAACCTTATTAACTCTCTACATATACAAAAATCAGGCCAAATCGTTTAATACTCCTTAAGATATCGCCCAAAGCGCATATTGTTCGTATGTCCATGGGAGGTGAGGTTAAGTAAGAAGTTTTTGGACTCTAGCTTTGTTTCTGATAGATGAAATTATCTGAAATTTACAGACAATCACCAACTCTGTTAACTCTCTGAAATGTACAAAAATCAGGCCAAACCGTTTTATACTCCTTAAGATATCGCCCAAAGCGCATATTGTTCGTATGTCCATGGGAGGTGAGGTTAAGTGAGAAGTTTTTGGACCCTAGCTTTGTTTCTGATAGATGAAATTGTTCGAAATTTACAGACCATCACCAACCTTGTTACTTCTCTAAAGTACACAAAAATCAGGCCAAACCGTTTAATACTCCTTAAGATATCGCCCAAAGCGCATATTGTTCGTATGTCCATGGGAGGTGAGGTTAAGTAAGAAGTTTTTGGACCCTAGCTTTGTTTCTGATAGATGAAATTGTCTGAAATTTACAGACCATCACCAACCTTATTAACTCTCTAAAATATACAAAAATCAGGCCAAACCGTTTAATACTCCTTAAGATATCGCCCAAAGCGCATATTGTTCGTATGTCCATGGGAGGTGAGGTTAAGTAAGAAGTTTTTGGACTCTAGCTTTGTTTCTGATTGATGAAATTGTTCGAAATTTACAGACCATCACCAACCTTGTTACTTCTCTAAAGTACACAAAAATCAGGCCAAACCGTTTAATACTCCTTAAGATATCGCCCAAAGCGCATATTGTTCGTATGTCCATGGGAGGTGAGGTTAAGTGAGAAGTTTTTGGACCCTAGCTTTGTTTCTGATAGATGAAATTGTCTGAAATTTACAGAAAATCACCATCTCTGTTAACTCTCTAAAATGTACAAAAATCAGGCCCAACCGTTTAATACTCCTTAAGATATCGCCCAAAGCGCATATTGTTCGTATGTCCATGGGAGGTGAGGTTAAGTAAGAAGTTTTTGGACCCTAGCTTTGTTTCTGATAGATCAAATTGTCTGAAATTTACAGAACGTCACCAACCTTATTAACTCTCTAACATATACAAAAATCAGGCCAAATCGTTTAATACTCCTTAAGATATCGCCCAAAGCGCATATTGTTCGTATGTCCATGGGAGGTGAGGTTAAGTAAGAAGTTTTTGGACTCTAGCTTTGTTTCTGATAGATGAAATTGTTCGAAATTTACAGACCATCACCAACCTTGTTACTTCTCTAAAGTACACAAAAATCAGGCCAAACCGTTTAATACTCCTTAAGATATCGCCCAAAGCGCATATTGTTCGTATGTCCATGGGAGGTGAGGTTAAGTAAGAAGTTTTTGGACCCTAGCTTTGTTTCTGATATATGAAATTGTCTGAAATTTACAGAAAATCACCATCTCTGTTAACTCTCTAAAATGTACAAAAATCAGGCCCAACCGTTTAATACTCCTTAAGATATCGCCCAAAGCGCATATTGTTCGTATGTCCATGGGAGGTGAGGTTAAGTAAGAAGTTTTTGGACCCTAGCTTTGTTTCTGATAGATCAAATTGTCTGAAATTTACAGACCATCACCAACCTTATTAACTCTCTACATATACAAAAATCAGGCCAAATCGTTTAATACTCCTTAAGATATCGCCCAAAGCGCATATTGTTCGTATGTCCATGGGAGGTGAGGTTAAGTAAGAAGTTTTTGGACTCTAGCTTTGTTTCTGATAGATGAAATTATCTGAAATTTACAGACAATCACCAACTCTGTTAACTCTCTGAAATGTACAAAAATCAGGCCAAACCGTTTTATACTCCTTAAGATATCGCCCAAAGCGCATATTGTTCGTATGTCCATGGGAGGTGAGGTTAAGTGAGAAGTTTTTGGACCCTAGCTTTGTTTCTGATAGATGAAATTGTTCGAAATTTACAGACCATCACCAACCTTGTTACTTCTCTAAAGTACACAAAAATCAGGCCAAACCGTTTAATACTCCTTAAGATATCGCCCAAAGCGCATATTGTTCGTATGTCCATGGGAGGTGAGGTTAAGTAAGAAGTTTTTGGACCCTAGCTTTGTTTCTGATAGATGAAATTGTCTGAAATTTACAGACCATCACCAACCTTATTAACTCTCTAAAATATACAAAAATCAGGCCAAACCGTTTAATACTCCTTAAGATATCGCCCAAAGCGCATATTGTTCGTATGTCCATGGGAGGTGAGGTTAAGTAAGAAGTTTTTGGACTCTAGCTTTGTTTCTGATTGATGAAATTGTTCGAAATTTACAGACCATCACCAACCTTGTTACTTCTCTAAAGTACACAAAAATCAGGCCAAACCGTTTAATACTCCTTAAGATATCGCCCAAAGCGCATATTGTTCGTATGTCCATGGGAGGTGAGGTTAAGTGAGAAGTTTTTGGACCCTAGCTTTGTTTCTGATAGATGAAATTGTCTGATATTTACAGAAAATCACCATCTCTGTTAACTCTCTAAAATGTACAAAAATCAGGCCCAACCGTTTAATACTCCTTAAGATATCGCCCAAAGCGCATATTGTTCGTATGTCCATGGGAGGTGAGGTTAAGTAAGAAGTTTTTGGACCCTAGCTTTGTTTCTGATAGATCAAATTGTCTGAAATTTACAGAACGTCACCAACCTTATTAACTCTCTAACATATACAAAAATCAGGCCAAATCGTTTAATACTCCTTAAGATATCGCCCAAAGCGCATATTGTTCGTATGTCCATGGGAGGTGAGGTTAAGTAAGAAGTTTTTGGACTCTAGCTTTGTTTCTGATAGATGAAATTGTTCGAAATTTACAGACCATCACCAACCTTGTTACTTCTCTAAAGTACACAAAAATCAGGCCAAACCGTTTAATACTCCTTAAGATATCGCCCAAAGCGCATATTGTTCGTATGTCCATGGGAGGTGAGGTTAAGTAAGAAGTTTTTGGACCCTAGCTTTGTTTCTGATAGATCAAATTGTCTGAAATTTACAGAACGTCACCAACCTTATTAACTCTCTAACATATACAAAAATCAGGCCAAATCGTTTAATACTCCTTAAGATATCGCCCAAAGCGCATATTGTTCGTACGTCCATGGGAGGTGAGGTTAAGTAAGAAGTTTTTGGACTCTAGCTTTGTTTCTGATAGATGAAATTGTTCGAAATTTACAGACCATCACCAACCTTGTTACTTCTCTAAAGTACACAAAAATCAGGCCAAACCGTTTAATACTCCTTAAGATATCGCCCAAAGCGCATATTGTTCGTATGTCCATGGGAGGTGAGGTTAAGTAAGAAGTTTTTGGACCCTAGCTTTGTTTCTGATATATGAAATTGTCTGAAATTTACAGAAAATCACCATCTCTGTTAACTCTCTAAAATGTACAAAAATCAGGCCCAACCGTTTAATACTCCTTAAGATATCGCCCAAAGCGCATATTGTTCGTATGTCCATGGGAGGTGAGGTTAAGTAAGAAGTTTTTGGACCCTAGCTTTGTTTCTGATAGATCAAATTGTCTGAAATTTACAGACCATCACCAACCTTATTAACTCTCTAACATATACAAAAATCAGGCCAAATCGTTTAATACTCCTTAAGATATCGCCCAAAGCGCATATTGTTCGTATGTCCATGGGAGGTGAGGTTAAGTAAGAAGTTTTTGGACTCTAGCTTTGTTTCTGATAGATGAAATTGTTCGAAATTTACAGACCATCACCAACCTTGTTACTTCTCTAAAGTACACAAAAATCAGGCCAAACCGTTTAATACTCCTTAAGATATCGCCCAAAGCGCATATTGTTCGTATGTCCATGGGAGGTGAGGTTAAGTGAGAAGTTTTTGGACCCTAGCTTTGTTTCTGATAGATGAAATTGTCTGAAATTTACAGAAAATCACCATCTCTGTTAACTCTCTAAAGTACACAAAAATCAGGCCAAACCGTTTAATACTCCTTAAGATATCGCCCAAAGCGCATATTGTTCGTATGTCCATGGGAGGTGAGGTTAAGTAAGAAGTTTTTGGACCCTAGCTTTGTTTCTGATAGATCAAATTGTCTGAAATTTACAGACCATCATTAACCTTATTAACTCTCTAACATATACAAAAATCAGGCCAAATCGTTTAATACTCCTTAAGATATCGCCCAAAGCGCATATTGTTCGTATGTCCATGGGAGGTGAGGTTAAGTAAGAAGTTTTTGGACTCTAGCTTTGTTTCTGATAGATGAAATCATCTGAAACTTACAGACAATCACCAACTCTGTTAACTCTCTGAAATGTACAAAAATCAGGCCAAACCGTTTTATACTCCTTAAGATATCGCCCAAAGCGCATATTGTTCGTATGTCCATGGGAGGTGAGGTTAAGTAAGAAGTTTTTGGACCCTAGCTTTGTTTCTGATAGATGAAATTGTCTGAAATTTACAGAAAATCACCAGCTGTGTTAACTCTCTAAAGTACACAAAAATCAGGCCCAACCGTTTAATACTCCTTAAGATATCGCCCAAAGCGCATATTGTTCGTATGTCCATGGGAGGTGAGGTTAAGTAAGAAGTTTTTGGACCCTAGCTTTGTTTCTGATAGATGAAATTGTCTGAAATTTACAGACCATCACCAACCTTATTAACTCTCTAAAATATACAAAAATCAGGCCAAATCGTTTAATACTCCTTAAGATATCGCCCAAAGCGCATATTGTTCGTATGTCCATGGGAGGTGAGGTTAAGTAAGAAGTTTTTGGACTCTAGCTTTGTTTCTGATAGATGAAATTATCTGAACATTACAGACAATCACCAACTCTGTTAACTCTCTGAAATGTACAAAAATCAGGCCAAACCGTTTTATACTCCTTAAGATATCGCCCAAAGCGCATATTGTTCGTATGTCCATGGGAGGTGAGGTTAAGTGAGAAGTTTTTGGACCCTAGCTTTGTTTCTGATAGATGAAATTGTTCGAAATTTACAGACCATCACCAACCTTGTTACTTCTCTAAAGTACACAAAAATCAGGCCAAACCGTTTAATACTCCTTAAGATATCGCCCAAAGCGCATATTGTTCGTATGTCCATGGGAGGTGAGGTTAAGTAAGAAGTTTTTGGACCCTAGCTTTGTTTCTGATAGATGAAATTGTCTGAAATTTACAGACCATCACCAACCTTGTTAACTCTCTAAAATGTACAAAAATCAGGCCAAACCGTTTAATACTCCTTAAGATATCGCCCAAAGCGCATATTGTTCGTATGCCCATGGGAGGTGAGGTTAAGTAAGAAGTTTTTGGACCCTAGCTTTGTTTCTGATAGATGAAATTGTCTGAAATTTACAGACCATCACCAACCTTGTTAACTCTCTAAAATGTACGAAAATCAGGCCAAACCGTTTTATACTCCTTAAGATATCGCCCAAAGCGCATATTGTTCGTATGTCCATGGGAGGTGAGGTTAAGTAAGAAGTTTTTGGACCCTAGCTTTGTTTCTGATAGATGAAATTGTCTGAAATTTACAGAAAATCACCAGCTCTGTTAACTCTCTAAAATGTACAAAAATCAGGCCCAACCGTTTAATACTCCTTAAGATATCGCCCAAAGCGCATATTGTTCGTATGTCCATGGGAGGTGAGGTTAAGTAAGAAGTTTTTGGACCCTAGCTTTGTTTCTGATAGATGAAATTGTCTGAAATTTACAGACCATCACCAACCTTATTAACTCTCTAAAATATACAAAAATCAGGCCAAATCGTTTAATACTCCTTAAGATATCGCCCAAAGCGCATATTGTTCGTATGTCCATGGGAGGTGAGGTTAAGTAAGAAGTTTTTGGACTCTAGCTTTGTTTCTGATAGATGAAATTATCTGAACATTACAGACAATCACCAACTCTGTTAACTCTCTGAAATGTACAAAAATCAGGCCAAACCGTTTTATACTCCTTAAGATATCGCCCAAAGCGCATATTGTTCGTATGTCCATGGGAGGTGAGGTTAAGTGAGAAGTTTTTGGACCCTAGCTTTGTTTCTGATAGATGAAATTGTTCGAAATTTACAGACCATCACCAACCTTGTTACTTCTCTAAAGTACACAAAAATCAGGCCAAACCGTTTAATACTCCTTAAGATATCGCCCAAAGCGCATATTGTTCGTATGTCCATGGGAGGTGAGGTTAAGTAAGAAGTTTTTGGACCCTAGCTTTGTTTCTGATAGATGAAATTGTCTGAAATTTACAGACAATCACCAACTCTGTTAACTCTCTGAAATGTACAAAAATCAGGCCAAACCGTTTTATACTCCTTAAGATATCGCCCAAAGCGCATATTGTTCGTATGTCCATGGGAGGTGAGGTTAAGTAAGAAGTTTTTGGACCCTAGCTTTGTTTCTGATAGATGAAATTGTCTGAAATTTACAGAAAATCACCAGCTCTGTTAACTCTCTAAAGTACACAAAAATCAGGCCCAACCGTTTAATACTCCTTAAGATATCGCCCAAAGCGCATATTGTTCGTATGTCCATGGGAGGTGAGGTTAAGTAAGAAGTTTTTGGACCCTAGCTTTGTTTCTGATAGATGAAATTGTCTGAAATTTACAGACCATCACCAACCTTATTAACTCTCTAAAATATACAAAAATCAGGCCAAATCGTTTAATACTCCTTAAGATATCGCCCAAAGCGCATATTGTTCGTATGTCCATGGGAGGTGAGGTTAAGTAAGAAGTTTTTGGACTCTAGCTTTGTTTCTGATAGATGAAATTATCTGAACATTACAGACAATCACCAACTCTGTTAACTCTCTGAAATGTACAAAAATCAGGCCAAACCGTTTTATACTCCTTAAGATATCGCCCAAAGCGCATATTGTTCGTATGTCCATGGGAGGTGAGGTTAAGTGAGAAGTTTTTGGACCCTAGCTTTGTTTCTGATAGATGAAATTGTTCGAAATTTACAGACCATCACCAACCTTGTTACTTCTCTAAAGTACACAAAAATCAGGCCAAACCGTTTAATACTCCTTAAGATATCGCCCAAAGCGCATATTGTTCGTATGTCCATGGGAGGTGAGGTTAAGTAAGAAGTTTTTGGACCCTAGCTTTGTTTCTGATAGATGAAATTGTCTGAAATTTACAGACCATCACCAACCTTGTTAACTCTCTAAAATGTACAAAAATCAGGCCAAACCGTTTAATACTCCTTAAGATATCGCCCAAAGCGCATATTGTTCGTATGCCCATGGGAGGTGAGGTTAAGTAAGAAGTTTTTGGACCCTAGCTTTGTTTCTGATAGATGAAATTGTCTGAAATTTACAGACCATCACCAACCTTGTTAACTCTCTAAAATGTACGAAAATCAGGCCAAACCGTTTTATACTCCTTAAGATATCGCCCAAAGCGCATATTGTTCGTATGTCCATGGGAGGTGAGGTTAAGTAAGAAGTTTTTGGACCCTAGCTTTGTTTCTGATAGATGAAATTGTCTGAAATTTACAGAAAATCACCAGCTCTGTTAACTCTCTAAAATGTACAAAAATCAGGCCCAACCGTTTAATACTCCTTAAGATATCGCCCAAAGCGCATATTGTTCGTATGTCCATGGGAGGTGAGGTTAAGTAAGAAGTTTTTGGACCCTAGCTTTGTTTCTGATAGATGAAATTGTCTGAAATTTACAGACCATCACCAACCTTATTAACTCTCTAAAATATACAAAAATCAGGCCAAATCGTTTAATACTCCTTAAGATATCGCCCAAAGCGCATATTGTTCGTATGTCCATGGGAGGTGAGGTTAAGTAAGAAGTTTTTGGACTCTAGCTTTGTTTCTGATAGATGAAATTATCTGAACATTACAGACAATCACCAACTCTGTTAACTCTCTGAAATGTACAAAAATCAGGCCAAACCGTTTTATACTCCTTAAGATATCGCCCAAAGCGCATATTGTTCGTATGTCCATGGGAGGTGAGGTTAAGTGAGAAGTTTTTGGACCCTAGCTTTGTTTCTGATAGATGAAATTGTTCGAAATTTACAGACCATCACCAACCTTGTTACTTCTCTAAAGTACACAAAAATCAGGCCAAACCGTTTAATACTCCTTAAGATATCGCCCAAAGCGCATATTGTTCGTATGTCCATGGGAGGTGAGGTTAAGTAAGAAGTTTTTGGACCCTAGCTTTGTTTCTGATAGATGAAATTGTCTGAAATTTACAGACCATCACCAACCTTGTTAACTCTCTAAAATATACAAAAATCAGGCCAAACCGTTTAATACTCCTTAAGATATCGCCCAAAGCGCATATTGTTCGTATGTCCATGGGAGGTGAGGTTAAGTAAGAAGTTTTTGGACCCTAGCTTTGTTTCTGATAGATGAAATTGTCTGAAATTTACAGACCATCACCAACCTTATTAACTCTCTAAAATATACAAAAATCAGGCCAAATCGTTTAATACTCCTTAAGATATCGCCCAAAGCGCATATTGTTCGTATGTCCATGGGAGGTGAGGTTAAGTAAGAAGTTTTTGGACTCTAGCTTTGTTTCTGATAGATGAAATTATCTGAACATTACAGACAATCACCAACTCTGTTAACTCTCTGAAATGTACAAAAATCAGGCCAAACCGTTTTATACTCCTTAAGATATCGCCCAAAGCGCATATTGTTCGTATGTCCATGGGAGGTGAGGTTAAGTGAGAAGTTTTTGGACCCTAGCTTTGTTTCTGATAGATGAAATTGTTCGAAATTTACAGACCATCACCAACCTTGTTACTTCTCTAAAGTACACAAAAATCAGGCCAAACCGTTTAATACTCCTTAAGATATCGCCCAAAGCGCATATTGTTCGTATGTCCATGGGAGGTGAGGTTAAGTAAGAAGTTTTTGGACCCTAGCTTTGTTTCTGATAGATGAAATTGTCTGAAATTTACAGACCATCACCAACCTTGTTAACTCTCTAAAATGTACAAAAATCAGGCCAAACCGTTTAATACTCCTTAAGATATCGCCCAAAGCGCATATTGTTCGTATGCCCATGGGAGGTGAGGTTAAGTAAGAAGTTTTTGGACCCTAGCTTTGTTTCTGATAGATGAAATTGTTCGAAATTCACAGACCATCACCAACCTTGTTACTTCTCTAAAGTACACAAAAATCAGGCCAAATCGTTTAATACTCCTTAAGATATCGCCCAAAGCGCATATTGTTCGTATGTCCATGGGAGGTGAGGTTAAGTAAGAAGTTTTTGGACTCTAGCTTTGTTTCTGATAGATGAAATTATCTGAACATTACAGACAATCACCAACTCTGTTAACTCTCTGAAATGTACAAAAATCAGGCCAAACCGTTTTATACTCCTTAAGATATCGCCCAAAGCGCATATTGTTCGTATGTCCATGGGAGGTGAGGTTAAGTGAGAAGTTTTTGGACCCTAGCTTTGTTTCTGATAGATGAAATTGTCTGAAATTTACAGACCATCACCAACCTTGTTAACTCTCTAAAATGTACAAAAATCAGGCCAAACCGTTTAATACTCCTTAAGATATCGCCCAAAGCGCATATTGTTCGTATGCCCATGGGAGGTGAGGTTAAGTAAGAAGTTTTTGGACCCTAGCTTTGTTTCTGATAGATGAAATTGTCTGAAATTTACAGACCATCACCAACCTTGTTAACTCTCTAAAATGTACGAAAATCAGGCCAAACCGTTTTATACTCCTTAAGATATCGCCCAAAGCGCATATTGTTCGTATGTCCATGGGAGGTGAGGTTAAGTAAGAAGTTTTTGGACCCTAGCTTTGTTTCTGATAGATGAAATTGTCTGAAATTTACAGAAAATCACCAGCTCTGTTAACTCTCTAAAATGTACAAAAATCAGGCCCAACCGTTTAATACTCCTTAAGATATCGCCCAAAGCGCATATTGTTCGTATGTCCATGGGAGGTGAGGTTAAGTGAGAAGTTTTTGGACCCTAGCTTTGTTTCTGATAGATGAAATTGTTCGAAATTTACAGACCATCACCAACCTTGTTACTTCTCTAAAGTACACAAAAATCAGGCCAAACCGTTTAATACTCCTTAAGATATCGCCCAAAGCGCATATTGTTCGTATGTCCATGGGAGGTGAGGTTAAGTAAGAAGTTTTTGGACCCTAGCTTTGTTTCTGATAGATGAAATTGTCTGAAATTTACAGACCATCACCAACCTTGTTAACTCTCTAAAATATACAAAAATCAGGCCAAACCGTTTAATACTCCTTAAGATATCGCCCAAAGCGCATATTGTTCGTATGTCCATGGGAGGTGAGGTTAAGTAAGAAGTTTTTGGACCCTAGCTTTGTTTCTGATAGATGAAATTGTCTGAAATTTACAGACCATCACCAACCTTATTAACTCTCTAAAATATACAAAAATCAGGCCAAATCGTTTAATACTCCTTAAGATATCGCCCAAAGCGCATATTGTTCGTATGTCCATGGGAGGTGAGGTTAAGTAAGAAGTTTTTGGACTCTAGCTTTGTTTCTGATAGATGAAATTATCTGAACATTACAGACAATCACCAACTCTGTTAACTCTCTGAAATGTACAAAAATCAGGCCAAACCGTTTTATACTCCTTAAGATATCGCCCAAAGCGCATATTGTTCGTATGTCCATGGGAGGTGAGGTTAAGTGAGAAGTTTTTGGACCCTAGCTTTGTTTCTGATAGATGAAATTGTTCGAAATTTACAGACCATCACCAACCTTGTTACTTCTCTAAAGTACACAAAAATCAGGCCAAACCGTTTAATACTCCTTAAGATATCGCCCAAAGCGCATATTGTTCGTATGTCCATGGGAGGTGAGGTTAAGTAAGAAGTTTTTGGACCCTAGCTTTGTTTCTGATAGATGAAATTGTCTGAAATTTACAGACCATCACCAACCTTGTTAACTCTCTAAAATGTACAAAAATCAGGCCAAACCGTTTAATACTCCTTAAGATATCGCCCAAAGCGCATATTGTTCGTATGCCCATGGGAGGTGAGGTTAAGTAAGAAGTTTTTGGACCCTAGCTTTGTTTCTGATAGATGAAATTGTTCGAAATTCACAGACCATCACCAACCTTGTTACTTCTCTAAAGTACACAAAAATCAGGCCAAATCGTTTAATACTCCTTAAGATATCGCCCAAAGCGCATATTGTTCGTATGTCCATGGGAGGTGAGGTTAAGTAAGAAGTTTTTGGACTCTAGCTTTGTTTCTGATAGATGAAATTATCTGAACATTACAGACAATCACCAACTCTGTTAACTCTCTGAAATGTACAAAAATCAGGCCAAACCGTTTTATACTCCTTAAGATATCGCCCAAAGCGCATATTGTTCGTATGTCCATGGGAGGTGAGGTTAAGTGAGAAGTTTTTGGACCCTAGCTTTGTTTCTGATAGATGAAATTGTTCGAAATTTACAGACCATCACCAACCTTGTTACTTCTCTAAAGTACACAAAAATCAGGCCAAACCGTTTAATACTCCTTAAGATATCGCCCAAAGCGCATATTGTTCGTATGTCCATGGGAGGTGAGGTTAAGTAAGAAGTTTTTGGACCCTAGCTTTGTTTCTGATAGATGAAATTGTCTGAAATTTACAGACCATCACCAACCTTGTTAACTCTCTAAAATGTACAAAAATCAGGCCAAACCGTTTAATACTCCTTAAGATATCGCCCAAAGCGCATATTGTTCGTATGCCCATGGGAGGTGAGGTTAAGTAAGAAGTTTTTGGACCCTAGCTTTGTTTCTGATAGATGAAATTGTTCGAAATTCACAGACCATCACCAACCTTGTTACTTCTCTAAAGTACACAAAAATCAGGCCAAACCGTTTAATACTCCTTAAGATATCGCCCAAAGCGCATATTGTTCGTATGTCCATGGGAGGTGAGGTTAAGTGAGAAGTTTTTGGACCCTAGCTTTGTTTCTGATAGATGAAATTGTCTGAAATTTACAGAAAATCACCATCTCTGTTAACTCTCTAAAGTACACAAAAATCAGGCCAAACCGTTTAATACTCCTTAAGATATCGCCCAAAGCGCATATTGTTCGTATGTCCATGGGAGGTGAGGTTAAGTAAGAAGTTTTTGGACCCTAGCTTTGTTTCTGATAGATCAAATTGTCTGAACATTACAGACCATCATTAACCTTATTAACTCTCTAACATATACAAAAATCAGGCCAAATCGTTTAATACTCCTTAAGATATCGCCCAAAGCGCATATTGTTCGTATGTCCATGGGAGGTGAGGTTAAGTAAGAAGTTTTTGGACTCTAGCTTTGTTTCTGATAGATGAAATCATCTGAAACTTACAGACAATCACCAACTCTGTTAACTCTCTGAAATGTACAAAAATCAGGCCAAACCGTTTTATACTCCTTAAGATATCGCCCAAAGCGCATATTGTTCGTATGTCCATGGGAGGTGAGGTTAAGTAAGAAGTTTTTGGACCCTAGCTTTGTTTCTGATAGATGAAATTGTCTGAAATTTACAGAAAATCACCAGCTCTGTTAACTCTCTAAAATGTACAAAAATCAGGCCCAACCGTTTAATACTCCTTAAGATATCGCCCAAAGCGCATATTGTTCGTATGTCCATGGGAGGTGAGGTTAAGTAAGAAGTTTTTGGACCCTAGCTTTGTTTCTGATAGATGAAATTGTCTGAAATTTACAGACCATCACCAACCTTATTAACTCTCTAAAATATACAAAAATCAGGCCAAATCGTTTAATACTCCTTAAGATATCGCCCAAAGCGCATATTGTTCGTATGTCCATGGGAGGTGAGGTTAAGTAAGAAGTTTTTGGACTCTAGCTTTGTTTCTGATAGATGAAATTATCTGAACATTACAGACAATCACCAACTCTGTTAACTCTCTGAAATGTACAAAAATCAGGCCAAACCGTTTTATACTCCTTAAGATATCGCCCAAAGCGCATATTGTTCGTATGTCCATGGGAGGTGAGGTTAAGTGAGAAGTTTTTGGACCCTAGCTTTGTTTCTGATAGATGAAATTGTTCGAAATTTACAGACCATCACCAACCTTGTTACTTCTCTAAAGTACACAAAAATCAGGCCAAACCGTTCAATACTCCTTAAGATATCGCCCAAAGCGCATATTGTTCGTATGTCCATGGGAGGTGAGGTTAAGTAAGAAGTTTTTGGACCCTAGCTTTGTTTCTGATAGATGAAATTGTCTGAAATTTACAGACCATCACCAACCTTGTTAACTCTCTAAAATGTACAAAAATCAGGCCAAACCGTTTAATACTCCTTAAGATATCGCCCAAAGCGCATATTGTTCGTATGCCCATGGGAGGTGAGGTTAAGTAAGAAGTTTTTGGACCCTAGCTTTGTTTCTGATAGATGAAATTGTCTGAAATTTACAGACCATCACCAACCTTGTTAACTCTCTAAAATGTACGAAAATCAGGCCAAACCGTTTTATACTCCTTAAGATATCGCCCAAAGCGCATATTGTTCGTATGTCCATGGGAGGTGAGGTTAAGTAAGAAGTTTTTGGACCCTAGCTTTGTTTCTGATAGATGAAATTGTCTGAAATTTACAGAAAATCACCAGCTCTGTTAACTCTCTAAAATGTACAAAAATCAGGCCCAACCGTTTAATACTCCTTAAGATATCGCCCAAAGCGCATATTGTTCGTATGTCCATGGGAGGTGAGGTTAAGTAAGAAGTTTTTGGACCCTAGCTTTGTTTCTGATAGATGAAATTGTCTGAAATTTACAGACCATCACCAACCTTATTAACTCTCTAAAATATACAAAAATCAGGCCAAATCGTTTAATACTCCTTAAGATATCGCCCAAAGCGCATATTGTTCGTATGTCCATGGGAGGTGAGGTTAAGTAAGAAGTTTTTGGACTCTAGCTTTGTTTCTGATAGATGAAATTGTTCGAAATTTACAGACCATCACCAACCTTGTTACTTCTCTAAAGTACACAAAAATCAGGCCAAATCGTTTAATACTCCTTAAGATATCGCCCAAAGCGCATATTGTTCGTATGTCCATGGGAGGTGAGGTTAAGTAAGAAGTTTTTGGACTCTAGCTTTGTTTCTGATAGATGAAATTATCTGAACATTACAGACAATCACCAACTCTGTTAACTCTCTGAAATGTACAAAAATCAGGCCAAACCGTTTTATACTCCTTAAGATATCGCCCAAAGCGCATATTGTTCGTATGTCCATGGGAGGTGAGGTTAAGTGAGAAGTTTTTGGACCCTAGCTTTGTTTCTGATAGATGAAATTGTTCGAAATTTACAGACCATCACCAACCTTGTTACTTCTCTAAAGTACACAAAAATCAGGCCAAACCGTTTAATACTCCTTAAGATATCGCCCAAAGCGCATATTGTTCGTATGTCCATGGGAGGTGAGGTTAAGTAAGAAGTTTTTGGACCCTAGCTTTGTTTCTGATAGATGAAATTGTCTGAAATTTACAGACCATCACCAACCTTGTTAACTCTCTAAAATGTACAAAAATCAGGCCAAACCGTTTAATACTCCTTAAGATATCGCCCAAAGCGCATATTGTTCGTATGCCCATGGGAGGTGAGGTTAAGTAAGAAGTTTTTGGACCCTAGCTTTGTTTCTGATAGATGAAATTGTCTGAAATTTACAGACCATCACCAACCTTGTTAACTCTCTAAAATGTACGAAAATCAGGCCAAACCGTCGTATACTCCTTAAGATATCGCCCAAAGCGCATATTGTTCGTATGTCCATGGGAGGTGAGGTTAAGTAAGAAGTTTTTGGACTCTAGCTTTGTTTCTGATAGATGAAATTGTCTGAAATTTACAGACCATCACCAACCTTGTTAACTCTCTAAAATGTACAAAAATCAGGCCAAACCGTTTAACACTCCTTAAGATATCGCCCAAAGCGCATATTGTTCGTATGTCCATGGGAGGTGAGGTTAAGCAAGAAGTTTTTGGACTATAGCTTTGTTTCTGATAGATGAAATTATCTGAAATTTACAGACAATCACCAACCCTGTTAATTCTCTAAAATGTACAAAAATCAGGCCAAACCGTTTCATACTCCTCAAGATATCGCCCAAAGCGCATATTGTTCGTATGTCCATGGGAGGTGAGGTTAAGTGAGAAGTTTTTGGACCCTAGCTTTGTTTCTGATATATGAAATTGTTTGAAATTTACAGAAAATCACCATCTCTGTTAACTCTCTAAAATGTACAAAAATCAGGCCCAACCGTTTAATACTCCTTAAGATATCGCCCAAAGCGCATATTGTTCGTATGTCCATGGGAGGTGAGGTTAAGTAAGAAGTTTTTGGACCCTAGCTTTGTTTCTGATAGATCAAATTGTCTGAAATTTACAGACCATCACCAACCTTATTAACTCTCTAACATATACAAAAATCAGGCCAAATCGTTTAATACTCCTTAAGATATCGCCCAAAGCGCATATTGTTCGTATGTCCATGGGAGGTGAGGTTAAGTAAGAAGTTTTTGGACTCTAGCTTTGTTTCTGATAGATGAAATTATCTGAAATTTACAGACAATCACCAACTCTGTTAACTCTCTGAAATGTACAAAAATCAGGCCAAACCGTTTTATACTCCTTAAGATATCGCCCAAAGCGCATATTGTTCGTATGTCCATGGGAGGTGAGGTTAAGTGAGAAGTTTTTGGACCCTAGCTTTGTTTCTGATAGATGAAATTGTTCGAAATTTACAGACCATCACCAACCTTGTTACTTCTCTAAAGTACACAAAAATCAGGCCAAACCGTTTAATACTCCTTAAGATATCGCCCAAAGCGCATATTGTTCGTATGTCCATGGGAGGTGAGGTTAAGTAAGAAGTTTTTGGACCCTAGCTTTGTTTCTGATAGATGAAATTGTCTGAAATTTACAGACCATCACCAACCTTATTAACTCTCTAAAATATACAAAAATCAGGCCAAACCGTTTAATACTCCTTAAGATATCGCCCAAAGCGCATATTGTTCGTATGCCCATGGGAGGTGAGGTTAAGTAAGAAGTTTTTGGACCCTAGCTTTGTTTCTGATAGATGAAATTGTCTGAAATTTACAGACCATCACCAACCTTGTTAACTCTCTAAAATGTACGAAAATCAGGCCAAACCGTCGTATACTCCTTAAGATATCGCCCAAAGCGCATATTGTTCGTATGTCCATGGGAGGTGAGGTTAAGTAAGAAGTTTTTGGACTCTAGCTTTGTTTCTGATAGATGAAATTGTCTGAAATTTACAGACCATCACCAACCTTGTTAACTCTCTAAAATGTACAAAAATCAGGCCAAACCGTTTAACACTCCTTAAGATATCGCCCAAAGCGCATATTGTTCGTATGTCCATGGGAGGTGAGGTTAAGCAAGAAGTTTTTGGACTATAGCTTTGTTTCTGATAGATGAAATTATCTGAAATTTACAGACAATCACCAACCCTGTTAATTCTCTAAAATGTACAAAAATCAGGCCAAACCGTTTCATACTCCTCAAGATATCGCCCAAAGCGCATATTGTTCGTATGTCCATGGGAGGTGAGGTTAAGTAAGAAGTTTTTGGACCCTAGCTTTGTTTCTGATAGATGAAATTGTCTGAAATTTACAGACCATCACCAACCTTGTTAACTCTCTAAAATGTACAAAAATCAGGCCAAACCGTTTAACACTCCTTAAGATATCGCCCAAAGCGCATATTGTTCGTATGTCCATGGGAGGTGAGGTTAAGCAAGAAGTTTTTGGACTATAGCTTTGTTTCTGATAGATGAAATTATCTGAAATTTACAGACAATCACCAACCCTGTTAATTCTCTAAAATGTACAAAAATCAGGCCAAACCGTTTCATACTCCTCAAGATATCGCCCAAAGCGCATATTGTTCGTATGTCCATGGGAGGTGAGGTTAAGTAAGAAGTTTTTGGACCCTAGCTTTGTTTCTGATAGATGAAATTGTCTGAAATTTACAGACCATCACCAACCTTATTAACTCTCTAAAATATACAAAAATCAGGCCAAACCGTTTAATACTCCTTAAGATATCGCCCAAAGCGCATATTGTTCGTATGCCCATGGGAGGTGAGGTTAAGTAAGAAGTTTTTGGACCCTAGCTTTGTTTCTGATAGATGAAATTGTCTGAAATTTACAGACCATCACCAACCTTGTTAACTCTCTAAAATGTACGAAAATCAGGCCAAACCGTCGTATACTCCTTAAGATATCGCCCAAAGCGCATATTGTTCGTATGTCCATGGGAGGTGAGGTTAAGTAAGAAGTTTTTGGACTCTAGCTTTGTTTCTGATAGATGAAATTGTCTGAAATTTACAGACCATCACCAACCTTGTTAACTCTCTAAAATGTACAAAAATCAGGCCAAACCGTTTAACACTCCTTAAGATATCGCCCAAAGCGCATATTGTTCGTATGTCCATGGGAGGTGAGGTTAAGCAAGAAGTTTTTGGACTATAGCTTTGTTTCTGATAGATGAAATTATCTGAAATTTACAGACAATCACCAACCCTGTTAATTCTCTAAAATGTACAAAAATCAGGCCAAACCGTTTCATACTCCTCAAGATATCGCCCAAAGCGCATATTGTTCGTATGTCCATGGGAGGTGAGGTTAAGTGAGAAGTTTTTGGACCCTAGCTTTGTTTCTGATATATGAAATTGTTTGAAATTTACAGAAAATCACCATCTCTGTTAACTCTCTAAAATGTACAAAAATCAGGCCCAACCGTTTAATACTCCTTAAGATATCGCCCAAAGCGCATATTGTTCGTATGTCCATGGGAGGTGAGGTTAAGTAAGAAGTTTTTGGACCCTAGCTTTGTTTCTGATAGATCAAATTGTCTGAAATTTACAGACCATCACCAACCTTATTAACTCTCTAACATATACAAAAATCAGGCCAAATCGTTTAATACTCCTTAAGATATCGCCCAAAGCGCATATTGTTCGTATGTCCATGGAGGTGAGGTTAAGTAAGAAGTTTTTGGACTCTAGCTTTGTTTCTGATAGATGAAATTATCTGAAATTTACAGACAATCACCAACTCTGTTAACTCTCTGAAATGTACAAAAATCAGGCCAAACCGTTTTATACTCCTTAAGATATCGCCCAAAGCGCATATTGTTCGTATGTCCATGGGAGGTGAGGTTAAGTGAGAAGTTTTTGGACCCTAGCTTTGTTTCTGATAGATGAAATTGTTCGAAATTTACAGACCATCACCAACCTTGTTACTTCTCTAAAGTACACAAAAATCAGGCCAAACCGTTTAATACTCCTTAAGATATCGCCCAAAGCGCATATTGTTCGTATGTCCATGGGAGGTGAGGTTAAGTAAGAAGTTTTTGGACCCTAGCTTTGTTTCTGATAGATGAAATTGTCTGAAATTTACAGACCATCACCAACCTTATTAACTCTCTAAAATATACAAAAATCAGGCCAAACCGTTTAATACTCCTTAAGATATCGCCCAAAGCGCATATTGTTCGTATGTCCATGGGAGGTGAGGTTAAGTAAGAAGTTTTTGGACTCTAGCTTTGTTTCTGATAGATGAAATTGTTCGAAATTCACAGACCATCACCAACCTTGTTACTTCTCTAAAGTACACAAAAATCAGGCCAAACCGTTTAATACTCCTTAAGATATCGCCCAAAGCGCATATTGTTCGTATGTCCATGGGAGGTGAGGTTAAGTGAGAAGTTTTTGGACCCTAGCTTTGTTTCTGATAGATGAAATTGTCCGAAATTTACAGAAAATCACCATCTCTGTTAACTCTCTAAAGTACACAAAAATCAGGCCAAACCGTTTAATACTCCTTAAGATATCGCCCAAAGCGCATATTGTTCGTATGTCCATGGGAGGTGAGGTTAAGTAAGAAGTTTTTGGACCCTAGCTTTGTTTCTGATAGATCAAATTGTCTGAAATTTACAGACCATCATTAACCTTATTAACTCTCTAACATATACAAAAATCAGGCCAAATCGTTTAATACTCCTTAAGATATCGCCCAAAGCGCATATTGTTCGTATGTCCATGGGAGGTGAGGTTAAGTAAGAAGTTTTTGGACTCTAGCTTTGTTTCTGATAGATGAAATCATCTGAAACTTACAGACAATCACCAACTCTGTTAACTCTCTGAAATGTACAAAAATCAGGCCAAACCGTTTTATACTCCTTAAGATATCGCCCAAAGCGCATATTGTTCGTATGTCCATGGGAGGTGAGGTTAAGTAAGAAGTTTTTGGACCCTAGCTTTGTTTCTGATAGATGAAATTGTCTGAAATTTACAGAAAATCACCAGCTCTGTTAACTCTCTAAAATGTACAAAAATCAGGCCCAACCGTTTAAT
>OZ038435.1:7389098-7429427 GCA_964036275.1 Litoditis marina | reverse complement strand
AGAAACAAAGCTAGGGTCCAAAAACTTCTTACTTAACCTCACCTCCCATGGACATACGAACAATATGCGCTTTGGGCGATATCTTAAGGAGTATTAAACGGTTGGGCCTGATTTTTGTACATTTTAGAGAGTTAACAGAGATGGTGATTTTCTGTAAATTTCAGATAATTTCATCCATCAGAAACAAAGCTAGAGTCCAAAAACTTCTTACTTAACCTCACCTCCCATGGACATACGAACAATATGCGCTTTGGGCGATATCTTAAGGAGTATTAAACGGTTGGGCCTGATTTTTGTACATTTTAGAGAGTTAACAGAGATGGTGATTTTCTGTAAATTTCAGACAATTTCATCTATCAGAAACAAAGCTAGGGTCCAAAAACTTCTTACTTAACCTCACCTCCCATGGACATACGAACAATATGCGCTTTGGGCGATATCTTAAGGAGTATTAAACGGTTGGGCCTGATTTTTGTACATTTTAGAGAGTTAACAGAGATGGTGATTTTCTGTAAATTTCAGATAATTTCATCCATCAGAAACAAAGCTAGAGTCCAAAAACTTCTTACTTAACCTCACCTCCCATGGACATACGAACAATATGCGCTTTGGGCGATATCTTAAGGAGTATTAAACGGTTGGGCCTGATTTTTGTACATTTTAGAGAGTTAACAGAGATGGTGATTTTCTGTAAATTTCAGACAATTTCATCTATCAGAAACAAAGCTAGGGTCCAAAAACTTCTTACTTAACCTCACCTCCCATGGACATACGAACAATATGCGCTTTGGGCGATATCTTAAGGAGTATTAAACGGTTTGGCCTGATTTTTGTATATGTTAGAGAGTTAACAAGGTTGGTGATGGTCTGTAAATTTCAGACAATTTCATCTATCAGAAACAAAGCTAGGGTCCAAAAACTTCTTACTTAACCTCACCTCCCATGGACATACGAACAATATGCGCTTTGGGCGATATCTTAAGGAGTATTAAACGGTTTGGCCTGATTTTTGTATATGTTAGAGAGTTAACAAGGTTGGTGATGGTCTGTAAATTTCAGACAATTTCATCTATCAGAAACAAAGCTAGGGTCCAAAAACTTCTTACTTAACCTCACCTCCCATGGACATACGAACAATATGCGCTTTGGGCGATATCTTAAGGAGTATTAAACGGTTTGGCCTGATTTTTGTACATTTTAGAGAGTTAACAAGGTTGGTGATGGTCTGTAAATTTCAGACAATTTCATCTATCAGAAACAAAGCTAGAGTCCAAAAACTTCTTACTTAACCTCACCTCCCATGGACATACGAACAATATGCGCTTTGGGCGATATCTTAAGGAGTATTGAACGGTTTGGCCTGATTTTTGTATATGTTAGAGAGTTAACAAGGTTGGTGATGGTCTGTAAATTTCAGACAATTTCATCTATCAGAAACAAAGCTAGGGTCCAAAAACTTCTTACTTAACCTCACCTCCCATGGACATACGAACAATATGCGCTTTGGGCGATATCTTAAGGAGTATTAAACGATTTGGCCTGATTTTTGTATATGTTAGAGAGTTAATAAGGTTGGTGATGGTCTGTAAATTCTAGACAATTTCATCTATCAGAAACAAAGCTAGAGTCCAAAAACTTCTTACTTAACCTCACCTCCCATGGACATACGAACAATATGCGCTTTGGGCGATATCTTAAGGAGTATTAAACGGTTGGCCTGATTTTTGTACATTTTAGAGAGTTAACAGAGATGGTGATTTTCTGTAAATTTCAGACAATTTCATCTATCAGAAACAAAGCTAGGGTCCAAAAACTTCTTACTTAACCTCACCTCCCATGGACATACGAACAATATGCGCTTTGGGCGATATCTTAAGGAGTATTAAACGGTTTGGCCTGATTTTTGTATATGTTAGAGAGTTAACAAGGTTGGTGATGGTCTGTAAATTCTAGACAATTTCATCTATCAGAAACAAAGCTAGAGTCCAAAAACTTCTTACTTAACCTCACCTCCCATGGACATACGAACAATATGCGCTTTGGGCGATATCTTAAGGAGTATTGAACGGTTGGGCCTGATTTTTGTACATTTTAGAGAGTTAACAGAGATGGTGATTTTCTGTAAATTTCAGACAATTTCATCTATCAGAAACAAAGCTAGGGTCCAAAAACTTCTTACTTAACCTCACCTCCCATGGACATACGAACAATATGCGCTTTGGGCGATATCTTAAGGAGTATTAAACGGTTTGGCCTGATTTTTGTATATGTTAGAGAGTTAACAAGGTGGTGATGGTCTGTAAATTTCAGACAATTTCATCTATCAGAAACAAAGCTAGGGTCCAAAAACTTCTTACTTAACCTCACCTCCCATGGACATACGAACAATATGCGCTTTGGGCGATATCTTAAGGAGTATCAAACGGTTGGGCCTGATTTTTGTACATTTTAGAGAGTTAACAGAGATGGTGATTTTCTGTAAATTTCAGATAATTTCATCCATCAGAAACAAAGCTAGAGTCCAAAAACTTCTTACTTAACCTCACCTCCCATGGACATACGAACAATATGCGCTTTGGGCGATATCTTAAGGAGTATTAAACGGTTTGGCCTGATTTTTGTATATGTTAGAGAGTTAACAAGGTTGGTGATGGTCTGTAAATTTCAGACAATTTCATCTATCAGAAACAAAGCTAGGGTCCAAAAACTTCTTACTTAACCTCACCTCCCATGGACATACGAACAATATGCGCTTTGGGCGATATCTTAAGGAGTATTAAACGGTTTGGCCTGATTTTTGTATATGTTAGAGAGTTAACAAGGTTGGTGATGGTCTGTAAATTTCAGACAATTTCATCTATCAGAAACAAAGCTAGGGTCCAAAAACTTCTTACTTAACCTCACCTCCCATGGACATACGAACAATATGCGCTTTGGGCGATATCTTAAGGAGTATTAAACGGTTTGGCCTGATTTTTGTACATTTTAGAGAGTTAACAAGGTTGGTGATGGTCTGTAAATTTCAGACAATTTCATCTATCAGAAACAAAGCTAGAGTCCAAAAACTTCTTACTTAACCTCACCTCCCATGGACATACGAACAATATGCGCTTTGGGCGATATCTTAAGGAGTATTGAACGGTTTGGCCTGATTTTTGTATATGTTAGAGAGTTAACAAGGTTGGTGATGGTCTGTAAATTTCAGACAATTTCATCTATCAGAAACAAAGCTAGGGTCCAAAAACTTCTTACTTAACCTCACCTCCCATGGACATACGAACAATATGCGCTTTGGGCGATATCTTAAGGAGTATTAAACGATTTGGCCTGATTTTTGTATATGTTAGAGAGTTAATAAGGTTGGTGATGGTCTGTAAATTCTAGACAATTTCATCTATCAGAAACAAAGCTAGAGTCCAAAAACTTCTTACTTAACCTCACCTCCCATGGACATACGAACAATATGCGCTTTGGGCGATATCTTAAGGAGTATTAAACGGTTGGGCCTGATTTTTGTACATTTTAGAGAGTTAACAGAGATGGTGATTTTCTGTAAATTTCAGACAATTTCATCTATCAGAAACAAAGCTAGGGTCCAAAAACTTCTTACTTAACCTCACCTCCCATGGACATACGAACAATATGCGCTTTGGGCGATATCTTAAGGAGTATTAAACGGTTTGGCCTGATTTTTGTATATGTTAGAGAGTTAACAAGGTTGGTGATGGTCTGTAAATTTCAGACAATTTCATCTATCAGAAACAAAGCTAGGGTCCAAAAACTTCTTACTTAACCTCACCTCCCATGGACATACGAACAATATGCGCTTTGGGCGATATCTTAAGGAGTATTAAACGGTTGGGCCTGATTTTTGTACATTTTAGAGAGTTAACAGAGATGGTGATTTTCTGTAAATTTCAGATAATTTCATCCATCAGAAACAAAGCTAGAGTCCAAAAACTTCTTACTTAACCTCACCTCCCATGGACATACGAACAATATGCGCTTTGGGCGATATCTTAAGGAGTATTAAACGGTTGGGCCTGATTTTTGTACATTTTAGAGAGTTAACAGAGATGGTGATTTTCTGTAAATTTCAGACAATTTCATCTATCAGAAACAAAGCTAGGGTCCAAAAACTTCTTACTTAACCTCACCTCCATGGACATACGAACAATATGCGCTTTGGGCGATATCTTAAGGAGTATTAAACGGTTTGGCCTGATTTTTGTATATGTTAGAGAGTTAACAAGGTTGGTGATGGTCTGTAAATTTCAGACAATTTCATCTATCAGAAACAAGCTAGGGTCCAAAAACTTCTTACTTAACCTCACCCTCCCATGGACATACGAACAATATGCGCTTTGGGCGATATCTTAAGGAGTATTAAACGGTTTGGCCTGATTTTTGTATATGTTAGAGAGTTAACAAGGTTGGTGATGGTCTGTAAATTTCAGACAATTTCATCTATCAGAAACAAAGCTAGGGTCCAAAAACTTCTTACTTAACCTCACCTCCCATGGACATACGAACAATATGCGCTTTGGGCGATATCTTAAGGAGTATAAAACGGTTTGGCCTGATTTTTGTACATTTTAGAGAGTTAACAGAGTTGGTGATTGTCTGTAAATTTCAGATAATTTCATCTATCAGAAACAAAGCTAGAGTCCAAAAACTTCTTGCTTAACCTCACCTCCCATGGACATACGAACAATATGCGCTTTGGGCGATATCTTAAGGAGTATTAAACGATTTGGCCTGATTTTTGTATATGTTAGAGAGTTAATAAGGTTGGTGATGGTCTGTAAATTCTAGACAATTTCATCTATCAGAAACAAAGCTAGAGTCCAAAAACTTCTTACTTAACCTCACCTCCCATGGACATACGAACAATATGCGCTTTGGGCGATATCTTAAGGAGTATTAAACGGTTGGGCCTGATTTTTGTACATTTTAGAGAGTTAACAGAGATGGTGATTTTCTGTAAATTTCAGACAATTTCATCTATCAGAAACAAAGCTAGGGTCCAAAAACTTCTTACTTAACCTCACCTCCCATGGACATACGAACAATATGCGCTTTGGGCGATATCTTAAGGAGTATTAAACGGTTTGGCCTGATTTTTGTATATGTTAGAGAGTTAACAAGGTTGGTGATGGTCTGTAAATTTCAGACAATTCATCTATCAGAAACAAAGCTAGGGTCCAAAAACTTCTTACTTAACCTCACCTCCCATGGACATACGAACAATATGCGCTTTGGGCGATATCTTAAGGAGTATTAAACGGTTGGGCCTGATTTTTGTACATTTTAGAGAGTTAACAGAGATGGTGATTTTCTGTAAATTTCAGATATTTCATCCATCAGAAACAAAGCTAGAGTCCAAAAACTTCTTACTTAACCTCACCTCCCATGGACATACGAACAATATGCGCTTTGGGCGATATCTTAAGGAGTATTAAACGGTTGGGCCTGATTTTTGTACATTTTAGAGAGTTAACAGAGATGGTGATTTTCTGTAAATTTCAGACAATTTCATCTATCAGAAACAAAGCTAGGGTCCAAAAACTTCTTACTTAACCTCACCTCCCATGGACATACGAACAATATGCGCTTTGGGCGATATCTTAAGGAGTATTAAACGGTTTGGCCTGATTTTTGTATATGTTAGAGAGTTAACAAGGTTGGTGATGGTCTGTAAATTTCAGACAATTTCATCTATCAGAAACAAAGCTAGGGTCCAAAAACTTCTTACTTAACCTCACCTCCCATGGACATACGAACAATATGCGCTTTGGGCGATATCTTAAGGAGTATTAAACGTTTGGCCTGATTTTTGTATATGTTAGAGAGTTAACAAGGTTGGTGATGGTCTGTAAATTTCAGACAATTTCATCTATCAGAAACAAAGCTAGGGTCCAAAAACTTCTTACTTAACCTCACCTCCCATGGACATACGAACAATATGCGCTTTGGGCGATATCTTAAGGAGTATTAAACGGTTTGGCCTGATTTTTGTATATGTTAGAGAGTTAATAAGGTTGGTGATGGTCTGTAAATTCTAGACAATTTCATCTATCAGAAACAAAGCTAGAGTCCAAAAACTTCTTACTTAACCTCACCTCCCATGGACATACGAACAATATGCGCTTTGGGCGATATCTTAAGGAGTATTAAACGGTTTGGCCTGATTTTTGTATATGTTAGAGAGTTAACAAGGTTGGTGATGGTCTGTAAATTTCAGACAATTTCATCTATCAGAAACAAAGCTAGGGTCCAAAAACTTCTTACTTAACCTCACCTCCCATGGACATACGAACAATATGCGCTTTGGGCGATATCTTAAGGAGTATTAAACGGTTGGGCCTGATTTTTGTACATTTTAGAGAGTTAACAGAGATGGTGATTTTCTGTAAATTTCAGATAATTTCATCCATCAGAAACAAAGCTAGAGTCCAAAAACTTCTTACTTAACCTCACCTCCCATGGACATACGAACAATATGCGCTTTGGGCGATATCTTAAGGAGTATTAAACGGTTGGGCCTGATTTTTGTACATTTTAGAGAGTTAACAGAGATGGTGATTTTCTGTAAATTTCAGACAATTTCATCTATCAGAAACAAAGCTAGGGTCCAAAAACTTCTTACTTAACCTCACCTCCCATGGACATACGAACAATATGCGCTTTGGGCGATATCTTAAGGAGTATTAAACGGTTGGGCCTGATTTTTGTACATTTTAGAGAGTTAACAGAGATGGTGATTTTCTGTAAATTTCAGATAATTTCATCCATCAGAAACAAAGCTAGAGTCCAAAAACTTCTTACTTAACCTCACCTCCCATGGGACATACGAACAATATGCGCTTTGGGCGATATCTTAAGGAGTATTAAACGGTTTGGCCTGATTTTTGTATATGTTAGAGAGTTAACAAGGTTGGTGATGGTCTGTAAATTTCAGACAATTTCATCTATCAGAAACAAAGCTAGGGTCCAAAAACTTCTTACTTAACCTCACCTCCCATGGACATACGAACAATATGCGCTTTGGGCGATATCTTAAGGAGTATTAAACGGTTGGGCCTGATTTTTGTACATTTTAGAGAGTTAACAGAGATGGTGATTTTCTGTAAATTTCAGATAATTTCATCCATCAGAAACAAAGCTAGAGTCCAAAAACTTCTTACTTAACCTCACCTCCCATGGACATACGAACAATATGCGCTTTGGGCGATATCTTAAGGAGTATTAAACGGTTGGGCCTGATTTTTGTACATTTTAGAGAGTTAACAGAGATGGTGATTTTCTGTAAATTTCAGACAATTTCATCTATCAGAAACAAAGCTAGGGTCCAAAAACTTCTTACTTAACCTCACCTCCCATGGACATACGAACAATATGCGCTTTGGGCGATATCTTAAGGAGTATTAAACGGTTGGGCCTGATTTTTGTACATTTTAGAGAGTTAACAGAGATGGTGATTTTCTGTAAATTTCAGATAATTTCATCCATCAGAAACAAAGCTAGAGTCCAAAAACTTCTTACTTAACCTCACCTCCCATGGACATACGAACAATATGCGCTTTGGGCGATATCTTAAGGAGTATTAAACGGTTGGGCCTGATTTTTGTACATTTTAGAGAGTTAACAGAGATGGTGATTTTCTGTAAATTTCAGACAATTTCATCTATCAGAAACAAAGCTAGGGTCCAAAAACTTCTTACTTAACCTCACCTCCCATGGACATACGAACAATATGCGCTTTGGGCGATATCTTAAGGAGTATTAAACGGTTTGGCCTGATTTTTGTATATGTTAGAGAGTTAACAAGGTTGGTGATGGTCTGTAAATTTCAGACAATTTCATCTATCAGAAACAAAGCTAGGGTCCAAAAACTTCTTACTTAACCTCACCTCCCATGGACATACGAACAATATGCGCTTTGGGCGATATCTTAAGGAGTATTAAACGGTTTGGCCTGATTTTTGTATATGTTAGAGAGTTAACAAGGTTGGTGATGGTCTGTAAATTTCAGACAATTTCATCTATCAGAAACAAAGCTAGGGTCCAAAAACTTCTTACTTAACCTCACCTCCCATGGACATACGAACAATATGCGCTTTGGGCGATATCTTAAGGAGTATTAAACGGTTTGGCCTGATTTTTGTACATTTTAGAGAGTTAACAAGGTTGGTGATGGTCTGTAAATTTCAGACAATTTCATCTATCAGAAACAAAGCTAGAGTCCAAAACTTCTTACTTAACCTCACCTCCCATGGACATACGAACAATATGCGCTTTGGGCGATATCTTAAGGAGTATTGAACGGTTTGGCCTGATTTTTGTATATGTTAGAGAGTTAACAAGGTTGGTGATGGTCTGTAAATTTCAGACAATTTCATCTATCAGAAACAAAGCTAGGGTCCAAAAACTTCTTACTTAACCTCACCTCCCATGGACATACGAACAATATGCGCTTTGGGCGATATCTTAAGGAGTATTAAACGGTTTGGCCTGATTTTTGTATATGTTAGAGAGTTAATAAGGTTGGTGATGGTCTGTAAATTCTAGACAATTTCATCTATCAGAAACAAAGCTAGAGTCCAAAAACTTCTTACTTAACCTCACCTCCCATGGACATACGAACAATATGCGCTTTGGGCGATATCTTAAGGAGTATTAAACGGTTTGGCCTGATTTTTGTATATGTTAGAGAGTTAACAAGGTTGGTGATGGTCTGTAAATTTCAGACAATTTCATCTATCAGAAACAAAGCTAGGGTCCAAAAACTTCTTACTTAACCTCACCTCCCATGGACATACGAACAATATGCGCTTTGGGCGATATCTTAAGGAGTATTAAACGGTTGGGCCTGATTTTTGTACATTTTAGAGAGTTAACAGAGATGGTGATTTTCTGTAAATTTCAGATAATTTCATCCATCAGAAACAAAGCTAGAGTCCAAAAACTTCTTACTTAACCTCACCTCCCATGGACATACGAACAATATGCGCTTTGGGCGATATCTTAAGGAGTATTAAACGGTTGGGCCTGATTTTTGTACATTTTAGAGAGTTAACAGAGATGGTGATTTTCTGTAAATTTCAGACAATTTCATCTATCAGAAACAAAGCTAGGGTCCAAAAACTTCTTACTTAACCTCACCTCCCATGGACATACGAACAATATGCGCTTTGGGCGATATCTTAAGGAGTATTAAACGGTTGGGCCTGATTTTTGTACATTTTAGAGAGTTAACAGAGATGGTGATTTTCTGTAAATTTCAGATAATTTCATCCATCAGAAACAAAGCTAGAGTCCAAAAACTTCTTACTTAACCTCACCTCCCATGGACATACGAACAATATGCGCTTTGGGCGATATCTTAAGGAGTATTAAACGGTTTGGCCTGATTTTTGTATATGTTAGAGAGTTAACAAGGTTGGTGATGGTCTGTAAATTTCAGACAATTTCATCTATCAGAAACAAAGCTAGGGTCCAAAAACTTCTTACTTAACCTCACCTCCCATGGACATACGAACAATATGCGCTTTGGGCGATATCTTAAGGAGTATTAAACGGTTGGGCCTGATTTTTGTACATTTTAGAGAGTTAACAGAGATGGTGATTTTCTGTAAATTTCAGATAATTTCATCCATCAGAAACAAAGCTAGAGTCCAAAAACTTCTTACTTAACCTCACCTCCCATGGACATACGAACAATATGCGCTTTGGGCGATATCTTAAGGAGTATTAAACGGTTGGGCCTGATTTTTGTACATTTTAGAGAGTTAACAGAGATGGTGATTTTCTGTAAATTTCAGACAATTTCATCTATCAGAAACAAAGCTAGGGTCCAAAAACTTCTTACTTAACCTCACCTCCCATGGACATACGAACAATATGCGCTTTGGGCGATATCTTAAGGAGTATTAAACGGTTGGGCCTGATTTTTGTACATTTTAGAGAGTTAACAGAGATGGTGATTTTCTGTAAATTTCAGATAATTTCATCCATCAGAAACAAAGCTAGAGTCCAAAAACTTCTTACTTAACCTCACCTCCCATGGACATACGAACAATATGCGCTTTGGGCGATATCTTAAGGAGTATTAAACGGTTGGGCCTGATTTTTGTACATTTTAGAGAGTTAACAGAGATGGTGATTTTCTGTAAATTTCAGACAATTTCATCTATCAGAAACAAAGCTAGGGTCCAAAAACTTCTTACTTAACCTCACCTCCCATGGACATACGAACAATATGCGCTTTGGGCGATATCTTAAGGAGTATTAAACGGTTTGGCCTGATTTTTGTATATGTTAGAGAGTTAACAAGGTTGGTGATGGTCTGTAAATTTCAGACAATTTCATCTATCAGAAACAAAGCTAGGGTCCAAAAACTTCTTACTTAACCTCACCTCCCATGGACATACGAACAATATGCGCTTTGGGCGATATCTTAAGGAGTATTAAACGGTTTGGCCTGATTTTTGTATATGTTAGAGAGTTAACAAGGTTGGTGATGGTCTGTAAATTTCAGACAATTTCATCTATCAGAAACAAAGCTAGGGTCCAAAAACTTCTTACTTAACCTCACCTCCCATGGACATACGAACAATATGCGCTTTGGGCGATATCTTAAGGAGTATTAAACGGTTTGGCCTGATTTTTGTACATTTTAGAGAGTTAACAAGGTTGGTGATGGTCTGTAAATTTCAGACAATTTCATCTATCAGAAACAAAGCTAGAGTCCAAAAACTTCTTACTTAACCTCACCTCCCATGGACATACGAACAATATGCGCTTTGGGCGATATCTTAAGGAGTATTGAACGGTTTGGCCTGATTTTTGTATATGTTAGAGAGTTAACAAGGTTGGTGATGGTCTGTAAATTTCAGACAATTTCATCTATCAGAAACAAAGCTAGGGTCCAAAAACTTCTTACTTAACCTCACCTCCCATGGACATACGAACAATATGCGCTTTGGGCGATATCTTAAGGAGTATTAAACGATTTGGCCTGATTTTTGTATATGTTAGAGAGTTAATAAGGTTGGTGATGGTCTGTAAATTCTAGACAATTTCATCTATCAGAAACAAAGCTAGAGTCCAAAAACTTCTTACTTAACCTCACCTCCCATGGACATACGAACAATATGCGCTTTGGGCGATATCTTAAGGAGTATTAAACGGTTGGGCCTGATTTTTGTACATTTTAGAGAGTTAACAGAGATGGTGATTTTCTGTAAATTTCAGACAATTTCATCTATCAGAAACAAAGCTAGGGTCCAAAAACTTCTTACTTAACCTCACCTCCCATGGACATACGAACAATATGCGCTTTGGGCGATATCTTAAGGAGTATTAAACGGTTTGGCCTGATTTTGTATATGTTAGAGAGTTAACAAGGTTGGTGATGGTCTGTAAATTCTAGACAATTTCATCTATCAGAAACAAAGCTAGAGTCCAAAAACTTCTTACTTAACCTCACCTCCCATGGACATACGAACAATATGCGCTTTGGGCGATATCTTAAGGAGTATTGAACGGTTGGGCCTGATTTTTGTACATTTTAGAGAGTTAACAGAGATGGTGATTTTCTGTAAATTTCAGACAATTTCATCTATCAGAACAAAGCTAGGGTCCAAAAACTTCTTACTTAACCTCACCTCCCATGGACATACGAACAATATGCGCTTTGGGCGATATCTTAAGGAGTATTAAACGGTTTGGCCTGATTTTTGTATATGTTAGAGAGTTAACAAGGTTGGTGATGGTCTGTAAATTTCAGACAATTTCATCTATCAGAAACAAAGCTAGGGTCCAAAAACTTCTTACTTAACCTCACCTCCCATGGACATACGAACAATATGCGCTTTGGGCGATATCTTAAGGAGTATCAAACGGTTGGGCCTGATTTTTGTACATTTTAGAGAGTTAACAGAGATGGTGATTTTCTGTAAATTTCAGATAATTTCATCCATCAGAAACAAAGCTAGAGTCCAAAAACTTCTTACTTAACCCTCACCTCCCATGGACATACGAACAATATGCGCTTTGGGCGATATCTTAAGGAGTATTAAACGGTTTGGCCTGATTTTTGTATATGTTAGAGAGTTAACAAGGTTGGTGATGGTCTGTAAATTTCAGACAATTTCATCTATCAGAAACAAAGCTAGGGTCCAAAAACTTCTTACTTAACCTCACCTCCCATGGACATACGAACAATATGCGCTTTGGGCGATATCTTAAGGAGTATTAAACGGTTTGGCCTGATTTTTGTATATGTTAGAGAGTTAACAAGGTTGGTGATGGTCTGTAAATTTCAGACAATTTCATCTATCAGAAACAAAGCTAGGGTCCAAAAACTTCTTACTTAACCTCACCTCCCATGGACATACGAACAATATGCGCTTTGGGCGATATCTTAAGGAGTATTAAACGGTTTGGCCTGATTTTTGTACATTTTAGAGAGTTAACAAGGTTGGTGATGGTCTGTAAATTTCAGACAATTTCATCTATCAGAAACAAAGCTAGAGTCCAAAAACTTCTTACTTAACCTCACCTCCCATGGACATACGAACAATATGCGCTTTGGGCGATATCTTAAGGAGTATTGAACGGTTTGGCCTGATTTTTGTATATGTTAGAGAGTTAACAAGGTTGGTGATGGTCTGTAAATTTCAGACAATTTCATCTATCAGAAACAAAGCTAGGGTCCAAAAACTTCTTACTTAACCTCACCTCCCATGGACATACGAACAATATGCGCTTTGGGCGATATCTTAAGGAGTATTAAACGATTTGGCCTGATTTTTGTATATGTTAGAGAGTTAATAAGGTTGGTGATGGTCTGTAAATTCTAGACAATTTCATCTATCAGAAACAAAGCTAGAGTCCAAAAACTTCTTACTTAACCTCACCTCCCATGGACATACGAACAATATGCGCTTTGGGCGATATCTTAAGGAGTATTAAACGGTTGGGCCTGATTTTTGTACATTTTAGAGAGTTAACAGAGATGGTGATTTTCTGTAAATTTCAGACAATTTCATCTATCAGAAACAAAGCTAGGGTCCCAAAAACTTCTTACTTAACCTCACCTCCCATGGACATACGAACAATATGCGCTTTGGGCGATATCTTAAGGAGTATTAAACGGTTTGGCCTGATTTTTGTATATGTTAGAGAGTTAACAAGGTTGGTGATGGTCTGTAAATTCTAGACAATTTCATCTATCAGAAACAAAGCTAGAGTCCAAAAACTTCTTACTTAACCTCACCTCCCATGGACATACGAACAATATGCGCTTTGGGCGATATCTTAAGGAGTATTAAACGGTTGGGCCTGATTTTTGTACATTTAGAGAGTTAACAGAGATGGTGATTTTCTGTAAATTTCAGACAATTTCATCTATCAGAACAAAGCTAGGGTCCAAAAACTTCTTACTTAACCTCACCTCCCATGGACATACGAACAATATGCGCTTTGGGCGATATCTTAAGGAGTATTAAACGGTTTGGCCTGATTTTTGTATATGTTAGAGAGTTAACAAGGTTGGTGATGGTCTGTAAATTTCAGACAATTTCATCTATCAGAAACAAAGCTAGGGTCCAAAAACTTCTTACTTAACCTCACCTCCATGGACATACGAACAATATGCGCTTTGGGCGATATCTTAAGGAGTATCAAACGGTTGGGCCTGATTTTTGTACATTTTAGAGAGTTAACAGAGATGGTGATTTTCTGTAAATTTCAGATAATTTCATCCATCAGAAACAAAGCTAGAGTCCAAAAACTTCTTACTTAACCTCACCTCCCATGGACATACGAACAATATGCGCTTTGGGCGATATCTTAAGGAGTATTAAACGGTTGGGCCTGATTTTTGTACATTTTAGAGAGTTAACAGAGATGGTGATTTTCTGTAAATTTCAGACAATTTCATCTATCAGAAACAAAGCTAGGGTCCAAAAACTTCTTACTTAACCTCACCTCCCATGGACATACGAACAATATGCGCTTTGGGCGATATCTTAAGGAGTATTAAACGGTTTGGCCTGATTTTTGTATATGTTAGAGAGTTAACAAGGTTGGTGATGGTCTGTAAATTTCAGACAATTTCATCTATCAGAAACAAAGCTAGGGTCCAAAAACTTCTTACTTAACCTCACCTCCCATGGACATACGAACAATATGCGCTTTGGGCGATATCTTAAGGAGTATTAAACGGTTTGGCCTGATTTTTGTATATGTTAGAGAGTTAACAAGGTTGGTGATGGTCTGTAAATTTCAGACAATTTCATCTATCAGAAACAAAGCTAGGGTCCAAAAACTTCTTACTTAACCTCACCTCCCATGGACATACGAACAATATGCGCTTTGGGCGATATCTTAAGGAGTATTAAACGGTTTGGCCTGATTTTTGTACATTTTAGAGAGTTAACAAGGTTGGTGATGGTCTGTAAATTTCAGACAATTTCATCTATCAGAAACAAAGCTAGGGTCCAAAAACTTCTTACTAACCTCACCTCCCATGGACATACGAACAATATGCGCTTGGGCGATATCTTAAGGAGTATTGAACGGTTTGGCCTGATTTTTGTGTACTTTAGAGAAGTAACAAGGTTGGTGATGGTCTGTAAATTCTAGACAATTTCATCTATCAGAAACAAAGCTAGAGTCCAAAAACTTCTTACTTAACCTCACCTCCATGGACCATACGAACAATATGCGCTTTGGGCGATATCTTAAGGAGTATAAAACGGTTTGGCCTGATTTTTGTACATTTTAGAGAGTTAACAGAGTTGGTGATTGTCTGTAAATTTCAGATAATTTCATCTATCAGAAACAAAGCTAGAGTCCAAAAACTTCTTGCTTAACCTCACCTCCCATGGACATACGAACAATATGCGCTTTGGGCGATATCTTAAGGAGTATTAAACGATTTGGCCTGATTTTTGTATATGTTAGAGAGTTAATAAGGTTGGTGATGGTCTGTAAATTCTAGACAATTTCATCTATCAGAAACAAAGCTAGAGTCCAAAAACTTCTTACTTAACCGCACCTCCCATGGACATACGAACAATATGCGCTTTGGGCGATATCTTAAGGAGTATTAAACGGTTGGGCCTGATTTTTGTACATTTTAGAGAGTTAACAGAGATGGTGATTTTCTGTAAATTTCAGACAATTTCATCTATCAGAAACAAAGCTAGGGTCCAAAAACTTCTTACTTAACCTCACCTCCCATGGACATACGAACAATATGCGCTTTGGGCGATATCTTAAGGAGTATTAAACGGTTTGGCCTGATTTTTGTATATGTTAGAGAGTTAACAAGGTTGGTGATGGTCTGTAAATTTCAGACAATTTCATCTATCAGAAACAAAGCTAGGGTCCAAAAACTTCTTACTTAACCTCACCTCCCATGGACATACGAACAATATGCGCTTTGGGCGATATCTTAAGGAGTATTAAACGGTTTGGCCTGATTTTTGTATATGTTAGAGAGTTAACAAGGTTGGTGATGGTCTGTGAATTTCAGACAATTTCATCTATCAGAAACAAAGCTAGGGTCCAAAAACTTCTTACTTAACCTCACCTCCCATGGACATACGAACAATATGCGCTTTGGGCGATATCTTAAGGAGTATTAAACGGTTTGGCCTGATTTTTGTATATGTTAGAGAGTTAACAAGGTTGGTGATGGTTTGTAAATTTCAGACAATTTCATCTATCAGAAACAAAGCTAGGGTTCAAAAACTTCTTACTTAACCTCACCTCCCATGGACATACGAACAATATGCGCTTTGGGCGATATCTTAAGGAGTATTAAACGGTTTGGCCTGATTTTTGTACATTTTAGAGAGTTAACAAGGTTGGTGATGGTCTGTAAATTTCAGACAATTTCATCTATCAGAAACAAAGCTAGAGTCCAAAAACTTCTTACTTAACCTCACCTCCCATGGACATACGAACAATATGCGCTTTGGGCGATATCTTAAGGAGTATTGAACGGTTTGGCCTGATTTTTGTATATGTTAGAGAGTTAACAAGGTTGGTGATGGTCTGTAAATTTCAGACAATTTCATCTATCAGAAACAAAGCTAGGGTCCAAAAACTTCTTACTTAACCTCACCTCCCATGGACATACGAACAATATGCGCTTTGGGCGATATCTTAAGGAGTATTGAACGGTTTGGCCTGATTTTTGTGTACTTTAGAGAAGTAACAAGGTTGGTGATGGTCTGTAAATTCTAGACAATTTCATCTATCAGAAACAAAGCTAGAGTCCAAAAACTTCTTACTTAACCTCACCTCCCATGGACATACGAACAATATGCGCTTTGGGCGATATCTTAAGGAGTATAAAACGGTTTGGCCTGATTTTTGTACATTTTAGAGAGTTAACAGAGTTGGTGATTGTCTGTAAATTTCAGATAATTTCATCTATCAGAAACAAAGCTAGAGTCCAAAAACTTCTTGCTTAACCTCACCTCCCATGGACATACGAACAATATGCGCTTTGGGCGATATCTTAAGGAGTATTAAACGATTTGGCCTGATTTTTGTATATGTTAGAGAGTTAATAAGGTTGGTGATGGTCTGTAAATTCTAGACAATTTCATCTATCAGAAACAAAGCTAGAGTCCAAAAACTTCTTACTTAACCTCACCTCCCATGGACATACGAACAATATGCGCTTTGGGCGATATCTTAAGGAGTATTAAACGGTTGGGCCTGATTTTTGTACATTTTAGAGAGTTAACAGAGATGGTGATTTTCTGTAAATTTCAGACAATTTCATCTATCAGAAACAAAGCTAGGGTCCAAAAACTTCTTACTTAACCTCACCTCCCATGGACATACGAACAATATGCGCTTTGGGCGATATCTTAAGGAGTATTAAACGGTTTGGCCTGATTTTTGTATATGTTAGAGAGTTAACAAGGTTGGTGATGGTCTGTAAGTTTCAGACAATTTCATCTATCAGAAACAAAGCTAGGGTCCAAAAACTTCTTACTTAACCTCACCTCCCATGGACATACGAACAATATGCGCTTTGGGCGATATCTTAAGGAGTATTAAACGGTTGGGCCTGATTTTTGTACATTTTAGAGAGTTAACAGAGATGGTGATTTTCTGTAAATTTCAGATAATTTCATCCATCAGAAACAAAGCTAGAGTCCAAAAACTTCTTACTTAACCTCACCTCCCATGGACATACGAACAATATGCGCTTTGGGCGATATCTTAAGGAGTATTAAACGGTTGGGCCTGATTTTTGTACATTTTAGAGAGTTAACAGAGATGGTGATTTTCTGTAAATTTCAGACAATTTCATTTATCAGAAACAAAGCTAGGGTCCAAAAACTTCTTACTTAACCTCACCTCCCATGGACATACGAACAATATGCGCTTTGGGCGATATCTTAAGGAGTATTAAACGGTTTGGCCTGATTTTTGTATATGTTAGAGAGTTAACAAGGTTGGTGATGGTCTGTAAATTTCAGACAATTTCATCTATCAGAAACAAAGCTAGAGTCCAAAAACTTCTTACTTAACCTCACCTCCCATGGACATACGAACAATATGCGCTTTGGGCGATATCTTAAGGAGTATTGAACGGTTTGGCCTGATTTTTGTGTACTTTAGAGAAGTAACAAGGTTGGTGATGGTCTGTAAATTCTAGACAATTTCATCTATCAGAAACAAAGCTAGAGTCCAAAAACTTCTTACTTAACCTCACCTCCCATGGACATACGAACAATATGCGCTTTGGGCGATATCTTAAGGAGTATAAAACGGTTTGGCCTGATTTTTGTACATTTTAGAGAGTTAACAGAGTTGGTGATTGTCTGTAAATTTCAGATAATTTCATCTATCAGAAACAAAGCTAGAGTCCAAAAACTTCTTGCTTAACCTCACCTCCCATGGACATACGAACAATATGCGCTTTGGGCGATATCTTAAGGAGTATTAAACGATTTGGCCTGATTTTTGTATATGTTAGAGAGTTAATAAGGTTGGTGATGGTCTGTAAATTCTAGACAATTTCATCTATCAGAAACAAAGCTAGAGTCCAAAAACTTCTTACTTAACCTCACCTCCCATGGACATACGAACAATATGCGCTTTGGGCGATATCTTAAGGAGTATTAAACGGTTGGGCCTGATTTTTGTACATTTTAGAGAGTTAACAGAGATGGTGATTTTCTGTAAATTTCAGACAATTTCATCTATCAGAAACAAAGCTAGGGTCCAAAAACTTCTTACTTAACCTCACCTCCCATGGACATACGAACAATATGCGCTTTGGGCGATATCTTAAGGAGTATTAAACGGTTTGGCCTGATTTTTGTATATGTTAGAGAGTTAACAAGGTTGGTGATGGTCTGTAAGTTTCAGACAATTTCATCTATCAGAAACAAAGCTAGGGTCCAAAAACTTCTTACTTAACCTCACCTCCCATGGACATACGAACAATATGCGCTTTGGGCGATATCTTAAGGAGTATTAAACGGTTGGGCCTGATTTTTGTACATTTTAGAGAGTTAACAGAGATGGTGATTTTCTGTAAATTTCAGATAATTTCATCCATCAGAAACAAAGCTAGAGTCCAAAAACTTCTTACTTAACCTCACCTCCCATGGACATACGAACAATATGCGCTTTGGGCGATATCTTAAGGAGTATTAAACGGTTGGGCCTGATTTTTGTACATTTTAGAGAGTTAACAGAGATGGTGATTTTCTGTAAATTTCAGACAATTTCATTTATCAGAAACAAAGCTAGGGTCCAAAAACTTCTTACTTAACCTCACCTCCCATGGACATACGAACAATATGCGCTTTGGGCGATATCTTAAGGAGTATTAAACGGTTTGGCCTGATTTTTGTATATGTTAGAGAGTTAACAAGGTTGGTGATGGTCTGTAAATTTCAGACAATTTCATCTATCAGAAACAAAGCTAGGGTCCAAAAACTTCTTACTTAACCTCACCTCCCATGGACATACGAACAATATGCGCTTTGGGCGATATCTTAAGGAGTATTAAACGGTTTGGCCTGATTTTTGTACATTTTAGAGAGTTAACAAGGTTGGTGATGGTCTGTAAATTTCAGACAATTTCATCTATCAGAAACAAAGCTAGAGTCCAAAAACTTCTTACTTAACCTCACCTCCCATGGACATACGAACAATATGCGCTTTGGGCGATATCTTAAGGAGTATTGAACGGTTTGGCCTGATTTTTGTATATGTTAGAGAGTTAACAAGGTTGGTGATGGTCTGTAAATTTCAGACAATTTCATCCATCAGAAACAAAGCTAGAGTCCAAAAACTTCTTACTTAACCTCACCTCCCATGGACATACGAACAATATGCGCTTTGGGCGATATCTTAAGGAGTATTAAACGGTTGGGCCTGATTTTTGTACATTTTAGAGAGTTAACAGAGATGGTGATTTTCTGTAAATTTCAGACAATTTCATTTATCAGAAACAAAGCTAGGGTCCAAAAACTTCTTACTTAACCTCACCTCCCATGGACATACGAACAATATGCGCTTTGGGCGATATCTTAAGGAGTATTAAACGGTTTGGCCTGATTTTTGTATATGTTAGAGAGTTAACAAGGTTGGTGATGGTCTGTAAATTTCAGACAATTTCATCTATCAGAAACAAAGCTAGAGTCCAAAAACTTCTTACTTAACCTCACCTCCCATGGACATACGAACAATATGCGCTTTGGGCGATATCTTAAGGAGTATTGAACGGTTTGGCCTGATTTTTGTGTACTTTAGAGAAGTAACAAGGTTGGTGATGGTCTGTAAATTCTAGACAATTTCATCTATCAGAAACAAAGCTAGAGTCCAAAAACTTCTTACTTAACCTCACCTCCCATGGACATACGAACAATATGCGCTTTGGGCGATATCTTAAGGAGTATAAAACGGTTTGGCCTGATTTTTGTACATTTTAGAGAGTTAACAGAGTTGGTGATTGTCTGTAAATTTCAGATAATTTCATCTATCAGAAACAAAGCTAGAGTCCAAAAACTTCTTGCTTAACCTCACCTCCCATGGACATACGAACAATATGCGCTTTGGGCGATATCTTAAGGAGTATTAAACGATTTGGCCTGATTTTTGTATATGTTAGAGAGTTAATAAGGTTGGTGATGGTCTGTAAATTCTAGACAATTTCATCTATCAGAAACAAAGCTAGAGTCCAAAAACTTCTTACTTAACCTCACCTCCCATGGACATACGAACAATATGCGCTTTGGGCGATATCTTAAGGAGTATTAAACGGTTGGGCCTGATTTTTGTACATTTTAGAGAGTTAACAGAGATGGTGATTTTCTGTAAATTTCAGACAATTTCATCTATCAGAAACAAAGCTAGGGTCCAAAAACTTCTTACTTAACCTCACCTCCCATGGACATACGAACAATATGCGCTTTGGGCGATATCTTAAGGAGTATTAAACGGTTTGGCCTGATTTTTGTATATGTTAGAGAGTTAACAAGGTTGGTGATGGTCTGTAAGTTTCAGACAATTTCATCTATCAGAAACAAAGCTAGGGTCCAAAAACTTCTTACTTAACCTCACCTCCCATGGACATACGAACAATATGCGCTTTGGGCGATATCTTAAGGAGTATTAAACGGTTGGGCCTGATTTTTGTACATTTTAGAGAGTTAACAGAGATGGTGATTTTCTGTAAATTTCAGATAATTTCATCCATCAGAAACAAAGCTAGAGTCCAAAAACTTCTTACTTAACCTCACCTCCCATGGACATACGAACAATATGCGCTTTGGGCGATATCTTAAGGAGTATTAAACGGTTGGGCCTGATTTTTGTACATTTTAGAGAGTTAACAGAGATGGTGATTTTCTGTAAATTTCAGACAATTTCATTTATCAGAAACAAAGCTAGGGTCCAAAAACTTCTTACTTAACCTCACCTCCCATGGACATACGAACAATATGCGCTTTGGGCGATATCTTAAGGAGTATTAAACGGTTTGGCCTGATTTTTGTATATGTTAGAGAGTTAACAAGGTTGGTGATGGTCTGTAAATTTCAGACAATTTCATCTATCAGAAACAAAGCTAGGGTCCAAAAACTTCTTACTTAACCTCACCTCCCATGGACATACGAACAATATGCGCTTTGGGCGATATCTTAAGGAGTATTGAACGGTTTGGCCTGATTTTTGTACATTTTAGAGAGTTAACAAGGTTGGTGATGGTCTGTAAATTTCAGACAATTTCATCTATCAGAAACAAAGCTAGAGTCCAAAAACTTCTTACTTAACCTCACCTCCCATGGACATACGAACAATATGCGCTTTGGGCGATATCTTAAGGAGTATTGAACGGTTTGGCCTGATTTTTGTATATGTTAGAGAGTTAACAAGGTTGGTGATGGTCTGTAAATTTCAGACAATTTCATCTATCAGAAACAAAGCTAGGGTCCAAAAACTTCTTACTTAACCTCACCTCCCATGGACATACGAACAATATGCGCTTTGGGCGATATCTTAAGGAGTATTGAACGGTTTGGCCTGATGTTTGTGTACTTTAGAGAAGTAACAAGGTTGGTGATGGTCTGTAAATTCTAGACAATTTCATCTATCAGAAACAAAGCTAGAGTCCAAAAACTTCTTACTTAACCTCACCTCCCATGGACATACGAACAATATGCGCTTTGGGCGATATCTTAAGGAGTATAAAACGGTTTGGCCTGATTTTTGTACATTTTAGAGAGTTAACAGAGTTGGTGATTGTCTGTAAATTTCAGATAAATTCATCTATCAGAAACAAAGCTAGAGTCCAAAAACTTCTTACTTAACCTCACCTCCCATGGACATACGAACAATATGCGCTTTGGGCGATATCTTAAGGAGTATTAAACGGTTGGGCCTGATTTTTGTACATTTTAGAGAGTTAACAGAGATGGTGATTTTCTGTAAATTTCAGACAATTTCATTTATCAGAAACAAAGCTAGGGTCCAAAAACTTCTTACTTAACCTCACCTCCCATGGACATACGAACAATATGCGCTTTGGGCGATATCTTAAGGAGTATTAAACGGTTTGGCCTGATTTTTGTATATGTTAGAGAGTTAACAAGGTTGGTGATGGTCTGTAAATTTCAGACAATTTCATCTATCAGAAACAAAGCTAGAGTCCAAAAACTTCTTACTTAACCTCACCTCCCATGGACATACGAACAATATGCGCTTTGGGCGATATCTTAAGGAGTATTGAACGGTTTGGCCTGATTTTGTGTACTTTAGAGAAGTAACAAGGTTGGTGATGGTCTGTAAATTCTAGACAATTTCATCTATCAGAAACAAAGCTAGAGTCCAAAAACTTCTTACTTAACCTCACCTCCCATGGACATACGAACAATATGCGCTTTGGGCGATATCTTAAGGAGTATAAAACGGTTTGGCCTGATTTTTGTACATTTTAGAGAGTTAACAGAGTTGGTGATTGTCTGTAAATTTCAGATAATTTCATCTATCAGAAACAAAGCTAGAGTCCAAAAACTTCTTGCTTAACCTCACCTCCCATGGACATACGAACAATATGCGCTTTGGGCGATATCTTAAGGAGTATTAAACGATTTGGCCTGATTTTTGTATATGTTAGAGAGTTAATAAGGTTGGTGATGGTCTGTAAATTCTAGACAATTTCATCTATCAGAAACAAAGCTAGAGTCCAAAAACTTCTTACTTAACCTCACCTCCCATGGACATACGAACAATATGCGCTTTGGGCGATATCTTAAGGAGTATTAAACGGTTGGGCCTGATTTTTGTACATTTTAGAGAGTTAACAGAGATGGTGATTTTCTGTAAATTTCAGACAATTTCATCTATCAGAAACAAAGCTAGGGTCCAAAAACTTCTTACTTAACCTCACCTCCCATGGACATACGAACAATATGCGCTTTGGGCGATATCTTAAGGAGTATTAAACGGTTTGGCCTGATTTTTGTACATTTTAGAGAGTTAACAAGGTTGGTGATGGTCTGTAAATTTCAGACAATTTCATCTATCAGAAACAAAGCTAGAGTCCAAAAACTTCTTACTTAACCTCACCTCCCATGGACATACGAACAATATGCGCTTTGGGCGATATCTTAAGGAGTATTGAACGGTTTGGCCTGATTTTTGTATATGTTAGAGAGTTAACAAGGTTGGTGATGGTCTGTAAATTTCAGACAATTTCATCTATCAGAAACAAAGCTAGGGTCCAAAAACTTCTTACTTAACCTCACCTCCCATGGACATACGAACAATATGCGCTTTGGGCGATATCTTAAGGAGTATTGAACGGTTTGGCCTGATTTTTGTGTACTTTAGAGAAGTAACAAGGTTGGTGATGGTCTGTAAATTCTAGACAATTTCATCTATCAGAAACAAAGCTAGAGTCCAAAAACTTCTTACTTAACCTCACCTCCCATGGACATACGAACAATATGCGCTTTGGGCGATATCTTAAGGAGTATAAAACGGTTTGGCCTGATTTTTGTACATTTTAGAGAGTTAACAGAGTTGGTGATTGTCTGTAAATTTCAGATAAATTCATCTATCAGAAACAAAGCTAGAGTCCAAAAACTTCTTGCTTAACCTCACCTCCCATGGACATACGAACAATATGCGCTTTGGGCGATATCTTAAGGAGTATTAAACGATTTGGCCTGATTTTTGTATATGTTAGAGAGTTAATAAGGTTGGTGATGGTCTGTAAATTCTAGACAATTTCATCTATCAGAAACAAAGCTAGAGTCCAAAAACTTCTTACTTAACCTCACCTCCCATGGACATACGAACAATATGCGCTTTGGGCGATATCTTAAGGAGTATTAAACGGTTGGGCCTGATTTTTGTACATTTTAGAGAGTTAACAGAGATGGTGATTTTCTGTAAATTTCAGACAATTTCATCTATCAGAAACAAAGCTAGGGTCCAAAAACTTCTTACTTAACCTCACCTCCCATGGACATACGAACAATATGCGCTTTGGGCGACATCTTAAGGAGTATTAAACGGTTTGGCCTGATTTTTGTATATGTTAGAGAGTTAACAAGGTTGGTGATGGTCTGTAAATTTCAGACAATTTCATCTATCAGAAACAAAGCTAGGGTCCAAAAACTTCTTACTTAACCTCACCTCCCATGGACATACGAACAATATGCGCTTTGGGCGATATCTTAAGGAGTATTGAACGGTTTGGCCTGATTTTTGTATATGTTAGAGAGTTAACAAGGTTGGTGATGGTCTGTAAATTTCAGACAATTTCATCTATCAGAAACAAAGCTAGGGTCCAAAAACTTCTTACTTAACCTCACCTCCCATGGACATACGAACAATATGCGCTTTGGGCGATATCTTAAGGAGTATTGAACGGTTTGGCCTGATTTTTGTATATGTTAGAGAGTTAACAAGGTTGGTGATGGTCTGTAAATTTCAGACAATTTCATCTATCAGAAACAAAGCTAGGGTCCAAAAACTTCTTACTTAACCTCACCTCCCATGGACATACGAACAATATGCGCTTTGGGCGATATCTTAAGGAGTATTGAACGGTTTGGCCTGATTTTTGTGTACTTCAGAGAAGTAACAAGGTTGGTGATGGTCTGTAAATTTCGAACAATTTCATCTATTAGAAACAAAGCTAGGGTCCAAAAACTTCTCACTTAACCTCACCTCCCATGGACATACGAACAATATGCGCTTTGGGCGATATCTTAAGGAGTATAAAACGGTTTGGCCTGATTTTTGTACATTTTAGAGAGTTAACAGAGTTGGTGATTGTCTGTAAATTTCAGATAATTTCATCTATCAGAAACAAAGCTAGAGTCCAAAAACTTCTTGCTTAACCTCACCTCCCATGGACATACGAACAATATGCGCTTTGGGCGATATCTTAAGGAGTATAAAACGGTTTGGCCTGATTTTTGTACATTTTAGAGAGTTAACAGAGTTGGTGATTGTCTGTAAATTTCAGATAATTTCATCTATCAGAAACAAAGCTAGAGTCCAAAAACTTCTTGCTTAACCTCACCTCCCATGGACATACGAACAATATGCGCTTTGGGCGATATCTTAAGGAGTATTAAACGATTTGGCCTGATTTTTGTATATGTTAGAGAGTTAATAAGGTTGGTGATGGTCTGTAAATTCTAGACAATTTCATCTATCAGAAACAAAGCTAGAGTCCAAAAACTTCTTACTTAACCTCACCTCCCATGGACATACGAACAATATGCGCTTTGGGCGATATCTTAAGGAGTATTAAACGGTTGGGCCTGATTTTTGTACATTTTAGAGAGTTAACAGAGATGGTGATTTTCTGTAAATTTCAGACAATTTCATCTATCAGAAACAAAGCTAGGGTCCAAAAACTTCTTACTTAACCTCACCTCCCATGGACATACGAACAATATGCGCTTTGGGCGATATCTTAAGGAGTATTAAACGGTTTGGCCTGATTTTTGTATATGTTAGAGAGTTAACAAGGTTGGTGATGGTCTGTAAGTTTCAGACAATTTCATCTATCAGAAACAAAGCTAGGGTCCAAAAACTTCTTACTTAACCTCACCTCCCATGGACATACGAACAATATGCGCTTTGGGCGATATCTTAAGGAGTATTAAACGGTTGGGCCTGATTTTTGTACATTTTAGAGAGTTAACAGAGATGGTGATTTTCTGTAAATTTCAGATAATTTCATCCATCAGAAACAAAGCTAGAGTCCAAAAACTTCTTACTTAACCTCACCTCCCATGGACATACGAACAATATGCGCTTTGGGCGATATCTTAAGGAGTATTAAACGGTTGGGCCTGATTTTGTACATTTTAGAGAGTTAACAGAGATGGTGATTTTCTGTAAATTTCAGACAATTTCATTTATCAGAAACAAAGCTAGGGTCCAAAAACTTCTTACTTAACCTCACCTCCCATGGACATACGAACAATATGCGCTTTGGGCGATATCTTAAGGAGTATTAAACGGTTTGGCCTGATTTTTGTATATGTTAGAGAGTTAACAAGGTTGGTGATGGTCTGTAAATTTCAGACAATTTCATCTATCAGAAACAAAGCTAGGGTCCAAAAACTTCTTACTTAACCTCACCTCCCATGGACATACGAACAATATGCGCTTTGGGCGATATCTTAAGGAGTATTAAACGGTTGGGCCTGATTTTTGTACATTTTAGAGAGTTAACAGAGATGGTGATTTTCTGTAAATTTCAGATAATTTCATCCATCAGAAACAAAGCTAGAGTCCAAAAACTTCTTACTTAACCTCACCTCCCATGGACATACGAACAATATGCGCTTTGGGCGATATCTTAAGGAGTATTAAACGGTTGGGCCTGATTTTTGTACATTTTAGAGAGTTAACAGAGATGGTGATTTTCTGTAAATTTCAGACAATTTCATTTATCAGAAACAAAGCTAGGGTCCAAAAACTTCTTACTTAACCTCACCTCCCATGGACATACGAACAATATGCGCTTTGGGCGATATCTTAAGGAGTATTAAACGGTTTGGCCTGATTTTTGTATATGTTAGAGAGTTAACAAGGTTGGTGATGGTCTGTAAATTTCAGACAATTTCATCTATCAGAAACAAAGCTAGGGTCCAAAACTTCTTACTTAACCTCACCTCCATGGACATACGAACAATATGCGCTTTGGGCGATATCTTAAGGAGTATTAAACGGTTTGGCCTGATTTTTGTACATTTTAGAGAGTTAACAAGGTTGGTGATGGTCTGTAAATTCAGACAATTTCATCTATCAGAAACAAAGCTAGAGTCCAAAAACTTCTTACTTAACCTCACCTCTCATGGACATACGAACAATATGCGCTTTGGGCGATATCTTAAGGAGTATTGAACGGTTTGGCCTGATTTTTGTATATGTTAGAGAGTTAACAAGGTTGGTGATGGTCTGTAAATTTCAGACAATTTCATCTATCAGAAACAAAGCTAGGGTCCAAAAACTTCTTACTTAACCTCACCTCCCATGGACATACGAACAATATGCGCTTTGGGCGATATCTTAAGGAGTATTGAACGGTTTGGCCTGATTTTTGTGTACTTTAGAGAAGTAACAAGGTTGGTGATGGTCTGTAAATTCTAGACAATTTCATCTATCAGAAACAAAGCTAGAGTCCAAAAACTTCTTACTTAACCTCACCTCCCATGGACATACGAACAATATGCGCTTTGGCGATATCTTAAGGAGTATAAAACGGTTTGGCCTGATTTTTGTACATTTTAGAGAGTTAACAGAGTTGGTGATTGTCTGTAAATTTCAGATAATTTCATCTATCAGAAACAAAGCTAGAGTCCAAAAACTTCTTGCTTAACCTCACCTCCATGGACATACGAACAATATGCGCTTTGGGCGATATCTTAAGGAGTATTAAACGATTTGGCCTGATTTTTGTATATGTTAGAGAGTTAATAAGGTTGGTGATGGTCTGTAAATTCTAGACAATTTCATCTATCAGAAACAAAGCTAGAGTCCAAAAACTTCTTACTTAACCTCACCTCCATGGACATACGAACAATATGCGCTTTGGGCGATATCTTAAGGAGTATTAAACGGTTGGGCCTGATTTTTGTACATTTTAGAGAGTTAACAGAGATGGTGATTTTCTGTAAATTTCAGACAATTTCATCTATCAGAAACAAAGCTAGGGTCCAAAAACTTCTTACTTAACCTCACCTCCCATGGACATACGAACAATATGCGCTTTGGGCGATATCTTAAGGAGTATTAAACGGTTTGGCCTGATTTTTGTATATGTTAGAGAGTTAACAAGGTTGGTGATGGTCTGTAAGTTTCAGACAATTTCATCTATCAGAAACAAAGCTAGGGTCCAAAAACTTCTTACTTAACCTCACCTCCATGGACATACGAACAATATGCGCTTTGGGCGATATCTTAAGGAGTATTAAACGGTTGGGCCTGATTTTTGTACATTTTAGAGAGTTAACAGAGATGGTGATTTTCTGTAAATTTCAGATAATTTCATCCATCAGAAACAAAGCTAGAGTCCAAAAACTTCTTACTTAACCTCACCTCCCATGGACATACGAACAATATGCGCTTTGGGCGATATCTTAAGGAGTATTAAACGGTTGGGCCTGATTTTTTGTACATTTTAGAGAGTTAACAGAGATGGTGATTTTCTGTAAATTTCAGACAATTTCATTTATCAGAAACAAAGCTAGGGTCCAAAAACTTCTTACTTAACCTCACCTCCCATGGACATACGAACAATATGCGCTTTGGGCGATGATCTTAAGGAGTATTAACGGTTTGGCCTGATTTTTGTATATGTTAGAGAGTTAACAAGGTTGGTGATGGTCTGTAAATTTCAGACAATTTCATCTATCAGAAACAAAGCTAGGGTCCAAAAACTTCTTACTTAACCTCACCTCCCATGGACATACGAACAATATGCGCTTTGGGCGATATCTTAAGGAGTATTAAACGGTTTGGCCTGATTTTTGTACATTTTAGAGAGTTAACAAGGTTGGTGATGGTCTGTAAATTTCAGACAATTTCATCTATCAGAAACAAAGCTAGAGTCCAAAAACTTCTTACTTAACCTCACCTCCCATGGACATACGAACAATATGCGCTTTGGGCGATATCTTAAGGAGTATTGAACGGTTTGGCCTGATTTTTGTATATGTTAGAGAGTTAACAAGGTTGGTGATGGTCTGTAAATTTCAGACAATTTCATCTATCAGAAACAAAGCTAGGGTCCAAAAACTTCTTACTTAACCTCACCTCCCATGGACATACGAACAATATGCGCTTTGGGCGATATCTTAAGGAGTATTGAACGGTTTGGCCTGATTTTTGTGTACTTTAGAGAAGTAACAAGGTTGGTGATGGTCTGTAAATTCTAGACAATTTCATCTATCAGAAACAAAGCTAGAGTCCAAAAACTTCTTACTTAACCTCACCTCCCATGGACATACGAACAATATGCGCTTTGGGCGATATCTTAAGGAGTATAAAACGGTTTGGCCTGATTTTTGTACATTTTAGAGAGTTAACAGAGTTGGTGATTGTCTGTAAATTTCAGATAAATTCATCTATCAGAAACAAAGCTAGAGTCCAAAAACTTCTTGCTTAACCTCACCTCCCATGGACATACGAACAATATGCGCTTTGGGCGATATCTTAAGGAGTATTAAACGATTTGGCCTGATTTTTGTATATGTTAGAGAGTTAATAAGGTTGGTGATGGTCTGTAAATTCTAGACAATTTCATCTATCAGAAACAAAGCTAGAGTCCAAAAACTTCTTACTTAACCTCACCTCCCATGGACATACGAACAATATGCGCTTTGGGCGATATCTTAAGGAGTATTAAACGGTTGGGCCTGATTTTTGTACATTTTAGAGAGTTAACAGAGATGGTGATTTTCTGTAAATTTCAGACAATTTCATCTATCAGAAACAAAGCTAGGGTCCAAAAACTTCTTACTTAACCTCACCTCCATGGACATACGAACAATATGCGCTTTGGGCGACATCTTAAGGAGTATTAAACGGTTGGCCTGATTTTTGTATATGTTAGAGAGTTAACAAGGTTGGTGATGGTCTGTAAATTTCAGACAATTTCATCTATCAGAAACAAAGCTAGGGTCCAAAAACTTCTTACTTAACCTCACCTCCCATGGACATACGAACAATATGCGCTTTGGGCGATATCTTAAGGAGTATTGAACGGTTTGGCCTGATTTTTGTATATGTTAGAGAGTTAACAAGGTTGGTGATGGTCTGTAAATTTCAGACAATTTCATCTATCAGAAACAAAGCTAGGGTCCAAAAACTTCTTACTTAACCTCACCTCCCATGGACATACGAACAATATGCGCTTTGGGCGATATCTTAAGGAGTATTGAACGGTTTGGCCTGATTTTTGTATATGTTAGAGAGTTAACAAGGTTGGTGATGGTCTGTAAATTTCAGACAATTTCATCTATCAGAAACAAAGCTAGGTCCAAAAACTTCTTACTTAACCTCACCTCCCATGGACATACGAACAATATGCGCTTTGGGCGATATCTTAAGGAGTATTGAACGGTTTGGCCTGATTTTTGTGTACTTTAGAGAAGTAACAAGGTTGGTGATGGTCTGTAAATTTCGAACAATTTCATATATTAGAAACAAAGCTAGGGTCCAAAAACTTCTCACTTAACCTCACCTCCCATGGACATACGAACAATATGCGCTTTGGGCGATATCTTAAGGAGTATAAAACGGTTTGGCCTGATTTTTGTACATTTTAGAGAGTTAACAGAGTTGGTGATTGTCTGTAAATTTCAGATAATTTCATCTATCAGAAACAAAGCTAGAGTCCAAAAACTTCTTGCTTAACCTCACCTCCCATGGACATACGAACAATATGCGCTTTGGGCGATATCTTAAGGAGTATAAAACGGTTTGGCCTGATTTTTGTACATTTTAGAGAGTTAACAGAGTTGGTGATTGTCTGTAAATTTCAGATAATTTCATCTATCAGAAACAAAGCTAGAGTCCAAAAACTTCTTGCTTAACCTCACCTCCCATGGACATACGAACAATATGCGCTTTGGGCGATATCTTAAGGAGTATTAAACGATTTGGCCTGATTTTTGTATATGTTAGAGAGTTAATAAGGTTGGTGATGGTCTGTAAATTCTAGACAATTTCATCTATCAGAAACAAAGCTAGAGTCCAAAACTTCTTACTTAACCTCACCTCCCATGGACATACGAACAATATGCGCTTTGGGCGATATCTTAAGGAGTATTAAACGGTTGGGCCTGATTTTTGTACATTTTAGAGAGTTAACAGAGATGGTGATTTTCTGTAAATTTCAGACAATTTCATTTATCAGAAACAAAGCTAGGGTCCAAAAACTTCTTACTTAACCTCACCTCCCATGGACATACGAACAATATGCGCTTTGGGCGATATCTTAAGGAGTATTAAACGGTTTGGCCTGATTTTTGTATATGTTAGAGAGTTAACAAGGTTGGTGATGGTCTGTAAATTTCAGACAATTTCATCTATCAGAAACAAAGCTAGGGTCCAAAAACTTCTTACTTAACCTCACCTCCCATGGACATACGAACAATATGCGCTTTGGGCGATATCTTAAGGAGTATTAAACGGTTGGGCCTGATTTTTGTACATTTTAGAGAGTTAACAGAGATGGTGATTTTCTGTAAATTTCAGATAATTTCATCCATCAGAAACAAAGCTAGAGTCCAAAAACTTCTTACTTAACCTCACCTCCCATGGACATACGAACAATATGCGCTTTGGGCGATATCTTAAGGAGTATTAAACGGTTGGGCCTGATTTTTGTACATTTTAGAGAGTTAACAGAGATGGTGATTTTCTGTAAATTTCAGACAATTTCATTTATCAGAAACAAAGCTAGGGTCCAAAAACTTCTTACTTAACCTCACCTCCCATGGACATACGAACAATATGCGCTTTGGGCGATATCTTAAGGAGTATTAAACGGTTTGGCCTGATTTTTGTATATGTTAGAGAGTTAACAAGGTTGGTGATGGTCTGTAAATTTCAGACAATTTCATCTATCAGAAACAAAGCTAGGGTCCAAAAACTTCTTACTTAACCTCACCTCCATGGACATACGAACAATATGCGCTTTGGGCGATATCTTAAGGAGTATTAAACGGTTTGGCCTGATTTTTGTACATTTTAGAGAGTTAACAAGGTTGGTGATGGTCTGTAAATTTCAGACAATTTCATCTATCAGAAACAAAGCTAGAGTCCAAAAACTTCTTACTTAACCTCACCTCTCATGGACATACGAACAATATGCGCTTTGGGCGATATCTTAAGGAGTATTGAACGGTTTGGCCTGATTTTTGTATATGTTAGAGAGTTAACAAGGTTGGTGATGGTCTGTAAATTTCAGACAATTTCATCTATCAGAAACAAAGCTAGGGTCCAAAAACTTCTTACTTAACCTCACCTCCCATGGACATACGAACAATATGCGCTTTGGGCGATATCTTAAGGAGTATTGAACGGTTTGGCCTGATTTTTGTGTACTTTAGAGAAGTAACAAGGTTGGTGATGGTCTGTAAATTCTAGACAATTTCATCTATCAGAAACAAAGCTAGAGTCCAAAACTTCTTACTTAACCTCACCTCCCATGGACATACGAACAATATGCGCTTTGGGCGATATCTTAAGGAGTATAAAACGGTTTGGCCTGATTTTTGTACATTTTAGAGAGTTAACAGAGTTGGTGATTGTCTGTAAATTTCAGATAAATTCATCTATCAGAAACAAAGCTAGAGTCCAAAAACTTCTTGCTTAACCTCACCTCCCATGGACATACAAACAATATGCGCTTTGGGCGATATCTTAAGGAGTATTAAACGATTTGGCCTGATTTTTGTATATGTTAGAGAGTTAATAAGGTTGGTGATGGTCTGTAAATTCTAGACAATTTCATCTATCAGAAACAAAGCTAGAGTCCAAAAACTTCTTACTTAACCTCACCTCCCATGGACATACGAACAATATGCGCTTTGGGCGATATCTTAAGGAGTATTAAACGGTTGGGCCTGATTTTTGTACATTTTAGAGAGTTAACAGAGATGGTGATTTTCTGTAAATTTCAGACAATTTCATCTATCAGAAACAAAGCTAGGGTCCAAAACTTCTTACTTATCCTCACCTCCCATGGACATACGAACAATATGCGCTTTGGGCGATATCTTAAGGAGTATTGAACGGTTTGGCCTGATTTTTGTATATGTTAGAGAGTTAACAAGGTTGGTGATGGTCTGTAAATTTCAGACAATTTCATCTATCAGAAACAAAGCTAGGGTCCAAAAACTTCTTACTTAACCTCACCTCCCATGGACATACGAACAATATGCGCTTTGGGCGATATCTTAAGGAGTATAAAACGGTTTGGCCTGATTTTTGTACATTTTAGAGAGTTAACAGAGTTGGTGATTGTCTGTAAATTTCAGATAATTTCATCTATCAGAAACAAAGCTAGAGTCCAAAAACTTCTTACTTAACCTCACCTCCATGGACATACGAACAATATGCGCTTTGGGCGATATCTTAAGGAGTATTAAACGGTTTGGCCTGATTTTTGTATATGTTAGAGAGTTAACAAGGTTGGTGATTGTCTGTAAATTTCAGATAAATTCATCTATCAGAAACAAAGCTAGAGTCCAAAAACTTCTTGCTTAACCTCACCTCCATGGACATACAAACAATATGCGCTTTGGGCGATATCTTAAGGAGTATTAAACGATTTGGCCTGATTTTTGTATATGTAGAGAGTTAATAAGGTTGGTGATGGTCTGTAAATTCTAGACAATTTCATCTATCAGAAACAAAGCTAGAGTCCAAAAACTTCTTACTTAACCTCACCTCCATGGACATACGAACAATATGCGCTTTGGGCGATATCTTAAGGAGTATTAAACGGTTGGGCCTGATTTTTGTACATTTTAGAGAGTTAACAGAGATGGTGATTTTCTGTAAATTTCAGACAATTTCATCTATCAGAAACAAAGCTAGGGTCCAAAAACTTCTTACTTAACCTCACCTCCCATGGACATACGAACAATATGCGCTTTGGGCGATATCTTAAGGAGTATTGAACGGTTTGGCCTGATTTTTGTATATGTTAGAGAGTTAACAGGTTGGTGATGGTCTGTAAATTTCAGACAATTTCATCTATCAGAAACAAAGCTAGGGTCCAAAAACTTCTTACTTAACCTCACCTCCCATGGACATACGAACAATATGCGCTTTGGGCGATATCTTAAGGAGTATTGAACGGTTTGGCCTGATTTTTGTATATGTTAGAGAGTTAACAAGGTTGGTGATGGTCTGTAAATTTCAGACAATTTCATCTATCAGAAACAAAGCTAGGGTCCAAAAACTTCTTACTTAACCTCACCTCCCATGGACATACGAACAATATGCGCTTTGGGCGATATCTTAAGGAGTATTGAACGGTTTGGCCTGATTTTTGTGTACTTTAGAGAAGTAACAAGGTTGGTGATGGTCTGTAAATTTCGAACAATTTCATCTATTAGAAACAAAGCTAGGGTCCAAAAACTTCTCACTTAACCTCACCTCCCATGGACATACGAACAATATGCGCTTTGGGCGATATCTTAAGGAGTATAAAACGGTTTGGCCTGATTTTTGTACATTTTAGAGAGTTAACAGAGTTGGTGATTGTCTGTAAATTTCAGATAATTTCATCTATCAGAAACAAAGCTAGAGTCCAAAAACTTCTTGCTTAACCTCACCTCCATGGACATACGAACAATATGCGCTTTGGGCGATATCTTAAGGAGTATAAAACGGTTTGGCCTGATTTTTGTACATTTTAGAGAGTTAACAGATTTGGTGATTGTCTGTAAATTTCAGATAATTTCATCTATCAGAAACAAAGCTAGAGTCCAAAAACTTCTTGCTTAACCTCACCTCCCATGGACATACGAACAATATGCGCTTTGGGCGATATCTTAAGGAGTATTAAACGATTTGGCCTGATTTTTGTATATGTTAGAGAGTTAATAAGGTTGGTGATGGTCTGTAAATTCTAGACAATTTCATCTATCAGAAACAAAGCTAGAGTCCAAAAACTTCTTACTTAACCTCACCTCCCATGGACATACGAACAATATGCGCTTTGGGCGATATCTTAAGGAGTATTAAACGGTTGGGCCTGATTTTTGTACATTTTAGAGAGTTAACAGAGTTGGTGATTGTCTGTAAATTTCAGATAATTTCATCTATCAGAAACAAAGCTAGAGTCCAAAAACTTCTTGCTTAACCTCACCTCCCATGGACATACGAACAATATGCGCTTTGGGCGATATCTTAAGGAGTATAAAACGGTTTGGCCTGATTTTTGTACATTTTAGAGAGTTAACAGAGTTGGTGATTGTCTGTAAATTTCAGATAATTTCATCTATCAGAAACAAAGCTAGAGTCCAAAAACTTCTTGCTTAACCTCACCTCCCATGGACATACGAACAATATGCGCTTTGGGCGATATCTTAAGGAGTATTAAACGATTTGGCCTGATTTTTGTATATGTTAGAGAGTTAATAAGGTTGGTGATGGTCTGTAAATTCTAGACAATTTCATCTATCAGAAACAAAGCTAGAGTCCAAAAACTTCTTACTTAACCTCACCTCCATGGACATACGAACAATATGCGCTTTGGGCGATATCTTAAGGAGTATTAAACGGTTGGGCCTGATTTTTGTACATTTTAGAGAGTTAACAGAGATGGTGATTTTCTGTAAATTTCAGACAATTTCATCTATCAGAAACAAAGCTAGGGTCCAAAAACTTCTTACTTAACCTCACCTCCCATGGACATACGAACAATATGCGCTTTGGGCGATATCTTAAGGAGTATTAAACGGTTTGGCCTGATTTTTGTATATGTTAGAGAGTTAACAAGGTTGGTGATGGTCTGTAAGTTTCAGACAATTTCATCTATCAGAAACAAAGCTAGGGTCCAAAAACTTCTTACTTAACCTCACCTCCCATGGACATACGAACAATATGCGCTTTGGGCGATATCTTAAGGAGTATTAAACGGTTGGGCCTGATTTTTGTACATTTTAGAGAGTTAACAGAGATGGTGATTTCTGTAAATTTCAGATAATTTCATCCATCAGAAACAAAGCTAGAGTCCAAAAACTTCTTACTTAACCTCACCTCCCATGGACATACGAACAATATGCGCTTTGGGCGATATCTTAAGGAGTATTAAACGGTTGGGCCTGATTTTTGTACATTTAGAGAGTTAACAGAGATGGTGATTTTCTGTAAATTTCAGACAATTTCATTTATCAGAAACAAAGCTAGGGTCCAAAAACTTCTTACTTAACCTCACCTCCCATGGACATACGAACAATATGCGCTTTGGGCGATATCTTAAGGAGTATTAAACGGTTTGGCCTGATTTTTGTATATGTTAGAGAGTTAACAAGGTTGGTGATGGTCTGTAAGTTTCAGACAATTTCATCTATCAGAAACAAAGCTAGGGTCCAAAAACTTCTTACTTAACCTCACCTCCCATGGACATACGAACAATATGCGCTTTGGGCGATATCTTAAGGAGTATTAAACGGTTGGGCCTGATTTTTGTACATTTTAGAGAGTTAACAGAGATGGTGATTTTCTGTAAATTTCAGATAATTTCATCCATCAGAAACAAAGCTAGAGTCCAAAACTTCTTACTTAACCTCACCTCCCATGGACATACGAACAATATGCGCTTTGGGCGATATCTTAAGGAGTATTAAACGGTTGGGCCTGATTTTTGTACATTTTAGAGAGTTAACAGAGATGGTGATTTTCTGTAAATTTCAGACAATTTCATTTATCAGAAACAAAGCTAGGGTCCAAAAACTTCTTACTTAACCTCACCTCCCATGGACATACGAACAATATGCGCTTTGGGCGATATCTTAAGGAGTATTAAACGGTTTGGCCTGATTTTTGTATATGTTAGAGAGTTAACAAGGTTGGTGATGGTCTGTAAATTTCAGACAATTTCATCTATCAGAAACAAAGCTAGGGTCCAAAAACTTCTTACTTAACCTCACCTCCCATGGACATACGAACAATATGCGCTTTGGGCGATATCTTAAGGAGTATTAAACGGTTTGGCCTGATTTTTGTACATTTTAGAGAGTTAACAAGGTTGGTGATGGTCTGTAAATTTCAGACAATTTCATCTATCAGAAACAAAGCTAGAGTCCAAAAACTTCTTACTTAACCTCACCTCCCATGGACATACGAACAATATGCGCTTTGGGCGATATCTTAAGGAGTATTGAACGGTTTGGCCTGATTTTTGTATATGTTAGAGAGTTAACAAGGTTGGTGATGGTCTGTAAATTTCAGACAATTTCATCTATCAGAAACAAAGCTAGGGTCCAAAACTTCTTACTTAACCTCACCTCCCATGGACATACGAACAATATGCGCTTTGGGCGATATCTTAAGGAGTATTGAACGGTTTGGCCTGATTTTTGTGTACTTTAGAGAAGTAACAAGGTTGGTGATGGTCTGTAAATTCTAGACAATTTCATCTATCAGAAACAAAGCTAGAGTCCAAAAACTTCTTACTTAACCTCACCTCCCATGGACATACGAACAATATGCGCTTGGGCGATATCTTAAGGAGTATAAAACGGTTTGTCCTGATTTTTGTACATTTTAGAGAGTTAACAGAGTTGGTGATTGTCTGTAAATTTCAGATAAATTCATCTATCAGAAACAAAGCTAGAGTCCAAAACTTCTTGCTTAACCTCACCTCCCATGGACATACGAACAATATGCGCTTTGGGCGATATCTTAAGGAGTATTAAACGATTTGGCCTGATTTTTGTATATGTTAGAGAGTTAATAAGGTTGGTGATGGTCTGTAAATTCTAGACAATTTCATCTATCAGAAACAAAGCTAGAGTCCAAAAACTTCTTACTTAACCTCACCTCCCATGGACATACGAACAATATGCGCTTTGGGCGATATCTTAAGGAGTATTAAACGTTGGGCCTGATTTTTGTACATTTTAGAGAGTTAACAGAGATGGTGATTTTCTGTAAATTTCAGACAATTTCATCTATCAGAAACAAAGCTAGGGTCCAAAAACTTCTTACTTAACCTCACCTCCCATGGACATACGAACAATATGCGCTTTGGGCGACATCTTAAGGAGTATTAAACGGTTTGGCCTGATTTTTGTATATGTTAGAGAGTTAACAAGGTTGGTGATGGTCTGTAAATTTCAGACAATTTCATCTATCAGAAACAAAGCTAGGGTCCAAAAACTTCTTACTTAACCTCACCTCCCATGGACATACGAACAATATGCGCTTTGGGCGATATCTTAAGGAGTATTGAACGGTTTGGCCTGATTTTTGTATATGTTAGAGAGTTAACAAGGTTGGTGATGGTCTGTAAATTTCAGACAATTTCATCTATCAGAAACAAAGCTAGGGTCCAAAAACTTCTTACTTAACCTCACCTCCCATGGACATACGAACAATATGCGCTTTGGGCGATATCTTAAGGAGTATTGAACGGTTTGGCCTGATTTTGTATATGTTAGAGAGTTAACAAGGTTGGTGATGGTCTGTAAATTTCAGACAATTTCATCTATCAGAAACAAAGCTAGGGTCCAAAAACTTCTTACTTAACCTCACCTCCCATGGACATACGAACAATATGCGCTTTGGGCGATATCTTAAGGAGTATTGAACGGTTTGGCCTGATTTTTGTATATGTTAGAGAGTTAACAAGGTTGGTGATGGTCTGTAAATTTCGAACAATTTCATCTATTAGAAACAAAGCTAGGGTCCAAAAACTTCTCACTTAACCTCACCTCCCATGGACATACGAACAATATGCGCTTTGGGCGATATCTTAAGGAGTATAAAACGGTTTGGCCTGATTTTTGTACATTTTAGAGAGTTAACAGAGTTGGTGATTGTCTGTAAATTTCAGATAATTTCATCTATCAGAAACAAAGCTAGAGTCCAAAACTTCTTGCTTAACCTCACCTCCCATGGACATACGAACAATATGCGCTTTGGGCGATATCTTAAGGAGTATTAAACGGTTTGGCCTGATTTTTGTACATTTTAGAGAGTTAACAAGGTTGGTGATGGTCTGTAAATTTCAGACAATTTCATCTATCAGAACAAAGCTAGAGTCCAAAAACTTCTTACTTAACCTCACCTCCCATGGACATACGAACAATATGCGCTTTGGGCGATATCTTAAGGAGTATTGAACGGTTTGGCCTGATTTTTGTATATGTTAGAGAGTTAACAAGGTTGGTGATGGTCTGTAAATTTCAGACAATTTCATCTATCAGAAACAAAGCTAGGGTCCAAAAACTTCTTACTTAACCTCACCTCCCATGGACATACGAACAATATGCGCTTTGGGCGATATCTTAAGGAGTATTGAACGGTTTGGCCTGATTTTTGTGTACTTTAGAGAAGTAACAAGGTTGGTGATGGTCTGTAAATTCTAGACAATTTCATCTATCAGAAACAAAGCTAGAGTCCAAAAACTTCTTACTTAACCTCACCTCCATGGACATACGAACAATATGCGCTTTGGGCGATATCTTAAGGAGTATAAAACGGTTTGTCCTGATTTTTGTACATTTTAGAGAGTTAACAGAGTTGGTGATTGTCTGTAAATTTCAGATAAATTCATCTATCAGAAACAAAGCTAGAGTCCAAAAACTTCTTGCTTAACCTCACCTCCCATGGACATACGAACAATATGCGCTTTGGGCGATATCTTAAGGAGTATTAAACGATTTGGCCTGATTTTTGTATATGTTAGAGAGTTAATAAGGTTGGTGATGGTCTGTAAATTCTAGACAATTTCATCTATCAGAAACAAAGCTAGAGTCCAAAAACTTCTTACTTAACCTCACCTCCCATGGACATACGAACAATATGCGCTTTGGGCGATATCTTAAGGAGTATTAAACGGTTGGGCCTGATTTTTGTACATTTTAGAGAGTTAACAGAGATGGTGATTTTCTGTAAATTTCAGACAATTTCATCTATCAGAAACAAAGCTAGGGTCCAAAAACTTCTTACTTAACCTCACCTCCCATGGACATACGAACAATATGCGCTTTGGGCGACATCTTAAGGAGTATTAAACGGTTTGGCCTGATTTTTGTATATGTTAGAGAGTTAACAAGGTTGGTGATGGTCTGTAAATTTCAGACAATTTCATCTATCAGAAACAAAGCTAGGGTCCAAAACTTCTTACTTAACCTCACCTCCCATGGACATACGAACAATATGCGCTTTGGGCGATATCTTAAGGAGTATTGAACGGTTTGGCCTGATTTTTGTATATGTTAGAGAGTTAACAAGGTTGGTGATGGTCTGTAAATTTCAGACAATTTCATCTATCAGAAACAAAGCTAGGGTCCAAAAACTTCTTACTTAACCTCACCTCCCATGGACATACGAACAATATGCGCTTTGGGCGATATCTTAAGGAGTATTGAACGGTTTGGCCTGATTTTTGTATATGTTAGAGAGTTAACAAGGTTGGTGATGGTCTGTAAATTTCAGACAATTTCATCTATCAGAAACAAAGCTAGGGTCCAAAAACTTCTTACTTAACCTCACCTCCCATGGACATACGAACAATATGCGCTTTGGGCGATATCTTAAGGAGTATTGAAC
>OZ038435.1:7350035-7388898 GCA_964036275.1 Litoditis marina | reverse complement strand
CGTTTAATACTCCTTAAGATATCGCCCAAAGCGCATATTGTTCGTATGTCCATGGGAGGTGAGGTTAAGTAAGAAGTTTTTGGACTCTAGCTTTGTTTCTGATAGATGAAATTATCTGAAATTTACAGACAATCACCAACTCTGTTAACTCTCTGAAATGTACAAAAATCAGGCCAACCGTTTATACTCCTTAAGATATCGCCCAAAGCGCATATTGTTCGTATGTCCATGGAGGTGAGGTTAAGTAAGAAGTTTTTGGACCCTAGCTTTGTTTCTGATAGATGAAATTGTCTGAAATTTACAGACCATCACCAACCTTATTAACTCTCTAAAATATACAAAATCAGGCCAAACCGTTTAATACTCCTGAAGATATCGCCCAAAGCGCATATTGTTCGTATGTCCATGGGAGGTGAGGTTAAGTAAGAAGTTTTTGGACTCTAGCTTTGTTTCTGATAGATGAAATTGTTCGAAATTTACAGACCATCACCAACCTTGTTACTTCTCTAAAGTACACAAACATCAGGCCAAACCGTTTAATACTCCTTAAGATATCGCCCAAAGCGCATATTGTTCGTATGTCCATGGGAGGTGAGGTTAAGTAAGAAGTTTTTGGACCCTAGCTTTGTTTCTGATAGATGAAATTGTCTGAAATTTACAGAAAAATCACCATCTCTGTTAACTCACTAAAATGTACAAAATCAGGCCCAACCGTTTAATACTCCTTAAGATATCGCCCAAAGCGCATATTGTTCGTATGTCCATGGGAGGTGAGGTTAAGTAAGAAGTTTTTGGACTCTAGCTTTGTTTCTGATAGATGAAATTGTTCGAAATTTACAGACCATCACCAACCTTGTTACTTCTCTAAAGTACACAAACATCAGGCCAAACCGTTTAATACTCCTTAAGATATCGCCCAAAGCGCATATTGTTCGTATGTCCATGGGAGGTGAGGTTAAGTAAGAAGTTTTTGGACCCTAGCTTTGTTTCTGATAGATGAAATTGTCTGAAATTTACAGAAAATCACCATCTCTGTTAACTCTCTAAAATGTACAAAAATCAGGCCCAACCGTTTAATACTCCTTAAGATATCGCCCAAAGCGCATATTGTTCGTATGTCCATGGGAGGTGAGGTTAAGTAAGAAGTTTTTGGACCCTAGCTTTGTTTCTGATAGATCAAATTGTCTGAAATTTACAGACCATCACCAACCTTATAACTCTCTAACATATACAAAAATCAGGCCAAATCGTTTAATACTCCTTAAGATATCGCCCAAAGCGCATATTGTTCGTATGTCCATGGGAGGTGAGGTTTAGTAAGAAGTTTTTGGACCCTAGCTTTGTTTCTGATAGATGAAATTGTCTGAAATTTACAGACCATCACCAACCTTATAACTCTCTAAAATATACACAAAATCAGGCCCAAACCGTTTAATACTCCTTAAGATATCGCCCAAAGCGCATATTGTTCGTATGTCCATGGAGGTGAGGTTAAGTAAGAAGTTTTTGGACTCTAGCTTTGTTTCTGATAGATGAAATTGTTCGAAAATTACAGACCATCACCAACCTCGTTACTTCTCTAAAGTACACAAAAATCAGGCCAAACCGTTTAATACTCTTAAGATATCGCCCTAAGCGCATATTGTTCGTATGTCCATGGGAGGTGAGGTTAAGTAAGAAGTTTTTGGACCCTAGCTTTGTTCTGATAGATGAAATTGTCTGAAATTTACAGAAAATCACCATCTCTGTAACTCTCTAAAATGTACAAAAATCAGGCCCAACCGTTTAATACTCCTTAGATATCGCCCAAAGCGCATATTGTTCGGTATGTCCATGGGAGGTGAGGTTAAGTAAGAAGTTTTTGGACCCTAGCTTTGTTTCTGATAGATGAAATTGTCTGAAATTTACAGACCATCACACAACCTTATTAACTCTCTAAAATATACAAAAATCAGGCCAAACGTTTAATACTCCTTAAGATATCGCCCCAAAGCGCATATTGTTCGTATGTCCATGGGAGGTGAGGTTAAGTAAGAAGTTTTTGGACTCTAGCTTTGTTTCTGATAGATGAAATTGTTCGAAATTTACAGACCATCACCAACCTTGTTACTTCTCTAAAGTACACAAAAATCAGGCCAAAACCGTTAAATACTCCTTAAGATATCGCCCAAAGCGCATATTGTTCGTATGTCCATGGGAGGTGAGGTTAAGTAAGAAGTTTTTGGACCCTAGCTTTGTTTCTGATAGATGAAATTGTCTGAAATTTACAGAAAATCACCATCTCTGTTAACTCTCTAAAATGTACAAAAATCAGGCCCAACCGTTTAATACTCCTTAAGATATCGCCCAAAGCGCATATTGTTCGTATGTCCATGGGAGGTGAGGTAAGTAAGAAGTTTTTGGACTCTAGCTTTGTTTCTGATAGATGAAATTGTTCGAAATTTACAGACCATCACCAACCTTGTTACTTCTCTAAAGTACACAAACATCAGGCCAACCGTTTAATACTCCTTAAGATATCGCCCAAAGCGCATATTGTTCGTATGTCCATGGGAGGTGAGGTTAAGTAAGAAGTTTTTTGGACTCTAGCTTTGTTTCTGATAGATGAAATTGTTCGAATTTACAGACCATCACCAACCTTGTTACTTCTCTAAAGTACACAAAAATCAGGCCAAACCGTTAAATACTCCTTAAGATATCGCCCAAAGCGCATATTGTTCGTATGTCCATGGGAGGTGAGGTTAAGTAAGAAGTTTTTGGACCCTAGCTTTGTTTCTGATAGATGAAATTGTCTGAAATTTACAGAAAATCACCCATCTCTGTTAACTCTCTAAAATGTACAAAAATCAGGCCCAACCGTTTAATACTCCTTAAGATATCGCCCAAAGCGCATATTGTTCGTATGTCCATGGAGGTGAGGTTAAGTAAGAAGTTTTTGGACCCTAGCTTTGTTTCTGATAGATCAATTGTCTGAAATTTACAGACCATCACCAACCTTATTAACTCTCTAACATATACAAAAATCAGGCCAAATCGTTTAATACTCCTTAAGATATCGCCCAAAGCGCATATTGTTCGTATGTCCATGGGAGGTGAGGTTAAGTAAGAAGTTTTTGGACTCTAGCTTTGTTTCTGATAGATGAAATTATCTGAAATTTACAGACAATCACCAACTCTGTTAACTCTCTGAAATGTACAAAAATCAGGCCCAACCGTTTAATACTCCTTAAGATATCGCCCAAAGCGCTTATTGTTCGTATGTCCATGGAGGTGAGGTTAAGTAAGAAGTTTTTGGACCCTAGCTTTGTTTCTGATAGATGAAATTGTCTGAAATTTACAGACCATCACCAACCTTATTAACTCTCTAAAATATACAAAAATCAGGCCAAACCGTTTAATACTCCTGAAGATATCGCCCAAAAGCGCATATTGTTCGTATGTCCATGGGAGGTGAGGTTAAGTAAGAAGTTTTTGGACTCTAGCTTTGTTTCTGATAGATGAAATTGTTCGAAATTTACAGACATCACCAACCTTGTTACTTCTCTAAAGTACACAAACATCAGGCCAAACCGTTTAATACTACCTTAAGATATCGCCCAAAGCGCATATTGTTCGTATGTCCATGGGAGGTGAGGTAAGTAAGAAGTTTTTGGACCTAGCTTTGTTTCTGATAGATGAAATTGTCTGAAATTTACAGAAAATCACCATCTCTGTTAACTCTCTAAAATGTACAAAAATCAGGCCCAACCGTTTAATACTCCTTAAGATATCGCCCTAAGCGCATATTGTTCGTATGTCCATGGGAGGTGAGGTTAAGTAAGAAGTTTTTGGACCCTAGCTTTGTTTCTGATAGATCAAATTGTCTGAAATTACAGACCATCACCACCTTATTAACTCTCTAACATATACAAAAATCAGGCCAAATCGTTTAATACTCCTTAAGATATCGCCCACAAAGCGCATATTGTTCGTATGTCCATGGGAGGTGAGGTTAAGTAAGAAGTTTTTGGACCCTAGCTTTGTTCTTGATAGATGAAATTGTCTGAAATTTACAGACCATCACCAACCTTATTAACTCTCTAAAATATACAAAAATCAGGCCAAACCGTTAATACTCCTTAAGATATCGCCCAAAGCGCATATTGTTCGTATGTCCATGGGAGGTGAGGTTAAGTAAGAAGTTTTTGGACTCTAGCTTTGTTTCTGATAGATGAAATTGTTCGAAATTTACAGACCATCACCAACCTCGTTACTTCTCTAAAGTACACAAAAATCAGGCCAAAACCGTTTAATACTCCTTAAGATATCGCCCAAAGCGCATATTGTTCGTATGTCCATGGGAGGTGAGGTTAAGTAAGAAGTTTTTGGACCCTAGCTTTGTTTCTGATAGATGAAATTGTCTGAAATTTACAGAAAATCACCATCTCTGTTAACTCTCTAAATGTACAAAAATCAGGCCCAACCGTTTAATACTCCTTAAGATATCGCCCAAAGCGCATATTGTTCGTATGTCCATGGGAGGTGAGGTTAAGTAAGAAGTTTTTGGACCCTAGCTTTGTTTCTGATAGATGAAATTGTCTGAAATTTACAGACCATCACCAACCTTATTAACTCTCTAAAATATACAAAAATCAGGCCAAACCGTTTAATACTCCTTAAGATATCGCCCAAAGCGCATATTGTTCGTATGTCCAGGGAGGTGAGGTTAAGTAAGAAGTTTTTGGACTCTAGCTTTGTTTCTGATAGATGAAATTGTTCGAAATTTACAGACCATCACCAACCTTGTTACTTCTCTAAAGTACACAAAAATCAGGCCAAACCGTTAATACTCCTTAAGATATCGCCCAAAGCGCATATTGTTCGTATGTCCATGGGAGGTGAGGTTAAGTAAGAAGTTTTTGGACCCTAGCTTTGTTTCTGATAGATGAAATTGTCTGAAATTTACAGAAAATCACCATCTCTGTTAACTCTCTAAAATGTACAAAAATCAGGCCCAACCGTTTAATACTCCTTAAGATATCGCCCAAAGCGCATATTGTTCGTATGTCCATGGGAGGTGAGGTTAAGTAAGAAGTTTTTGGACTCTAGCTTTGTTTCTGATAGATGAAATTGTTCGAAATTTACAGACCATCACCAACCTTGTTACTTCTCTAAAGTACACAAACATCAGGCCAAACGTTTAATACTCCTTAAGATATCGCCCAAAGCGCATATTGTTCGTATGTCCATGGGAGGTGAGGTTAAGTAAGAAGTTTTTGGACTCTAGCTTTGTTTCTGATAGATGAAATTGTTCGAAATTTACAGACCATCACCAACCTTGTTACTTCTCTAAAGTACACAAAAATCAGGCCAAACCGTTAAATACTCCTTAAGATATCGCCCAAGCGCATATTGTTCGTATGTCCATGGGAGGTGAGGTTAAGTAAGAAGTTTTTGGACCCTAGCTTTGTTTCTGATAGATGAAATTGTCTGAATTTACAGAAAATCACCATCTCTGTTAACTCTCTAAAATGTACAAAAATCAGGCCCAACCGTTTAATACTCCTTAAGATATCGCCCAAAGCGCATATTGTTCGTATGTCCATGGGAGGTGAGGTTAAGTAAGAAGTTTTTGGACCCTAGCTTTGTTTCTGATAGATCAAATTGTCTGAAATTTACAGACCATCACCAACCTTATTAACTCTCTAACATATACAAAAATCAGGCCAAATCGTTTAATACTCCTTAAGATATCGCCCAAAGCGCATATTGTTCGTATGTCCATGGGAGGTGAGGTTAAGTAAGAAGTTTTTGGACTCTAGCTTTGTTTCTGGATAGATGAAATTATCTGAAATTTACAGACAATCACCAACTCTGTTAACTCTCTGAAATGTACAAAAATCAGGCCCAACCGTTTAATACTCCTTAAGATATCGCCCAAAGCGCATATTGTTCGTATGTCCATGGGAGGTGAGGTTAAGTAAGAAGTTTTTGGACCCTAGCTTTGTTTCTGATAGATGAAATTGTCTGAAATTTACAGACCATCACCAACCTTATTAACTCTCTAAAATATACAAAAATCAGGCCAAACCGTTTAATACTCCTGAAGATATCGCCCAAAGCGCATATTGTTCGTATGTCCATGGGAGGTGAGGTTAAGTAAGAAGTTTTGGACTCTAGCTTTGTTTCTGATAGATGAAATTGTTCGAAATTTACAGACCATCACCAACCTTGTTACTTCTCTAAAGTACACAAACATCAGGCCAAACCGTTTAATACTCCTTAAGATATCGCCCAAAGCGCATATTGTTCGTATGTCCATGGGAGGTGAGGTTAAGTAAGAAGTTTTTGGACCCTAGCTTTGTTTCTGATAGATGAAATTGTCTGAAATTTACAGAAAATCACCATCTCTGTTAACTCTCTAAAATGTACAAAAATCAGGCCAAACCGTTTAATACTCTTAAGATATCGCCCAAAGCGCATATTGTTCGTATGTCCATGGGAGGTGAGGTTAAGTAAGAAGTTTTTGGACTCTAGCTTTGTTTCTGATAGATGAAATTGTTCGAAATTTACAGACCATCACCAACCTCGTTACTTCTCTAAAGTACACAAAAATCAGGCAAATCGTTTACTACTCCTTAAGATATCGCCCAAAGCGCATATTGTTCGTATGTCCATGGGAGGTGAGGTTAAGTAAGAAGTTTTTGGACTCTAGCTTTGTTTCTGATAGATGAAATTATCTGAAATTTACAGACAATCACCAACTCTGTTAACTCTCTGAAATGTACAAAAATCAGGCCCAACCGTTTAATACTCCTTAAGATATCGCCCAAAGCGCATATTGTTCGTATGTCCATGGGAGGTGAGGTTAAGTAAGAAGTTTTTGGACCCTAGCTTTGTTTCTGATAGATGAAATTGTCTGAAATTTACAGACCATCACCAACCTTATTAACTCTCTAAAATATACAAAAATCAGGCCAAACCGTTTAATACTCCTGAAGATATCGCCCAAAGCGCATATTGTTCGTATGTCCATGGGAGGTGAGGTTAAGTAAGATGTTTTGGACTCTAGCTTTGTTTCTTGATAGATGAAATTGTTCGAAATTTACAGACCATCACCAACCTTGTTACTTCTCTAAAGTACACAAACATCAGGCCAAACCGTTTAATACTCCTTAAGATATCGCCCAAAGCGCATATTGTTCGTATGTCCATGGGAGGTGAGGTTAAGTAAGAAGTTTTTGGACCCTAGCTTTGTTTCTGATAGATGAAATTGTCTGAAATTTACAGAAAATCACCATCTCTGTTAACTCTCTAAAATGTACAAAAATCAGGCCCAACCGTTTAATACTCCTTAAGATATCGCCCCAAAGCGCATATTGTTCGTATGTCCATGGGAGGTGAGGTTAAGTAAGAAGTTTTTGGACTCTAGCTTTGTTTCTGATAGATGAAATTGTTCGAAATTTACAGACCATCACCAACCTTGTTACTTCTCTAAAGTACACAAACATCAGGCCAAACCGTTTAATACTCCTTAAGATATCGCCCAAAGCGCATATTGTTCGTATGTCCATGGGAGGTGAGGTTAAGTAAGAAGTTTTTGGACTCTAGCTTTGTTTCTGATAGATGAAATTGTTCGAAATTTACAGACCATCACCAACCTTGTTACTTCTCTAAAGTACACAAAAATCAGGCCAAACCGTTAAATACTCCTTAAGATATCGCCCAAAGCGCATATTGTTCGTATGTCCATGGGAGGTGAGGTTAAGTAAGAAGTTTTTGGACCCTAGCTTGTTTCTGATAGATGAAATTGTCTGAAATTTACAGAAAATCACCATCTCTGTTAACTCTCTAAAATGTACAAAAATCAGGCCCAACCGTTTAATACTCCTTAAGATATCGCCACAAAGCGCATATTGTTCGTATGTCCATGGGAGGTGAGGTTAAGTAAGAAGTTTTTGGACCCTAGCTTTGTTTCTGATAGATCAAATTGTCTGAAATTTACAGACCATCACCAACCTTATTAACTCTCTAACATATACAAAAATCAGGCCTAATCGTTAATACTCCTTAAGATATCGCCCAAAGCGCATATTGTTCGTATGTCCATGGGAGGTGAGGTTAAGTAAGAAGTTTTTAGGACTCTAGCTTTGTTTCTGATAGATGAAATTATCTGAAATTTACAGACAATCACCAACTCTGTTAACTCTCTGAAATGTACAAAAATCAGGCCCAACCGTTTAATACTCCTTAAGATATCGCCCAAAGCGCATATTGTTCGTATGTCCATGGGAGGTGAGGTTAAGTAAGAAGTTTTTTGGACCCTAGCTTTGTTTCTGATAGATGAAATTGTCTGAAATTTACAGACCATCACCAACCTTATTAACTCTCTAAAATATACAATAAATCAGGCCAAACCGTTTAATACTCCTGAAGATATCGCCCAAAGCGCATATTGTTCGTATGTCCATGGGAGGTGAGGTTAAGTAAGAAGTTTTTGGACTCTAGCTTTGTTCTGATAGATGAAATTGTTCGAAATTTACAGACCATCACCAACCTTGTTACTTCTCTAAAGTACACAAACATCAGGCCAAACCGTTTAATACTCCTTAAGATATCGCCCAAAGCGCATATTGTTCGTATGTCCATGGGAGGTGAGGTTAAGTAAGAAGTTTTTGGACCCTAGCTTTGTTTCTGATAGATGAAATTGTCTGAAATTTACAGAAAATCACCATCTCTGTTAACTCTCTAAAATGTACAAAAATCAGGCCCAACCGTTTATTACTCCTTAAGATATCGCCCAAAGCGCATAATTGTTCGTATGTCCATGGGAGGTGAGGTTAAGTAAGAAGTTTTTGGACTCTGCTTTGTTTCTGATAGATGAAATTGTTCGAAAATTTACAGACCATCACCAACCTTGTTACTTCTCTAAAGTACACAAACATCAGGCCAAACCGTTTAATACTCCTTAAGATATCGCCCAAAGCGCATATTGTTCGTATGTCCATGGGAGGTGAGGTTAAGTAAGAAGTTTTTGGACTCTAGCTTTGTTTCTGATAGATGAAATTGTTCGAAATTTACAGACCATCACCAACCTTGTTACTTCTCTAAAGTACACAAAAATCAGGCCAAACCGTTAAATACTCCTTAAGATATCGCCCAAAGCGCATATTGTTCGTATGTCCATGGAGTGAGGTTAAGTAAGAAGTTTTTGGACCCTAGCTTTGTTTCTGATAGATGAAATTGTCTGAAATTTACAGAAAATCACCATCTCTGTTAACTCTCTAAAATGTACAAAAATCAGGCCCAACCGTTTAAATACTCCTTAAGATATCGCCCAAAGCGCATATGTTCGTATGTCCATGGAGGTGAGGTTAAGTAAGAAGTTTTTGGACCCTAGCTTTGTTTCTGATAGATCAAATTGTCTGAAATTTACAGACCATCACCAACCTTATAACTCTCTAACATATACAAAAATCAGGCCAAATCGTTTAATACTCCTTAAGATATCGCCCAAAGCGCATATTGTTCGTATGTCCATGGGAGGTGAGGTTAAGTAAGAAGTTTTTGGACTCTAGCTTTGTTTCTGATAGATGAAATTATCTGAAATTTACAGACAATCACCAACTCTGTTAACTCTCTGAAATGTACAAAAATCAGGCCCAACCGTTTAATACTCCTTAAGATATCGCCCAAAGCGCATATTGTTCGTATGGCCATGGGAGGTGAGGTTAAGTAAGAAGTTTTTGGACCCTAGCTTTGTTTCTGATAGATGAAATTGTCTGAAATTTACAGACCATCACCAACCTTATTAACTCTCTAAAATATACAAAAATCAGGCCAAACCGTTTAATACTCCTGAAGATATCGCCCAAAGCGCATATTGTTCGTATGTCCATGGGAGGTGAGGTTAAGTAAGAAGTTTTTGGACTCTAGCTTTGTTTCTGATAGATGAAATTGTTCGAAATTTACAGACCATCACCAACCTTGTTACTTCTCTAAAGTACACAAACATCAGGCCAAACCGTTTAATACTCCTTAAGATATCGCCAAAGCGCATATTGTTCGTATGTCCATGGGAGGTGAGGTTAAGTAAGAAGTTTTTGGACCCTAGCTTTGTTTCTGATAGATGAAATTGTCTGAAATTTACAGAAAATCACCATCTCTGTTAACTCTCTAAATGTACAAAAATCAGGCCCCAACCGTTTAATACTCCTTAAGATATCGCCCAAAGCGCATATTGTTCGTATGTCCATGGGAGGTGAGGTTAAGTAAGAAGTTTTTTGGACCCTAGCTTTGTTTCTGATAGATCAAATTGTCTGAAATTTACAGACCATCACCAACCTTATTAACTCTCTAACATATACAAAAATCAGGCCAAATCGTTTAATACTCCTTAAGATATCGCCCAAAGCGCATATTGTTCGTATGTCCATGGGAGGTGAGGTTAAGTAAGAAGTTTTTGGACCCTAGCTTTGTTTCTGATAGATGAAATTGTCTGAAATTTTACAGACCATCACCAACCTTATTAACTCTCTAAAATATACAAAAATCAGGCCCAAACCGTTTAATACTCCCTTAAGATATCGCCCAAAGCGCATATTGTTCGTATGTCCATGGGAGTGAGGTTAAGTAAGAAGTTTTTGGACTCTAGCTTTGGTTCTGATAGATGAAATTGTTCGAAATTTACAGACCATCACCAACCTCGTTACTTCTCTAAAGTACACAAAAATCAGGCCAAACCGTTTAATACTCCTTAAGATATCGCCCAAAGCGCATATTGTTCGTATGTCCATGGGAGGTGATGGTTAAGTAAGAAGTTTTTGGACCCTAGCTTTGTTTCTGATAGATGAAATTGTCTGAAATTTACAGAAAATCACCATCTCTGTTAACTCTCTAAAATGTACAAAAATCAGGCCCAACCGTTTAATACTCCTTAAGATATCGCCCAAAGCGCATATTGTTCGTATGTCCATGGAGGTGAGGTTAAGTAAGAAGTTTTTGGACCCTAGCTTTGTTTCTGATAGATGAAATTGTCTGAAATTTACAGACCATCACCAACCTTATTAACTCTCTAAAAATATACAAAAATCAGGCCAAACCGTTTAATACTCCTTAAGATATCGCCCAAAGCGCATATTGTTCGTATGTCCATGGAGGTGAGGTTAAGTAAGAAGTTTTTGGACTCTAGCTTTGTTTCTGATAGATGAAATTGTTCGAAATTTACAGACCATCACCAACCTTGTTACTTCTCTAAGTACACAAAAATCAGGCCAAACCGTTAAATACTCCTTAAGATATCGCCCAAAGCGCATATTGTTCGTATGTCCATGGAGGTGAGGTTAGTAAGAAGTTTTTGGACCCTAGCTTTGTTTCTGATAGATGAAATTGTCTGAAATTTACAGAAAATCACCATCTCTGTTAACTCTCTAAAATGTACAAAAATCAGGCCCAACCGTTTAATACTCCTTAAGATATCGCCCAAAGCGCATATTGTTCGTATGTCCATGGGAGGTGAGGTTAAGTAAGAAGTTTTTGGACTCTAGCTTTGTTTCTGATAGATGAAATTGTTCGAAATTTACAGACCATCACCAACCTTGTTACTTCTCTAAAGTACACAAACATCAGGCCAAACCGTTTAATACTCCTTAAGATATCGCCCAAAGCGCATATTGTTCGTATGTCCATGGAGGTGAGGTTAAGTAAGAAGTTTTTTGGACTCTAGCTTTGTTTCTGATAGATGAAATTGTTCGAAATTTACAGACCATCACCAACCTTGTTACTTCTCTAAAGTACACAAAAATCAGGCAAACGCCAAACCGTTAAATACTCCTTAAGATATCGCCCAAAGCGCATATTGTTCGTATGTCCATGGGAGGTGAGGTTAAGTAAGAAGTTTTTGGACCCTAGCTTTGTTTCTGATAGATGAAATTGTCTGAAATTTACAGAAAATCACCATCTCTGTTAACTCTCTAAAATGTACAAAAATCAGGCCCAACCGTTTAATACTCCTTAAGATATCGCCCAAAGCGCATATTGTTCGTATGTCCATGGGAGGTGAGGTTAAGTAAGAAGTTTTTGGACCCTAGCTTTGTTTCTGATAGATCAAATTGTCTGAAATTTACAGACCATCACCAACCTTATTAACTCTCTAACATATACAAAAATCAGGCCAAATCGTTTAATACTCCTTAAGATATCGCCCAAAGCGCATATTGTTCGTATGTCCATGGGAGGTGAGGTTAAGTAAGAAGTTTTTGGACTCTAGCTTTGTTTCTGATAGATGAAATTATCTGAAATTTACAGACAATCACCAACTCTGTTAACTCTCTGAAATGTACAAAAATCAGGCCCAACCGTTTAATACTCCTTAAGATATCGCCCAAAGCGCATATTGTTCGTATGTCCATGGGAGGTGAGGTTAAGTAAGAAGTTTTTGGACCCTAGCTTTGTTTCTGATAGATGAAATTGTCTGAAATTTACAGACCATCACCAACCTTATTAACTCTCTAAAATATACAAAAATCAGGCCAAACCGTTTAATACTCCTGAAGATATCGCCCAAAGCGCATATTGTTCGTATGTCCATGGGAGGTGAGGTTAAGTAAGAAGTTTTTGGACTCTAGCTTTGTTTCTGATAGATGAAATTGTTCGAAATTACAGACCATCACCAACCTTGTTACTTCTCTAAAGTACACAAACATCAGGCCAAACCGTTTAATACTCCTTAAGATATCGCCCAAAGCGCATATTGTTCGTATGTCCATGGGAGGTGAGGTTAAGTAAGAAGTTTTTGGACCCTAGCTTTGTTTCTGATAGATGAAATTGTCTGAAATTTACAGAAAATCACCATCTCTGTTAACTCTCTAAAATGTACAAAAATCAGGCCCAACCGTTTAATACTCCTTAAGATATCGCCCAAAGCGCATATTGTTCGTATGTCCATGGGAGGTGAGGTTAAGTAAGAAGTTTTTGGACTCTAGCTTTGTTTCTGATAGATGAAATTGTTCGAAATTTACAGACCATCACCAACCTTGTTACTTCTCTAAAGTACACAAACATCAGGCCAAACCGTTTAATACTCCTTAAGATATCGCCCAAAGCGCATATTGTTCGTATGTCCATGGGAGGTGAGGTTAAGTAAGAAGTTTTTGGACCCTAGCTTTGTTTCTGATAGATGAAATTGTCTGAAATTTACAGAAAATCACCATCTCTGTTAACTCTCTAAAATGTACAAAAATCAGGCCCAACCGTTTAATACTCCTTAAGATATCGCCAAAGCGCATATTGTTCGTATGTCCATGGGAGGTGAGGTTAAGTAAGAAGTTTTTGGACCCTAGCTTTGTTTCTGATAGATCAAATTGTCTGAAATTTACAGACCATCACCAACCTTATTAACTCTCTAACATATACAAAAATCAGGCCAAATCGTTTAATACTCCTTAAGATATCGCCCAAAGCGCATATTGTTCGTATGTCCATGGGAGGTGAGGTTAAGTAAGAAGTTTTTGGACCCTAGCTTTGTTTCTGATAGATGAAATTGTCTGAAATTTACAGACCATCACCAACCTTATTAACTCTCTAAAATATACAAAAATCAGGCCAAACCGTTTAATACTCCTTAAGATATCGCCCAAAGCGCATATTGTTCGTATGTCCATGGGAGGTGAGGTTAAGTAAGAAGTTTTTGGACTCTAGCTTTGTTTCTGATAGATGAAATTGTTCGAAATTTACAGACCATCACCAACCTCGTTACTTCTCTAAAGTACACAAAAATCAGGCCAAACCGTTTAATACTCCTTAAGATATCGCCCAAAGCGCATATTGTTCGTATGTCCATGGGAGGTGAGGTTAAGTAAGAAGTTTTTGGACCCTAGCTTTGTTTCTGATAGATGAAATTGTCTGAAATTTACAGAAAATCACCATCTCTGTTAACTCTCTAAAATGTACAAAAATCAGGCCCAACCGTTTAATACTCCTTAAGATATCGCCCAAAGCGCATATTGTTCGTATGTCCATGGGAGGTGAGGTTAAGTAAGAAGTTTTTGGACCCTAGCTTTGTTTCTGATAGATGAAATTGTCTGAAATTTACAGACCATCACCAACCTTATTAACTCTCTAAAATATACAAAAATCAGGCCAAACCGTTTAATACTCCTTAAGATATCGCCCAAAGCGCATATTGTTCGTATGTCCATGGGAGGTGAGGTTAAGTAAGAAGTTTTTGGACTCTAGCTTTGTTTCTGATAGATGAAATTGTTCGAAATTTACAGACCATCACCAACCTTGTTACTTCTCTAAAGTACACAAAAATCAGGCCAAACCGTTAAATACTCCTTAAGATATCGCCCAAAGCGCATATTGTTCGTATGTCCATGGGAGGTGAGGTTAAGTAAGAAGTTTTTGGACCCTAGCTTTGTTCTGATAGATGAAATTGTCTGAAATTTACAGAAAATCACCATCTCTGTTAACTCTCTAAAATGTACAAAAATCAGGCCCAACCGTTTAATACTCCTTAAGATATCGCCCAAAGCGCATATTGTTCGTATGTCCATGGGAGGTGAGGTTAAGTAAGAAGTTTTTGGACTCTAGCTTTGTTTCTGATAGATGAAATTGTTCGAAATTTACAGACCATCACCAACCTTGTTACTTCTCTAAAGTACACAAACATCAGGCCAAACCGTTTAATACTCCTTAAGATATCGCCCAAAGCGCATATTGTTCGTATGTCCATGGGAGGTGAGGTTAAGTAAGAAGTTTTTGGACTCTAGCTTTGTTTCTGATAGATGAAATTGTTCGAAATTTACAGACCATCACCAACCTTGTTACTTCTCTAAAGTACACAAAAATCAGGCCAAACCGTTAAATACTCCTTAAGATATCGCCCAAAGCGCATATTGTTCGTATGTCCATGGGAGGTGAGGTTAAGTAAGAAGTTTTTGGACCCTAGCTTTGTTTCTGATAGATGAAATTGTCTGAAATTTACAGAAAATCACCATCTCTGTTAACTCTCTAAAATGTACAAAAATCAGGCCCAACCGTTTAATACTCCTTAAGATATCGCCCAAAGCGCATATTGTTCGTATGTCCATGGGAGGTGAGGTTAAGTAAGAAGTTTTTGGACCCTAGCTTTGTTTCTGATAGATCAAATTGTCTGAAATTTACAGACCATCACCAACCTTATTAACTCTCTAACATATACAAAAATCAGGCCAAATCGTTTAATACTCCTTAAGATATCGCCCAAAGCGCATATTGTTCGTATGTCCATGGGAGGTGAGGTTAAGTAAGAAGTTTTTGGACTCTAGCTTTGTTTCTGATAGATGAAATTATCTGAAATTTACAGACAATCACCAACTCTGTTAACTCTCTGAAATGTACAAAAATCAGGCCCAACCGTTTAATACTCCTTAAGATATCGCCCAAAGCGCATATTGTTCGTATGTCCATGGGAGGTGAGGTTAAGTAAGAAGTTTTTGGACCCTAGCTTTGTTTCTGATAGATGAAATTGTCTGAAATTTACAGACCATCACCAACCTTATTAACTCTCTAAAATATACAAAAATCAGGCCAAACCGTTTAATACTCCTGAAGATATCGCCCAAAGCGCATATTGTTCGTATGTCCATGGGAGGTGAGGTTAAGTAAGAAGTTTTTGGACTCTAGCTTTGTTTCTGATAGATGAAATTGTTCGAAATTTACAGACCATCACCAACCTTGTTACTTCTCTAAAGTACACAAACATCAGGCCAAACCGTTTAATACTCCTTAAGATATCGCCCAAAGCGCATATTGTTCGTATGTCCATGGAGGTGAGGTTAAGTAAGAAGTTTTTGGACCCTAGCTTTGTTTCTGATAGATGAAATTGTCTGAAATTTACAGAAAATCACCATCTCTGTTAACTCTCTAAAATGTACAAAAATCAGGCCCAACCGTTTAATACTCCTTAAGATATCGCCCAAAGCGCATATTGTTCGTATGTCCATGGGAGGTGAGGTTAAGTAAGAAGTTTTTGGACTCTAGCTTTGTTTCTGATAGATGAAATTGTTCGAAATTTACAGACCATCACCAACCTTGTTACTTCTCTAAAGTACACAAACATCAGGCCAAACCGTTTAATACTCCTTAAGATATCGCCCAAAGCGCATATTGTTCGTATGTCCATGGGAGGTGAGGTTAAGTAAGAAGTTTTTGGACCCTAGCTTTGTTTCTGATAGATGAAATTGTCTGAAATTTACAGAAAATCACCATCTCTGTTAACTCTCTAAAATGTACAAAAATCAGGCCCAACCGTTTAATACTCCTTAAGATATCGCCCAAAGCGCATATTGTTCGTATGTCCATGGGAGGTGAGGTTAAGTAAGAAGTTTTTGGACCCTAGCTTTGTTTCTGATAGATCAAATTGTCTGAAATTTACAGACCATCACCAACCTTATTAACTCTCTAACATATACAAAAATCAGGCCAAATCGTTTAATACTCCTTAAGATATCGCCCAAAGCGCATATTGTTCGTATGTCCATGGGAGGTGAGGTTAAGTAAGAAGTTTTGGACCCTAGCTTTGTTTCTGATAGATGAAATTGTCTGAAATTTACAGACCATCACCAACCTTATTAACTCTCTAAAATATACAAAAATCAGGCCAAACCGTTTAATACTCCTTAAGATATCGCCCAAAGCGCATATTGTTCGTATGTCCATGGGAGGTGAGGTTAAGTAAGAAGTTTTTGGACTCTAGCTTTGTTTCTGATAGATGAAATTGTTCGAAATTTACAGACCATCACCAACCTCGTTACTTCTCTAAAGTACACAAAAATCAGGCCAAACCGTTTAATACTCCTTAAGATATCGCCCAAAGCGCATATTGTTCGTATGTCCATGGGAGGTGAGGTTAAGTAAGAAGTTTTTGGACCCTAGCTTTGTTTCTGATAGATGAAATTGTCTGAAATTTACAGAAAATCACCATCTCTGTTAACTCTCTAAAATGTACAAAAATCAGGCCCAACCGTTTAATACTCCTTAAGATATCGCCCAAAGCGCATATTGTTCGTATGTCCATGGGAGGTGAGGTTAAGTAAGAAGTTTTGGACCCTAGCTTTGTTTCTGATAGATGAAATTGTCTGAAATTTACAGACCATCACCAACCTTATTAACTCTCTAAAATATACAAAAATCAGGCCAAACCGTTTAATACTCCTTAAGATATCGCCCAAAGCGCATATTGTTCGTATGTCCATGGGAGGTGAGGTTAAGTAAGAAGTTTTTGGACTCTAGCTTTGTTTCTGATAGATGAAATTGTTCGAAATTTACAGACCATCACCAACCTTGTTACTTCTCTAAAGTACACAAAAATCAGGCCAAACCGTTAAATACTCCTTAAGATATCGCCCAAAGCGCATATTGTTCGTATGTCCATGGGAGGTGAGGTTAAGTAAGAAGTTTTGGACCCTAGCTTTGTTTCTGATAGATGAAATTGTCTGAAATTTACAGAAAATCACCATCTCTGTTAACTCTCTAAAATGTACAAAAATCAGGCCCAACCGTTTAATACTCCTTAAGATATCGCCCAAAGCGCATATTGTTCGTATGTCCATGGGAGGTGAGGTTAAGTAAGAAGTTTTGGACTCTAGCTTTGTTTCTGATAGATGAAATTGTTCGAAATTTACAGACCATCACCAACCTTGTTACTTCTCTAAAGTACACAAACATCAGGCCAAACCGTTTAATACTCCTTAAGATATCGCCCAAAGCGCATATTGTTCGTATGTCCATGGGAGGTGAGGTTAAGTAAGAAGTTTTTGGACTCTAGCTTTGTTTCTGATAGATGAAATTGTTCGAAATTTACAGACCATCACCAACCTTGTTACTTCTCTAAAGTACACAAAAATCAGGCCAAACCGTTAAATACTCCTTAAGATATCGCCCAAAGCGCATATTGTTCGTATGTCCATGGGAGGTGAGGTTAAGTAAGAAGTTTTTGGACCCTAGCTTTGTTTCTGATAGATGAAATTGTCTGAAATTTACAGAAAATCACCATCTCTGTTAACTCTCTAAAATGTACAAAAATCAGGCCCAACCGTTTAATACTCCTTAAGATATCGCCCAAAGCGCATATTGTTCGTATGTCCATGGGAGGTGAGGTTAAGTAAGAAGTTTTTGGACCCTAGCTTTGTTTCTGATAGATCAAATTGTCTGAAATTTACAGACCATCACCAACCTTATTAACTCTCTAACATATACAAAAATCAGGCCAAATCGTTTAATACTCCTTAAGATATCGCCCAAAGCGCATATTGTTCGTATGTCCATGGGAGGTGAGGTTAAGTAAGAAGTTTTTGGACTCTAGCTTTGTTTCTGATAGATGAAATTATCTGAAATTTACAGACAATCACCAACTCTGTTAACTCTCTGAAATGTACAAAAATCAGGCCCAACCGTTTAATACTCCTTAAGATATCGCCCAAAGCGCATATTGTTCGTATGTCCATGGGAGGTGAGGTTAAGTAAGAAGTTTTTGGACCCTAGCTTTGTTTCTGATAGATGAAATTGTCTGAAATTTACAGACCATCACCAACCTTATTAACTCTCTAAAATATACAAAAATCAGGCCAAACCGTTTAATACTCCTGAAGATATCGCCCAAAGCGCATATTGTTCGTATGTCCATGGGAGGTGAGGTTAAGTAAGAAGTTTTTGGACTCTAGCTTTGTTTCTGATAGATGAAATTGTTCGAAATTTACAGACCATCACCAACCTTGTTACTTCTCTAAAGTACACAAACATCAGGCCAAACCGTTTAATACTCCTTAAGATATCGCCCAAAGCGCATATTGTTCGTATGTCCATGGGAGGTGAGGTTAAGTAAGAAGTTTTTGGACCCTAGCTTTGTTTCTGATAGATGAAATTGTCTGAAATTTACAGAAAATCACCATCTCTGTTAACTCTCTAAAATGTACAAAAATCAGGCCCAACCGTTTAATACTCCTTAAGATATCGCCCAAAGCGCATATTGTTCGTATGTCCATGGGAGGTGAGGTTAAGTAAGAAGTTTTTGGACCCTAGCTTTGTTTCTGATAGATCAAATTGTCTGAAATTTACAGACCATCACCAACCTTATTAACTCTCTAACATATACAAAAATCAGGCCAAATCGTTTAATACTCCTTAAGATATCGCCCAAAGCGCATATTGTTCGTATGTCCATGGGAGGTGAGGTTAAGTAAGAAGTTTTTGGACCCTAGCTTTGTTTCTGATAGATGAAATTGTCTGAAATTTACAGACCATCACCAACCTTATTAACTCTCTAAAATATACAAAAATCAGGCCAAACCGTTTAATACTCCTTAAGATATCGCCCAAAGCGCATATTGTTCGTATGTCCATGGGAGGTGAGGTTAAGTAAGAAGTTTTTGGACTCTAGCTTTGTTTCTGATAGATGAAATTGTTCGAAATTTACAGACCATCACCAACCTCGTTACTTCTCTAAAGTACACAAAAATCAGGCCAAACCGTTTAATACTCCTTAAGATATCGCCCAAAGCGCATATTGTTCGTATGTCCATGGGAGGTGAGGTTAAGTAAGAAGTTTTTGGACCCTAGCTTTGTTTCTGATAGATGAAATTGTCTGAAATTTACAGAAAATCACCATCTCTGTTAACTCTCTAAAATGTACAAAAATCAGGCCCAACCGTTTAATACTCCTTAAGATATCGCCCAAAGCGCATATTGTTCGTATGTCCATGGGAGGTGAGGTTAAGTAAGAAGTTTTTGGACCCTAGCTTTGTTTCTGATAGATGAAATTGTCTGAAATTTACAGACCATCACCAACCTTATTAACTCTCTAAAATATACAAAAATCAGGCCAAACCGTTTAATACTCCTTAAGATATCGCCCAAAGCGCATATTGTTCGTATGTCCATGGGAGGTGAGGTTAAGTAAGAAGTTTTTGGACTCTAGCTTTGTTTCTGATAGATGAAATTGTTCGAAATTTACAGACCATCACCAACCTTGTTACTTCTCTAAAGTACACAAAAATCAGGCCAAACCGTTAAATACTCCTTAAGATATCGCCCAAAGCGCATATTGTTCGTATGTCCATGGGAGGTGAGGTTAAGTAAGAAGTTTTTGGACCCTAGCTTTGTTTCTGATAGATGAAATTGTCTGAAATTTACAGAAAATCACCATCTCTGTTAACTCTCTAAAATGTACAAAAATCAGGCCCAACCGTTTAATACTCCTTAAGATATCGCCCAAAGCGCATATTGTTCGTATGTCCATGGGAGGTGAGGTTAAGTAAGAAGTTTTTGGACTCTAGCTTTGTTTCTGATAGATGAAATTGTTCGAAATTTACAGACCATCACCAACCTTGTTACTTCTCTAAAGTACACAAACATCAGGCCAAACCGTTTAATACTCCTTAAGATATCGCCCAAAGCGCATATTGTTCGTATGTCCATGGGAGGTGAGGTTAAGTAAGAAGTTTTTGGACTCTAGCTTTGTTTCTGATAGATGAAATTGTTCGAAATTTACAGACCATCACCAACCTTGTTACTTCTCTAAAGTACACAAAAATCAGGCCAAACCGTTAAATACTCCTTAAGATATCGCCCAAAGCGCATATTGTTCGTATGTCCATGGGAGGTGAGGTTAAGTAAGAAGTTTTTGGACCCTAGCTTTGTTTCTGATAGATGAAATTGTCTGAAATTTACAGAAAATCACCATCTCTGTTAACTCTCTAAAATGTACAAAAATCAGGCCCAACCGTTTAATACTCCTTAAGATATCGCCCAAAGCGCATATTGTTCGTATGTCCATGGGAGGTGAGGTTAAGTAAGAAGTTTTTGGACCCTAGCTTTGTTTCTGATAGATCAAATTGTCTGAAATTTACAGACCATCACCAACCTTATTAACTCTCTAACATATACAAAAATCAGGCCAAATCGTTTAATACTCCTTAAGATATCGCCCAAAGCGCATATTGTTCGTATGTCCATGGGAGGTGAGGTTAAGTAAGAAGTTTTTGGACTCTAGCTTTGTTTCTGATAGATGAAATTATCTGAAATTTACAGACAATCACCAACTCTGTTAACTCTCTGAAATGTACAAAAATCAGGCCCAACCGTTTAATACTCCTTAAGATATCGCCCAAAGCGCATATTGTTCGTATGTCCATGGGAGGTGAGGTTAAGTAAGAAGTTTTTGGACCCTAGCTTTGTTTCTGATAGATGAAATTGTCTGAAATTTACAGACCATCACCAACCTTATTAACTCTCTAAAATATACAAAAATCAGGCCAAACCGTTTAATACTCCTGAAGATATCGCCCAAAGCGCATATTGTTCGTATGTCCATGGGAGGTGAGGTTAAGTAAGAAGTTTTTGGACTCTAGCTTTGTTTCTGATAGATGAAATTGTTCGAAATTTACAGACCATCACCAACCTTGTTACTTCTCTAAAGTACACAAACATCAGGCCAAACCGTTTAATACTCCTTAAGATATCGCCCAAAGCGCATATTGTTCGTATGTCCATGGGAGGTGAGGTTAAGTAAGAAGTTTTTGGACCCTAGCTTTGTTTCTGATAGATGAAATTGTCTGAAATTTACAGAAAATCACCATCTCTGTTAACTCTCTAAAATGTACAAAAATCAGGCCCAACCGTTTAATACTCCTTAAGATATCGCCCAAAGCGCATATTGTTCGTATGTCCATGGGAGGTGAGGTTAAGTAAGAAGTTTTTGGACTCTAGCTTTGTTTCTGATAGATGAAATTGTTCGAAATTTACAGACCATCACCAACCTTGTTACTTCTCTAAAGTACACAAACATCAGGCCAAACCGTTTAATACTCCTTAAGATATCGCCCAAAGCGCATATTGTTCGTATGTCCATGGGAGGTGAGGTTAAGTAAGAAGTTTTTGGACCCTAGCTTTGTTTCTGATAGATGAAATTGTCTGAAATTTACAGAAAATCACCATCTCTGTTAACTCTCTAAAATGTACAAAAATCAGGCCCAACCGTTTAATACTCCTTAAGATATCGCCCAAAGCGCATATTGTTCGTATGTCCATGGGAGGTGAGGTTAAGTAAGAAGTTTTTGGACCCTAGCTTTGTTTCTGATAGATCAAATTGTCTGAAATTTACAGACCATCACCAACCTTATTAACTCTCTAACATATACAAAAATCAGGCCAAATCGTTTAATACTCCTTAAGATATCGCCCAAAGCGCATATTGTTCGTATGTCCATGGGAGGTGAGGTTAAGTAAGAAGTTTTTGGACCCTAGCTTTGTTTCTGATAGATGAAATTGTCTGAAATTTACAGACCATCACCAACCTTATTAACTCTCTAAAATATACAAAAATCAGGCCAAACCGTTTAATACTCCTTAAGATATCGCCCAAAGCGCATATTGTTCGTATGTCCATGGGAGGTGAGGTTAAGTAAGAAGTTTTTGGACTCTAGCTTTGTTTCTGATAGATGAAATTGTTCGAAATTTACAGACCATCACCAACCTCGTTACTTCTCTAAAGTACACAAAAATCAGGCCAAACCGTTTAATACTCCTTAAGATATCGCCCAAAGCGCATATTGTTCGTATGTCCATGGGAGGTGAGGTTAAGTAAGAAGTTTTTGGACCCTAGCTTTGTTTCTGATAGATGAAATTGTCTGAAATTTACAGAAAATCACCATCTCTGTTAACTCTCTAAAATGTACAAAAATCAGGCCCAACCGTTTAATACTCCTTAAGATATCGCCCAAAGCGCATATTGTTCGTATGTCCATGGGAGGTGAGGTTAAGTAAGAAGTTTTTGGACCCTAGCTTTGTTTCTGATAGATGAAATTGTCTGAAATTTACAGACCATCACCAACCTTATTAACTCTCTAAAATATACAAAAATCAGGCCAAACCGTTTAATACTCCTTAAGATATCGCCCAAAGCGCATATTGTTCGTATGTCCATGGGAGGTGAGGTTAAGTAAGAAGTTTTTGGACTCTAGCTTTGTTTCTGATAGATGAAATTGTTCGAAATTTACAGACCATCACCAACCTTGTTACTTCTCTAAAGTACACAAAAATCAGGCCAAACCGTTAAATACTCCTTAAGATATCGCCCAAAGCGCATATTGTTCGTATGTCCATGGGAGGTGAGGTTAAGTAAGAAGTTTTTGGACCCTAGCTTTGTTTCTGATAGATGAAATTGTCTGAAATTTACAGAAAATCACCATCTCTGTTAACTCTCTAAAATGTACAAAAATCAGGCCCAACCGTTTAATACTCCTTAAGATATCGCCCAAAGCGCATATTGTTCGTATGTCCATGGGAGGTGAGGTTAAGTAAGAAGTTTTTGGACTCTAGCTTTGTTTCTGATAGATGAAATTGTTCGAAATTTACAGACCATCACCAACCTTGTTACTTCTCTAAAGTACACAAACATCAGGCCAAACCGTTTAATACTCCTTAAGATATCGCCCAAAGCGCATATTGTTCGTATGTCCATGGGAGGTGAGGTTAAGTAAGAAGTTTTTGGACTCTAGCTTTGTTTCTGATAGATGAAATTGTTCGAAATTTACAGACCATCACCAACCTTGTTACTTCTCTAAAGTACACAAAAATCAGGCCAAACCGTTAAATACTCCTTAAGATATCGCCCAAAGCGCATATTGTTCGTATGTCCATGGGAGGTGAGGTTAAGTAAGAAGTTTTTGGACCCTAGCTTTGTTTCTGATAGATGAAATTGTCTGAAATTTACAGAAAATCACCATCTCTGTTAACTCTCTAAAATGTACAAAAATCAGGCCCAACCGTTTAATACTCCTTAAGATATCGCCCAAAGCGCATATTGTTCGTATGTCCATGGGAGGTGAGGTTAAGTAAGAAGTTTTTGGACCCTAGCTTTGTTTCTGATAGATCAAATTGTCTGAAATTTACAGACCATCACCAACCTTATTAACTCTCTAACATATACAAAAATCAGGCCAAATCGTTTAATACTCCTTAAGATATCGCCCAAAGCGCATATTGTTCGTATGTCCATGGGAGGTGAGGTTAAGTAAGAAGTTTTTGGACTCTAGCTTTGTTTCTGATAGATGAAATTATCTGAAATTTACAGACAATCACCAACTCTGTTAACTCTCTGAAATGTACAAAAATCAGGCCCAACCGTTTAATACTCCTTAAGATATCGCCCAAAGCGCATATTGTTCGTATGTCCATGGGAGGTGAGGTTAAGTAAGAAGTTTTTGGACCCTAGCTTTGTTTCTGATAGATGAAATTGTCTGAAATTTACAGACCATCACCAACCTTATTAACTCTCTAAAATATACAAAAATCAGGCCAAACCGTTTAATACTCCTGAAGATATCGCCCAAAGCGCATATTGTTCGTATGTCCATGGGAGGTGAGGTTAAGTAAGAAGTTTTTGGACTCTAGCTTTGTTTCTGATAGATGAAATTGTTCGAAATTTACAGACCATCACCAACCTTGTTACTTCTCTAAAGTACACAAACATCAGGCCAAACCGTTTAATACTCCTTAAGATATCGCCCAAAGCGCATATTGTTCGTATGTCCATGGGAGGTGAGGTTAAGTAAGAAGTTTTTGGACCCTAGCTTTGTTTCTGATAGATGAAATTGTCTGAAATTTACAGAAAATCACCATCTCTGTTAACTCTCTAAAATGTACAAAAATCAGGCCCAACCGTTTAATACTCCTTAAGATATCGCCCAAAGCGCATATTGTTCGTATGTCCATGGGAGGTGAGGTTAAGTAAGAAGTTTTTGGACCCTAGCTTTGTTTCTGATAGATCAAATTGTCTGAAATTTACAGACCATCACCAACCTTATTAACTCTCTAACATATACAAAAATCAGGCCAAATCGTTTAATACTCCTTAAGATATCGCCCAAAGCGCATATTGTTCGTATGTCCATGGGAGGTGAGGTTAAGTAAGAAGTTTTTGGACCCTAGCTTTGTTTCTGATAGATGAAATTGTCTGAAATTTACAGACCATCACCAACCTTATTAACTCTCTAAAATATACAAAAATCAGGCCAAACCGTTTAATACTCCTTAAGATATCGCCCAAAGCGCATATTGTTCGTATGTCCATGGGAGGTGAGGTTAAGTAAGAAGTTTTTGGACTCTAGCTTTGTTTCTGATAGATGAAATTGTTCGAAATTTACAGACCATCACCAACCTCGTTACTTCTCTAAAGTACACAAAAATCAGGCCAAACCGTTTAATACTCCTTAAGATATCGCCCAAAGCGCATATTGTTCGTATGTCCATGGGAGGTGAGGTTAAGTAAGAAGTTTTTGGACCCTAGCTTTGTTTCTGATAGATGAAATTGTCTGAAATTTACAGAAAATCACCATCTCTGTTAACTCTCTAAAATGTACAAAAATCAGGCCCAACCGTTTAATACTCCTTAAGATATCGCCCAAAGCGCATATTGTTCGTATGTCCATGGGAGGTGAGGTTAAGTAAGAAGTTTTTGGACCCTAGCTTTGTTTCTGATAGATGAAATTGTCTGAAATTTACAGACCATCACCAACCTTATTAACTCTCTAAAATATACAAAAATCAGGCCAAACCGTTTAATACTCCTTAAGATATCGCCCAAAGCGCATATTGTTCGTATGTCCATGGGAGGTGAGGTTAAGTAAGAAGTTTTTGGACTCTAGCTTTGTTTCTGATAGATGAAATTGTTCGAAATTTACAGACCATCACCAACCTTGTTACTTCTCTAAAGTACACAAAAATCAGGCCAAACCGTTTAATACTCCTTAAGATATCGCCCAAAGCGCATATTGTTCGTATGTCCATGGGAGGTGAGGTTAAGTAAGAAGTTTTTGGACCCTAGCTTTGTTTCTGATAGATGAAATTGTCTGAAATTTACAGAAAATCACCATCTCTGTTAACTCTCTAAAATGTACAAAAATCAGGCCCAACCGTTTAATACTCCTTAAGATATCGCCCAAAGCGCATATTGTTCGTATGTCCATGGGAGGTGAGGTTAAGTAAGAAGTTTTTGGACCCTAGCTTTGTTTCTGATAGATGAAATTGTCTGAAATTTACAGACCATCACCAACCTTATTAACTCTCTAAAATATACAAAAATCAGGCCAAACCGTTTAATACTCCTTAAGATATCGCCCAAAGCGCATATTGTTCGTATGTCCATGGGAGGTGAGGTTAAGTAAGAAGTTTTTGGACTCTAGCTTTGTTTCTGATAGATGAAATTGTTCGAAATTTACAGACCATCACCAACCTTGTTACTTCTCTAAAGTACACAAACATCAGGCCAAACCGTTTAATACTCCTTAAGATATCGCCCAAAGCGCATATTGTTCGTATGTCCATGGGAGGTGAGGTTAAGTAAGAAGTTTTTGGACCCTAGCTTTGTTTCTGATAGATGAAATTGTCTGAAATTTACAGAAAATCACCATCTCTGTTAACTCTCTAAAATGTACAAAAATCAGGCCCAACCGTTTAATACTCCTTAAGATATCGCCCAAAGCGCATATTGTTCGTATGTCCATGGGAGGTGAGGTTAAGTAAGAAGTTTTTGGACCCTAGCTTTGTTTCTGATAGATCAAATTGTCTGAAATTTACAGACCATCACCAACCTTATTAACTCTCTAACATATACAAAAATCAGGCCAAATCGTTTAATACTCCTTAAGATATCGCCCAAAGCGCATATTGTTCGTATGTCCATGGGAGGTGAGGTTAAGTAAGAAGTTTTTGGACCCTAGCTTTGTTTCTGATAGATGAAATTGTCTGAAATTTACAGACCATCACCAACCTTATTAACTCTCTAAAATATACAAAAATCAGGCCAAACCGTTTAATACTCCTTAAGATATCGCCCAAAGCGCATATTGTTCGTATGTCCATGGGAGGTGAGGTTAAGTAAGAAGTTTTTGGACTCTAGCTTTGTTTCTGATAGATGAAATTGTTCGAAATTTACAGACCATCACCAACCTCGTTACTTCTCTAAAGTACACAAAAATCAGGCCAAACCGTTTAATACTCCTTAAGATATCGCCCAAAGCGCATATTGTTCGTATGTCCATGGGAGGTGAGGTTAAGTAAGAAGTTTTTGGACCCTAGCTTTGTTTCTGATAGATGAAATTGTCTGAAATTTACAGAAAATCACCATCTCTGTTAACTCTCTAAAATGTACAAAAATCAGGCCCAACCGTTTAATACTCCTTAAGATATCGCCCAAAGCGCATATTGTTCGTATGTCCATGGGAGGTGAGGTTAAGTAAGAAGTTTTTGGACCCTAGCTTTGTTTCTGATAGATGAAATTGTCTGAAATTTACAGACCATCACCAACCTTATTAACTCTCTAAAATATACAAAAATCAGGCCAAACCGTTTAATACTCCTTAAGATATCGCCCAAAGCGCATATTGTTCGTATGTCCATGGGAGGTGAGGTTAAGTAAGAAGTTTTTGGACTCTAGCTTTGTTTCTGATAGATGAAATTGTTCGAAATTTACAGACCATCACCAACCTTGTTACTTCTCTAAAGTACACAAAAATCAGGCCAAACCGTTTAATACTCCTTAAGATATCGCCCAAAGCGCATATTGTTCGTATGTCCATGGGAGGTGAGGTTAAGTAAGAAGTTTTTGGACCCTAGCTTTGTTTCTGATAGATGAAATTGTCTGAAATTTACAGAAAATCACCATCTCTGTTAACTCTCTAAAATGTACAAAAATCAGGCCCAACCGTTTAATACTCCTTAAGATATCGCCCAAAGCGCATATTGTTCGTATGTCCATGGGAGGTGAGGTTAAGTAAGAAGTTTTTGGACCCTAGCTTTGTTTCTGATAGATGAAATTGTCTGAAATTTACAGACCATCACCAACCTTATTAACTCTCTAAAATATACAAAAATCAGGCCAAACCGTTTAATACTCCTTAAGATATCGCCCAAAGCGCATATTGTTCGTATGTCCATGGGAGGTGAGGTTAAGTAAGAAGTTTTTGGACTCTAGCTTTGTTTCTGATAGATGAAATTGTTCGAAATTTACAGACCATCACCAACCTTGTTACTTCTCTAAAGTACACAAAAATCAGGCCAAACCGTTAAATACTCCTTAAGATATCGCCCAAAGCGCATATTGTTCGTATGTCCATGGGAGGTGAGGTTAAGTAAGAAGTTTTTGGACCCTAGCTTTGTTTCTGATAGATGAAATTGTCTGAAATTTACAGAAAATCACCATCTCTGTTAACTCTCTAAAATGTACAAAAATCAGGCCCAACCGTTTAATACTCCTTAAGATATCGCCCAAAGCGCATATTGTTCGTATGTCCATGGGAGGTGAGGTTAAGTAAGAAGTTTTTGGACTCTAGCTTTGTTTCTGATAGATGAAATTGTTCGAAATTTACAGACCATCACCAACCTTGTTACTTCTCTAAAGTACACAAACATCAGGCCAAACCGTTTAATACTCCTTAAGATATCGCCCAAAGCGCATATTGTTCGTATGTCCATGGGAGGTGAGGTTAAGTAAGAAGTTTTTGGACTCTAGCTTTGTTTCTGATAGATGAAATTGTTCGAAATTTACAGACCATCACCAACCTTGTTACTTCTCTAAAGTACACAAAAATCAGGCCAAACCGTTAAATACTCCTTAAGATATCGCCCAAAGCGCATATTGTTCGTATGTCCATGGGAGGTGAGGTTAAGTAAGAAGTTTTTGGACCCTAGCTTTGTTTCTGATAGATGAAATTGTCTGAAATTTACAGAAAATCACCATCTCTGTTAACTCTCTAAAATGTACAAAAATCAGGCCCAACCGTTTAATACTCCTTAAGATATCGCCCAAAGCGCATATTGTTCGTATGTCCATGGGAGGTGAGGTTAAGTAAGAAGTTTTTGGACCCTAGCTTTGTTTCTGATAGATCAAATTGTCTGAAATTTACAGACCATCACCAACCTTATTAACTCTCTAACATATACAAAAATCAGGCCAAATCGTTTAATACTCCTTAAGATATCGCCCAAAGCGCATATTGTTCGTATGTCCATGGGAGGTGAGGTTAAGTAAGAAGTTTTTGGACTCTAGCTTTGTTTCTGATAGATGAAATTATCTGAAATTTACAGACAATCACCAACTCTGTTAACTCTCTGAAATGTACAAAAATCAGGCCCAACCGTTTAATACTCCTTAAGATATCGCCCAAAGCGCATATTGTTCGTATGTCCATGGGAGGTGAGGTTAAGTAAGAAGTTTTTGGACCCTAGCTTTGTTTCTGATAGATGAAATTGTCTGAAATTTACAGACCATCACCAACCTTATTAACTCTCTAAAATATACAAAAATCAGGCCAAACCGTTTAATACTCCTGAAGATATCGCCCAAAGCGCATATTGTTCGTATGTCCATGGGAGGTGAGGTTAAGTAAGAAGTTTTTGGACTCTAGCTTTGTTTCTGATAGATGAAATTGTTCGAAATTTACAGACCATCACCAACCTTGTTACTTCTCTAAAGTACACAAACATCAGGCCAAACCGTTTAATACTCCTTAAGATATCGCCCAAAGCGCATATTGTTCGTATGTCCATGGGAGGTGAGGTTAAGTAAGAAGTTTTTGGACCCTAGCTTTGTTTCTGATAGATGAAATTGTCTGAAATTTACAGAAAATCACCATCTCTGTTAACTCTCTAAAATGTACAAAAATCAGGCCAAACCGTTTAATACTCCTTAAGATATCGCCCAAAGCGCATATTGTTCGTATGTCCATGGGAGGTGAGGTTAAGTAAGAAGTTTTTGGACTCTAGCTTTGTTTCTGATAGATGAAATTGTTCGAAATTTACAGACCATCACCAACCTCGTTACTTCTCTAAAGTACACAAAAATCAGGCCAAATCGTTTAATACTCCTTAAGATATCGCCCAAAGCGCATATTGTTCGTATGTCCATGGGAGGTGAGGTTAAGTAAGAAGTTTTTGGACTCTAGCTTTGTTTCTGATAGATGAAATTATCTGAAATTTACAGACAATCACCAACTCTGTTAACTCTCTGAAATGTACAAAAATCAGGCCCAACCGTTTAATACTCCTTAAGATATCGCCCAAAGCGCATATTGTTCGTATGTCCATGGGAGGTGAGGTTAAGTAAGAAGTTTTTGGACCCTAGCTTTGTTTCTGATAGATGAAATTGTCTGAAATTTACAGACCATCACCAACCTTATTAACTCTCTAAAATATACAAAAATCAGGCCAAACCGTTTAATACTCCTGAAGATATCGCCCAAAGCGCATATTGTTCGTATGTCCATGGGAGGTGAGGTTAAGTAAGAAGTTTTTGGACTCTAGCTTTGTTTCTGATAGATGAAATTGTTCGAAATTTACAGACCATCACCAACCTTGTTACTTCTCTAAAGTACACAAACATCAGGCCAAACCGTTTAATACTCCTTAAGATATCGCCCAAAGCGCATATTGTTCGTATGTCCATGGGAGGTGAGGTTAAGTAAGAAGTTTTTGGACCCTAGCTTTGTTTCTGATAGATGAAATTGTCTGAAATTTACAGAAAATCACCATCTCTGTTAACTCTCTAAAATGTACAAAAATCAGGCCCAACCGTTTAATACTCCTTAAGATATCGCCCAAAGCGCATATTGTTCGTATGTCCATGGGAGGTGAGGTTAAGTAAGAAGTTTTTGGACTCTAGCTTTGTTTCTGATAGATGAAATTGTTCGAAATTTACAGACCATCACCAACCTTGTTACTTCTCTAAAGTACACAAACATCAGGCCAAACCGTTTAATACTCCTTAAGATATCGCCCAAAGCGCATATTGTTCGTATGTCCATGGGAGGTGAGGTTAAGTAAGAAGTTTTTGGACTCTAGCTTTGTTTCTGATAGATGAAATTGTTCGAAATTTACAGACCATCACCAACCTTGTTACTTCTCTAAGTACACAAAAATCAGGCCAAACCGTTAAATACTCCTTAAGATATCGCCCAAAGCGCATATTGTTCGTATGTCCATGGGAGGTGAGGTTAAGTAGAAGTTTTTGGACCCTAGCTTTGTTTCTGATAGATGAAATTGTCTGAAATTTACAGAAAATCACCATCTCTGTTAACTCTCTAAAATGTACAAAAATCAGGCCCAACCGTTTAATACTCCTTAAGATATCGCCCAAAGCGCATATTGTTCGTATGTCCATGGGAGGTGAGGTTAAGTAAGAAGTTTTTGGACCCTAGCTTTGTTTCTGATAGATCAAATTGTCTGAAATTTACAGACCATCACCAACCTTATTAACTCTCTAACATATACAAAAATCAGGCCAAATCGTTTAATACTCCTTAAGATATCGCCCAAAGCGCATATTGTTCGTATGTCCATGGGAGGTGAGGTTAAGTAAGAAGTTTTTGGACTCTAGCTTTGTTTCTGATAGATGAAATTATCTGAAATTTACAGACAATCACCAACTCTGTTAACTCTCTGAAATGTACAAAAATCAGGCCCAACCGTTTAATACTCCTTAAGATATCGCCCAAAGCGCATATTGTTCGTATGTCCATGGGAGGTGAGGTTAAGTAAGAAGTTTTTGGACCCTAGCTTTGTTTCTGATAGATGAAATTGTCTGAAATTTACAGACCATCACCAACCTTATTAACTCTCTAAAATAACAAAAATCAGGCCAAACCGTTTAATACTCCTGAAGATATCGCCCAAAGCGCATATTGTTCGTATGTCCATGGGAGGTGAGGTTAAGTAAGAAGTTTTTGGACTCTAGCTTTGTTTCTGATAGATGAAATTGTTCGAAATTTACAGACCATCACCAACCTTGTTACTTCTCTAAAGTACACAAACATCAGGCCAAACCGTTTAATACTCCTTAAGATATCGCCCAAAGCGCATATTGTTCGTATGTCCATGGGAGGTGAGGTTAAGTAAGAAGTTTTTGGACCCTAGCTTTGTTTCTGATAGATGAAATTGTCTGAAATTTACAGAAAATCACCATCTCTGTTAACTCTCTAAAATGTACAAAAATCAGGCCCAACCGTTTAATACTCCTTAAGATATCGCCCAAAGCGCATATTGTTCGTATGTCCATGGGAGGTGAGGTTAAGTAAGAAGTTTTTGGACCCTAGCTTTGTTTCTGATAGATCAAATTGTCTGAAATTTACAGACCATCACCAACCTTATTAACTCTCTAACATATACAAAAATCAGGCCAAATCGTTTAATACTCCTTAAGATATCGCCCAAAGCGCATATTGTTCGTATGTCCATGGGAGGTGAGGTTAAGTAAGAAGTTTTTGGACCCTAGCTTTGTTTCTGATAGATGAAATTGTCTGAAATTTACAGACCATCACCAACCTTATTAACTCTCTAAAATATACAAAAATCAGGCCAAACCGTTTAATACTCCTTAAGATATCGCCCAAAGCGCATATTGTTCGTATGTCCATGGGAGGTGAGGTTAAGTAAGAAGTTTTTGGACTCTAGCTTTGTTTCTGATAGATGAAATTGTTCGAAATTTACAGACCATCACCAACCTCGTTACTTCTCTAAAGTACACAAAAATCAGGCCAAACCGTTTAATACTCCTTAAGATATCGCCCAAAGCGCATATTGTTCGTATGTCCATGGGAGGTGAGGTTAAGTAAGAAGTTTTTGGACCCTAGCTTTGTTTCTGATAGATGAAATTGTCTGAAATTTACAGAAAATCACCATCTCTGTTAACTCTCTAAAATGTACAAAAATCAGGCCCAACCGTTTAATACTCCTTAAGATATCGCCCAAAGCGCATATTGTTCGTATGTCCATGGGAGGTGAGGTTAAGTAAGAAGTTTTTGGACCCTAGCTTTGTTTCTGATAGATGAAATTGTCTGAAATTTACAGACCATCACCAACCTTATTAACTCTCTAAAATATACAAAATCAGGCCAAACCGTTTAATACTCCTTAAGATATCGCCCAAAGCGCATATTGTTCGTATGTCCATGGGAGGTGAGGTTAAGTAAGAAGTTTTTGGACTCTAGCTTTGTTTCTGATAGATGAAATTGTTCGAAATTTACAGACCATCACCAACCTTGTTACTTCTCTAAAGTACACAAAAATCAGGCCAAACCGTTAAATACTCCTTAAGATATCGCCCAAAGCGCATATTGTTCGTATGTCCATGGGAGGTGAGGTTAAGTAAGAAGTTTTTGGACCCTAGCTTTGTTTCTGATAGATGAAATTGTCTGAAATTTACAGAAAATCACCATCTCTGTTAACTCTCTAAAATGTACAAAAATCAGGCCCAACCGTTTAATACTCCTTAAGATATCGCCCAAAGCGCATATTGTTCGTATGTCCATGGGAGGTGAGGTTAAGTAAGAAGTTTTTGGACTCTAGCTTTGTTTCTGATAGATGAAATTGTTCGAAATTTACAGACCATCACCAACCTTGTTACTTCTCTAAAGTACACAAACATCAGGCCAAACCGTTTAATACTCCTTAAGATATCGCCCAAAGCGCATATTGTTCGTATGTCCATGGGAGGTGAGGTTAAGTAAGAAGTTTTTGGACTCTAGCTTTGTTTCTGATAGATGAAATTGTTCGAAATTTACAGACCATCACCAACCTTGTTACTTCTCTAAAGTACACAAAAATCAGGCCAAACCGTTAAATACTCCTTAAGATATCGCCCAAAGCGCATATTGTTCGTATGTCCATGGGAGGTGAGGTTAAGTAAGAAGTTTTTGGACCCTAGCTTTGTTTCTGATAGATGAAATTGTCTGAAATTTACAGAAAATCACCATCTCTGTTAACTCTCTAAAATGTACAAAAATCAGGCCCAACCGTTTAATACTCCTTAAGATATCGCCCAAAGCGCATATTGTTCGTATGTCCATGGGAGGTGAGGTTAAGTAAGAAGTTTTTGGACCCTAGCTTTGTTTCTGATAGATCAAATTGTCTGAAATTTACAGACCATCACCAACCTTATTAACTCTCTAACATATACAAAAATCAGGCCAAATCGTTTAATACTCCTTAAGATATCGCCCAAAGCGCATATTGTTCGTATGTCCATGGGAGGTGAGGTTAAGTAAGAAGTTTTTGGACTCTAGCTTTGTTTCTGATAGATGAAATTATCTGAAATTTACAGACAATCACCAACTCTGTTAACTCTCTGAAATGTACAAAAATCAGGCCCAACCGTTTAATACTCCTTAAGATATCGCCCAAAGCGCATATTGTTCGTATGTCCATGGGAGGTGAGGTTAAGTAAGAAGTTTTTGGACCCTAGCTTTGTTTCTGATAGATGAAATTGTCTGAAATTTACAGACCATCACCAACCTTATTAACTCTCTAAAATATACAAAAATCAGGCCAAACCGTTTAATACTCCTGAAGATATCGCCCAAAGCGCATATTGTTCGTATGTCCATGGGAGGTGAGGTTAAGTAAGAAGTTTTTGGACTCTAGCTTTGTTTCTGATAGATGAAATTGTTCGAAATTTACAGACCATCACCAACCTTGTTACTTCTCTAAAGTACACAAACATCAGGCCAAACCGTTTAATACTCCTTAAGATATCGCCCAAAGCGCATATTGTTCGTATGTCCATGGGAGGTGAGGTTAAGTAAGAAGTTTTTGGACCCTAGCTTTGTTTCTGATAGATGAAATTGTCTGAAATTTACAGAAAATCACCATCTCTGTTAACTCTCTAAAATGTACAAAAATCAGGCCAAACCGTTTAATACTCCTTAAGATATCGCCCAAAGCGCATATTGTTCGTATGTCCATGGGAGGTGAGGTTAAGTAAGAAGTTTTTGGACTCTAGCTTTGTTTCTGATAGATGAAATTGTTCGAAATTTACAGACCATCACCAACCTCGTTACTTCTCTAAAGTACACAAAAATCAGGCCAAATCGTTTAATACTCCTTAAGATATCGCCCAAAGCGCATATTGTTCGTATGTCCATGGGAGGTGAGGTTAAGTAAGAAGTTTTTGGACTCTAGCTTTGTTTCTGATAGATGAAATTATCTGAAATTTACAGACAATCACCAACTCTGTTAACTCTCTGAAATGTACAAAAATCAGGCCCAACCGTTTAATACTCCTTAAGATATCGCCCAAAGCGCATATTGTTCGTATGTCCATGGGAGGTGAGGTTAAGTAAGAAGTTTTTGGACCCTAGCTTTGTTTCTGATAGATGAAATTGTCTGAAATTTACAGACCATCACCAACCTTATTAACTCTCTAAAATATACAAAAATCAGGCCAAACCGTTTAATACTCCTGAAGATATCGCCCAAAGCGCATATTGTTCGTATGTCCATGGGAGGTGAGGTTAAGTAAGAAGTTTTTGGACTCTAGCTTTGTTTCTGATAGATGAAATTGTTCGAAATTTACAGACCATCACCAACCTTGTTACTTCTCTAAAGTACACAAACATCAGGCCAAACCGTTTAATACTCCTTAAGATATCGCCCAAAGCGCATATTGTTCGTATGTCCATGGGAGGTGAGGTTAAGTAAGAAGTTTTTGGACCCTAGCTTTGTTTCTGATAGATGAAATTGTCTGAAATTTACAGAAAATCACCATCTCTGTTAACTCTCTAAAATGTACAAAAATCAGGCCCAACCGTTTAATACTCCTTAAGATATCGCCCAAAGCGCATATTGTTCGTATGTCCATGGGAGGTGAGGTTAAGTAAGAAGTTTTTGGACTCTAGCTTTGTTTCTGATAGATGAAATTGTTCGAAATTTACAGACCATCACCAACCTTGTTACTTCTCTAAAGTACACAAACATCAGGCCAAACCGTTTAATACTCCTTAAGATATCGCCCAAAGCGCATATTGTTCGTATGTCCATGGGAGGTGAGGTTAAGTAAGAAGTTTTTGGACTCTAGCTTTGTTTCTGATAGATGAAATTGTTCGAAATTTACAGACCATCACCAACCTTGTTACTTCTCTAAAGTACACAAAAATCAGGCCAAACCGTTAAATACTCCTTAAGATATCGCCCAAAGCGCATATTGTTCGTATGTCCATGGGAGGTGAGGTTAAGTAAGAAGTTTTTGGACCCTAGCTTTGTTTCTGATAGATGAAATTGTCTGAAATTTACAGAAAATCACCATCTCTGTTAACTCTCTAAAATGTACAAAAATCAGGCCCAACCGTTTAATACTCCTTAAGATATCGCCAAAGCGCATATTGTTCGTATGTCCATGGGAGGTGAGGTTAAGTAAGAAGTTTTTGGACCCTAGCTTTGTTTCTGATAGATCAAATTGTCTGAAATTTACAGACCATCACCAACCTTATTAACTCTCTAACATATACAAAAATCAGGCAAATCGTTTAATACTCCTTAAGATATCGCCCAAAGCGCATATTGTTCGTATGTCCATGGGAGGTGAGGTTAAGTAAGAAGTTTTTGGACTCTAGCTTTGTTTCTGATAGATGAAATTATCTGAAATTTACAGACAATCACCAACTCTGTTAACTCTCTGAAATGTACAAAAATCAGGCCCAACCGTTTAATACTCCTTAAGATATCGCCCAAAGCGCATATTGTTCGTATGTCCATGGGAGGTGAGGTTAAGTAAGAAGTTTTTGGACCCTAGCTTTGTTTCTGATAGATGAAATTGTCTGAAATTTACAGACCATCACCAACCTTATTAACTCTCTAAAATATACAAAAATCAGGCCAAACCGTTTAATACTCCTGAAGATATCGCCCAAAGCGCATATTGTTCGTATGTCCATGGGAGGTGAGGTTAAGTAAGAAGTTTTTGGACTCTAGCTTTGTTTCTGATAGATGAAATTGTTCGAAATTTACAGACCATCACCAACCTTGTTACTTCTCTAAAGTACACAAACATCAGGCCAAACCGTTTAATACTCCTTAAGATATCGCCCAAAGCGCATATTGTTCGTATGTCCATGGGAGGTGAGGTTAAGTAAGAAGTTTTTGGACCCTAGCTTTGTTTCTGATAGATGAAATTGTCTGAAATTTACAGAAAATCACCATCTCTGTTAACTCTCTAAAATGTACAAAAATCAGGCCCAACCGTTTAATACTCCTTAAGATATCGCCCAAAGCGCATATTGTTCGTATGTCCATGGGAGGTGAGGTTAAGTAAGAAGTTTTTGGACCCTAGCTTTGTTTCTGATAGATCAAATTGTCTGAAATTTACAGACCATCACCAACCTTATTAACTCTCTAACATATACAAAAATCAGGCCAAATCGTTTAATACTCCTTAAGATATCGCCCAAAGCGCATATTGTTCGTATGTCCATGGGAGGTGAGGTTAAGTAAGAAGTTTTTGGACCCTAGCTTTGTTTCTGATAGATGAAATTGTCTGAAATTTACAGACCATCACCAACCTTATTAACTCTCTAAAATATACAAAAATCAGGCCAAACCGTTTAATACTCCTTAAGATATCGCCCAAAGCGCATATTGTTCGTATGTCCATGGGAGGTGAGGTTAAGTAAGAAGTTTTTGGACTCTAGCTTTGTTTCTGATAGATGAAATTGTTCGAAATTTACAGACCATCACCAACCTCGTTACTTCTCTAAAGTACACAAAAATCAGGCCAAACCGTTTAATACTCCTTAAGATATCGCCCAAAGCGCATATTGTTCGTATGTCCATGGGAGGTGAGGTTAAGTAAGAAGTTTTTGGACCCTAGCTTTGTTTCTGATAGATGAAATTGTCTGAAATTTACAGAAAATCACCATCTCTGTTAACTCTCTAAAATGTACAAAAATCAGGCCCAACCGTTTAATACTCCTTAAGATATCGCCCAAAGCGCATATTGTTCGTATGTCCATGGGAGGTGAGGTTAAGTAAGAAGTTTTTGGACCCTAGCTTTGTTTCTGATAGATGAAATTGTCTGAAATTTACAGACCATCACCAACCTTATTAACTCTCTAAAATATACAAAAATCAGGCCAAACCGTTTAATACTCCTTAAGATATCGCCCAAAGCGCATATTGTTCGTATGTCCATGGGAGGTGAGGTTAAGTAAGAAGTTTTTGGACTCTAGCTTTGTTTCTGATAGATGAAATTGTTCGAAATTTACAGACCATCACCAACCTTGTTACTTCTCTAAAGTACACAAAAATCAGGCCAAACCGTTAAATACTCCTTAAGATATCGCCCAAAGCGCATATTGTTCGTATGTCCATGGGAGGTGAGGTTAAGTAAGAAGTTTTTGGACCCTAGCTTTGTTTCTGATAGATGAAATTGTCTGAAATTTACAGAAAATCACCATCTCTGTTAACTCTCTAAAATGTACAAAAATCAGGCCCAACCGTTTAATACTCCTTAAGATATCGCCCAAAGCGCATATTGTTCGTATGTCCATGGGAGGTGAGGTTAAGTAAGAAGTTTTTGGACTCTAGCTTTGTTTCTGATAGATGAAATTGTTCGAAATTTACAGACCATCACCAACCTTGTTACTTCTCTAAAGTACACAAACATCAGGCCAAACCGTTTAATACTCCTTAAGATATCGCCCAAAGCGCATATTGTTCGTATGTCCATGGGAGGTGAGGTTAAGTAAGAAGTTTTTGGACTCTAGCTTTGTTTCTGATAGATGAAATTGTTCGAAATTTACAGACCATCACCAACCTTGTTACTTCTCTAAAGTACACAAAAATCAGGCCAAACCGTTAAATACTCCTTAAGATATCGCCCAAAGCGCATATTGTTCGTATGTCCATGGGAGGTGAGGTTAAGTAAGAAGTTTTTGGACCCTAGCTTTGTTTCTGATAGATGAAATTGTCTGAAATTTACAGAAAATCACCATCTCTGTTAACTCTCTAAAATGTACAAAAATCAGGCCCAACCGTTTAATACTCCTTAAGATATCGCCCAAAGCGCATATTGTTCGTATGT
>OZ038435.1:7296014-7349835 GCA_964036275.1 Litoditis marina | reverse complement strand
ACAACAGTCGCAACACATTCTGGAAGTATGACAATAGGGCCAATAGGAAAGGGGACGAGGGTGAAAGGGGACGAGGGGGGGGACGGGGGTGAAAGGGGACGGGGGATATGGCAAAGGGGACGAGGGCTGAAGCAAAGGGGACGAGCGATGCAGAAAGGGTCTGAGTCCAAAAACGACTTTCTACTACGCGTGTAAAAACAGGGCATTGGCGTTGGTTTATATTCCGGCGGCGGTTTTTTGGAAATGATAATTATTATTATTCTCTTATCTTTTAATTTATTATATATTATATTCTTTTAATTCAATTATACTTTTTCATTACATCATCCAGTCTCTAGCTAAAAATTCCTTCCCAGGTTGTGCCTAGTTGAACGTTAGAGTTGTTTTGAGCAAACAGAGCAAATAAATTGATTGCTGACGAACACACATAATTTAATAAGCTAGCTAGAGGACCGGACATTCATACAAACGTTTCTCATTGATTCATCTCTGTATTACCATATATATTATTGGTATAAGATTAGATATACGTAAGAAGAATGGGTTTGAAACACGAACAAGAGAAAAAGAAAAGTGAACCATGATTCATTTCATTTCTCAGTCAAGCATACTATACACACATAAATCTTTCTCAATCTTTCTATAAACACGTTCATGTATCAAATTGTACGAATGAGACAAGGCCTGAGCCAACACAGTAGTTAAGATGCAGCTTTAGACAGGCCATATTTCCGACATCCCATATGATGGGCCCAGCGGTTAAGCTTGTTGTCGACATATTTGCTCATTGTTTTGTATTGTCTTTTTGTCTTTTCTCACAGTTATATCAACCCGTCTGGTGCTCTTGTCTTCGTCAATCTGTTGCTATATCCTCTTCTTCACACCCATACTGCTATCTCTGTTTTATATACTTTAGTTCATCGTTCGCTATTCAGGGAATCTTAAAAAATTGGTTGACATTCGACATAAGAACAGTGGGACTGTTTGACGTTTGGTTAGCCAGTTGTGGAAGACAAGAATACGAATGGCGGAAGAAGGCGCATCTATTTGTATGCTGTGGTTGTGGAAGGTTAGTTCTTATTGAAATATAATGTGGAGGCACAAAGTCGTTGGTGCCTTCACCCATCTCATTTACATATTCTTTCTCCGATGCAATGAGCTGTTCCTTAACATTTCTTTGGTTTTCTCACAAAATAATTACTTCGGTAATTTCTTTTTTTCATTTCCTTGATCGTGCGTTAGCTCAGCGATATTGGGGGGCACAAACTACTTACATTCCTTCTGAATGTGGCATTTTAACCAATATAGTTATCAATGAATCAGGAATATAAGGGCACATTTCTCGGGGGTTGTGTTAGGGCAAATTATTAGTGTTGTTTGTCTGTAATTTTAGGAAGCTGGCGCTGATTTCAAGTTCAAATCAGCAAGGCCCAGTTAGACGGCAGCACGCAGAGCCACAGGGGAGAAATGCCTATTGAATGAGCCCCCGTGTTCTTTTGAATCACCGCATATTCGATATTGATACGCTTCTTACCTCTGCCTTCCAACCTTTATAATAATAATAATAATCTTTCACGGCAACTATTTCAGCCGTGTGTTACTTTATTCGTACAATTACAACCAAGACAGTTATCACATTGAAGTATCCGTAGAGTGGGGGGGGTCCGTAGAGAGAAACTAGGCTTGGGTGAGCTTTATTACCAGCTCGTGCGGTCCGCCATGAAGATACCGCGCCGAGTGGGATCGAACCATGATGTTTCACAAAAAGTCGACCACTCGGCCCCAAACCTGGAGCTGAAAGCTGGCTAAAAACTTAACCTTATTCGCAACCGCTTCTTAAGCAGGCTATGATGTTAGTCAACCGTATAGTCACGTGAAACATGTCAAACACAGCAGAACTCAAAAACGTGCAATGCTAAAAGTGCACGATGCCTTATTAGAATACTAAGTTTACGTGACTATTCAGTTTACTCACAGCATAGCGGGAGAGGGCTCTTCGCTTCTTCTTTTTATCTTTATTCCTAGCACATATATTCGGAACCAACAAGTATTCTTGTCCTGTTATTGAATCAACCACATACTTTATTACGTTCATAGATGAGGTAGTGTAGTTTCGGGTCAGAAGTTCGTAGTTGGTAGAGTTGAACGTCCCCCATTGCACAAGTTACGGGCTCCCTTCTGACAATTTTTTAATTAGTTAACCCGAACTTTTGGAGATAGTTTATCAATCCTCCTAGGCCCTAACTGAAGAAGGAGTTGGGGATCACTCGGTCAACTAATTGTGCTATTGCACCTGTGACCGATTCAGCTGGTTTTGAAATTTGAAAATTTAATCATCTGTGTTTACAGTTAAATAGCTTATCCTGTGGATTATATTGACCTATGCTATGTAACGAACCGTCATAGGCCATTAGTTAGTAGCTCACACTACAATTACAATGAGTGTATTGTTTGTAAGACGATTTTCAAGTTTGGTTGTCTCAGCACTTGCCACTTGGCAGTCAACCGAGATCCGAGAAATTCTTTGTAGAATTCTTAATTCGATTCGGATAGCCAATTCACTTTTCCTCAGAATCATGTTGTGGTAGTATGATTGTGGAATACTGTTTGAAAAGTCGCTTTCAAACCACATAGCACTGTGGTAAAATAAAAGAAAGGAATCTTATAGTTCAGTGGTTCACATTGATCGCTGAATAGTATATTTTTGTCATAGTGAACTAAAGAAGAGTTAGAATCAGATATATGTGTGTTCGATTTATTCCCTCATTCCCTATTTGTTTTCAGGCTCCAACGTATCGTCGCAACGTGTGACAATTTAGTTCTTCCGTTGATATATATCTGTATTGTGTTCGTGCTTCAATATTATAGTTGTAGTCTTAGTCTCCGTTACCCAGTTTCATTTTATGACGGACAACCAGTGAAAGATGAAAGTGGGGTGTTTGGACCCTCACTTCTCGTTTATCGCTTGATTGTCCGCTCATTAGCTATGTGACATATTTTGTTTCCTAATACAATTTTAATATTTAGCTACATTCGACATGTTCACCTGACTTGTTGTTCACCTGGCTGTGTTGCTTCTTGCTTGTGTTACTGTTGCTGTTTTTCATTTGCTGGTCTGATAGTTCAGGTAACTTTGGGCAACTGTATGGAGACCCAGAGACAGAAGGGCTCTTTGTTGGTGGTCAGTATGGGACCCATATATTATGGGACTGAGGGCCAGATAAGCTCCGGGTAGTTGGGTATTATGGGACGCGGGGTCAGAAGAGCTTTGGGTAAGAGGGTAGTATGGGTATGGGACGCAGAGCCAAAAGAGGCCGGGGTGGTAGTAAGACTGAAACTATGTGTTAAATAGGTTGTAGTATGTAGTTTGCTCGAAGAGATCTGAAACACGGAGTGTGTTAACGGCTAACTTGTTTCTTTCCCATTCTGTTCTGTCACACATGTTTCCACAATGAACGAGAAATATGTATCCAAACTCTGTTTCACACACATACACGTAAAACCCTTTACAGTCCAAATCCTGATGTGGCTTCTAATGAACACACAACCTTTCTGGAGGTTGTGTGTCTTCTGATAGTTTGCGGTCAGAAAAAATCTTCTGATAGTTTGCGGTCAGAAAAACAGAGAACATACTAGCTAAGTTGAAGACTCGTGTAAAGCTGTGAAAATATCTTCATGTTAGTTTCGAGATGGTACTGTGAAGGGTGTGAAACATACTCGATACCTGAAGTTTCGACTCTCTTCTGGTTCTCTCTAACTGTAAAACTCTCAATGTTCAGCGCAACATCTGTTAAAGTTGTGATGGTCTTAGACCTCTTTGGAACAATCAAATCCTTTGGAGCTGTCAGTAAGAGTAATCGACCGAGTATCGTAGGGGTTACTATCGGGTGAAACGAAGAATCTCATCTGTAGCTGAGAATGAAAAACGCAATGGCTACACGTTGAACGGATTATAAAAATGACATTTGTCTTCAGTGATGTTCTGAAAACGGCCTACTTTTTGTAGCTTAGTCGGACCTTACTGGGGTATGGAAACAACACTTTACCAGCGAAGGAACACAGTGATATCCAATGCTACAGAACAGTATTCGAATGTTACTAAACTTCAACAATATCACCCGAAATTGTGTATAGCAGTATGCACTCCAGACATTAGGACGTAAGAGAGATATGAGTTTTCACGCGAAATTGATCTACAACAAACTTTTACTAGTTAACTTAATGAAATAAGTTTGGAGAAAACTTTTCTAGTAACAAATCTAGTTCCTTTCTGGTTCATTTATCGTGACAGACCCTAATGGTACTGAGAAACTACAGTAACCCTGCCCAAACAGTTGGTAATGTGAAAAACGTCTTAAAATCAATCAGGAATGTGATTTTGTGAAAATTTTCTTCTGTTTTGCACTCAATTCAGTAACGCGAACCAATATAAACAACTTTCGAAAAAAATTTTTTTGATCTTTACCGATTTTCTATACTCGCGGGTACATAAATTGTTCTCAAGGGAGTGAGTTGTGCTCAGGACGTCTATAGTAAACAAATATTTGTTTTATACATATGGATTAGTTTTCAGTTCAAATTTGGTGGGTTTTCATAAATATTTCGCTCCGTTGTGTCGAAAAAGGCTGATTTGTGGAAGTGTCAGATAGCACAAACATACTGAACACGAAATATCCGCGATAAGTGAAATGTTGGGAGGAAAACCGAAAAACAACACCAAATGTGTTTCTATCCTATTACTCATAGATTGAATTCAATTTCATCAATTTCGAAATTTCGAAAATCATTTTCAGCCATAAATCATGGTTCGTAGCCTATTCGCAGTCATTTGTTACTTAGGAGAGCATGAAAATGTTGTAAATCCCCACAATGTGAGAGTATTCGATTCCAAGCATAACGAAAAGACATATAAACCTTACATAGCAGTTTAGGAACACATTTGGTGCTCCTTTTCAGTGTTTCTCTTAAAGTGTTACTTACTCTACCTGTTTCGTGTTGAGTAGGTTAGTGTCTCACACTTTCAAAAAACAGCCTTTTCTGACAATACGGAGATATTTCTCAATGAAAACTCGCCAAATTTGAACTGAATACTAATCAATATGTAAGAAACAACTTATCATTTGTTATGTACATCCTAGGCAGAGCTGACTTTCGTGAGAACGATTTATACACCTGCGAGTGCAAAAAAAATGATCGAGTTCAAAAAAATATTTTTCCAAAAGTAGTTTAGAATTGTTCGCGCATATCAGCTGAGTAACAAAAATGAAGAACTCCAGAAAAACACTCATGTATAACGATTTTGTTGGGTTTTTCCTCTCCATCGACCGTTTAGGGTTACTGTAGCTTTTGTATTGCTGTGAAGCTACATATGGGTTTCATTCACACTAGGGGAGAGTTTTTGCTACAAAACTGTTCACGCCTACAATTGCTCCCTTCCAAGTTCGTCTTAATAACCTATGCACACGATCCTATGAACATGAAGTTCAACACGACCAAACACGAAAGAGTCGAAACAAGAGCGGAAGAGAGTTGAAATCTCATGTTTGCTACACACTTCTTCGTTCACTGCGTGAAATATATTTGTAATACTCATAAATATGTTTTACAAGCTGCACGACGTTTTTAATTCTGATCATTGAAGTGTCTCCGATCCTATTGTCTGTAGAACTAGTCAGCCCATGGAACCGTGTATGTGTTCTACCTACCACCACCGATATTTCCACTCATCACGAGCCTTATGTGCTCACTCAGATATCTGATTATCTTCTTAAATCCCTAACAGCTCAATATCATATATGTTTCCAACTAGGGCTCATCCGCCAGTCCCAAAGTCCCAATCCCATGTTCCCACCTAGGGATCTTCAGTCCCTAAGTCCAATGTCCCCACCTAGGAATCTTCAGTCCCTAGGTCCCATTTCCCACCTAGGGATCCTCAGTCCCTACGTCCCATTTCCCACCTAGGGATCCTCAGTCCCTAAGTCCAATGTCCCCACCTAGGGATCTTCAGTCCCTAAGTCCAATGTCCCCACCTAGGGATCTTCAGTCCCTAAGTCCAATGTCCCCACCTAGGGATCCTCAGTCCCTAAGTCCCATTTCCCACCTAGGGATCCTCAGTCCCTAAGTCCAATGTCCCCACCTAGGGATCTTCAGTCCCTAAGTCCAATGTCCCCACCTAGGAATCTTCAGTCCCTAGGTCCCATTTCCCACCTAGGGATCCTCAGTCCCTAAGTCCCATTTCCCACCTAGGGATCCTCAGTCCCTAAGTCCAATGTCCCCACCTAGGGATCTTCAGTCCCTAAGTCCAATGTCCCCACCTAGGAATCTTCAGTCCCTAGGTCCCATTTCCCACCTAGGGATCCTCAGTCCCTACGTCCCATTTCCCACCTAGGGATCCTCAGTCCCTAAGTCCAATGTCCCCACCTAGGGATCTTCAGTCCCTAAGTCCAATGTCCCCACCTAGGGATCTTCAGTCCCTAAGTCCAATGTCCCCACCTAGGGATCCTCAGTCCCTAAGTCCCATTTCCCACCTAGGGATCCTCAGTCCCTAAGTCCAATGTCCCCACCTAGGGATCTTCAGTCCCTAAGTCCAATGTCCCCACCTAGGGATCCTCAGTCCCTAAGTCCCATTTCCCACCTAGGGATCCTCAGTCCCTAAGTCCCATTTCCCACCTAGGGATCCTCAGTCCCTAAGTCCCATTTCCCACCTAGGGATCCTCAGTCCCTAAGTCCCATTTCCCACCTAGGGGTCCTCATTCTCAAATTCCCATGTCCCACCTAGGAATTCTCAGTCCCTAAGTCCTATGTTCCTCAACGGGATCTTCCGTCCCTAAGTTCCACCTAGAGATCCTCCGTCCCTGAATCCCATGTTCTCAATTAGGACTATTCAGTCGTGAAGTCCGTTACCATTTATGTCTCATTTCCATCAATCCCACAAGAACACAACTAACCCGCAGAACTCTTCTGTTCCCTACACTACCTATTACCAGACTACTGTAAACTCAGTTCCCCAAGTAAGATAAATATCACATGTCAAATGTCGACACACTGCAAGATATGAAGAAGGAAGTGGGTTTGGCAGCTCACTCATTTGTCAGCCGAAAAACTTCATGACTGAACTTTCATAATTGATAACACAGGTTGTTAAGTAATGCTGCAGCAAAAACAACACATAATATAAATGCAATGGTATATTGAGTAACACAAGACAACAACCAAGATGTAAAGAAGAAGTGAGGGTTCAAGTTACCTCATTTCTATCCTTCCCGCCTGATTGTACATCTAGTATACTATGTTTAAAGGTAAATTAAACTTATTTTAATCAATAGTAAATATAAAACTTCGTCTGTAGTAATTCTTAATATGCAACGGTAGAATGGCTTCCTCCAATATGTTATTCGACTTACCTGAAAATAGAAATGATAGAGTAAGTTAATATGCCAACGTAGCAGTTTGATAGCTAGATACGTGATGCAAAATCGCTAATGGACAGCATATAAAACACCCGATTTGATCCTGCACACATAAAAACCCGATTTGATCCCATTTTCCAATCAAATACGCTAATTCGCTAATATTCTCGACTGAATAATAGACGATTTCAGCCGATATTGGCGAAAAAGGAGTCCGTCTCTTGAATTTTTGTGGCTACTCGGACAACTTTACTGGAATGCAAACACACCTTAGGAAAGAATAAACTGTTGCTTTATCGAGTCGTTCAACAATGTTCTGACATCTCACATAGCAATACTGAATACTGAACAAAACAGCCCTTCTGACTAATTGAAAAGAGTATGGGTTCGTGTGTTGAAGGCAATAAACGCCGCCCTAAATGACATTATATAGAACAATCGGTCTCACGTGAACAGTATCTGAACTCTGAATTATAAAAACCAAAAAGTAGCGGGACATTGGAGATTCTGTTTCCTCTAGTGAATCACACAAGTTCCTGCTATTGATTATCAAAAGAAAGACCGACCAAGCTCCACTTCGGATAGGTGACAATGTTTCATCATCATCTTACCAAAACCAACCAATTACCAATCAAATTAAGAGGTTCCTCGAATTATTTTACGAAAAGATCAATCAGTTCAATCAAACAATCAATCAGATCAGTCAATCGTTCGAATAGAAAACAAAAGGCAACCATAAGCCAGTGAAGTTGTACAAATACCTAGGCAGACGGGCTATTCTCTTGCTAATTTCGAGAAAAAGTTAAAACTTGTGCAGTAAAATGCGAAATAAAGGTGTTTCACGCATCGAGTTGCCAACTGGTTCCTTCTAGAAGAAAAGTAACACATCACTGATGTGTGAAGTTACCAGCTTTCTATTAGAATTATTTCATAAATGAAAACATAGCGTGTACAACCACTGAGATTCAGTGAAGCTCTTCATAGGATAATTAAATTTAGCGTTTGCGATCAAGCTGATACTGTCAGTAACTTTGGATCTCATATCCCTTGTAAAAAGAACCTGGTTTCATGCGTAATCAGTAGGTCTTTTTTAGAAGAGCTTGAACGGTTCAGGTGAACTTCTTTCCGAACCGACTCTTCCCGAACCAAAAGCGAACCGATTCTTCCCAAACTAGTCGGTTCGCTCTAGAACCAAACCAAAGTAAATCTAACAGAGGTGGAACCGAACCACTTCAAGTAATTAATGCTGAAATGGATCTATTTTGTAACGTTTCTTAGTGTTTGGTTCGGTTCATGTCCGTTTGATGACGCAAATGGTTTGGTTTTTACCGAACCAACTGGTTCGGGCGGGAAGAATCGGTTTCCTTTTTGTTCGGGCAGATTCGGTTGGGAAGAAATTTGGCAACGGTTCATCCAGAGTGCATAAACCCCAATAGTCCCAATACCCGATTTAGTTTCATGAAGAAATGTATTTCTTCTATAAACCAACTAAAGAGACCAAACAAAGTGAGTGAAAAGAGAACATTCACAACTATATTGAATGATCAAGTACAATATTCTGCCTTAGTAGCGCACTAAGTGCTATTCCATAGATCAAATCCATAAAATACTCGAGGGGAGTAAATGAAAGCCGGCCTGATGTAAACCAAAATTTCATCCCAGTTTGTTTTGAATATAATAAAAGAATGGACATGAAAACTAAGCTCCAATATGAGTTCAGACGGCCGATTTCCTTTGTTCTGGTCCAAATAGCTGCTCCCAGAATGACATCCACATTGACTTCTTCCGGATCATCCATCATTCTCGCATCAGTGTTACACACACGACACACTGGTCTGCAAAGAAGAATATCGAACTACAAATCCATTCTCATACACAAGCACGGTGCTATGATAGGAATATAAAATCGTTCTAAATAAAACAAAACCCAGCTTTGGAAATATAGGGATCTTCGCTAACAAGAATGACAAAATACTGATTAATAATGGAAAAGGATGACACTTTGACCGATATCTGGTAAAAAAAGCAAAAATGAATGGTTAAATAGATAATAAAGACAAAAGGTAAGTAAAAACAATCAATGAAATCCATTGAAACCCAATCCTATGACGTCACAACCAATCGAGCCAAAAACGACTTTCTACTACGGCAGGCTCAGACCCTGTCTCAGGCAAGAAAACACTCTCAGGTATCGTAGAAAGGGGAAAAGATGAATCAATAATAAAGATACAGAACAAGGAAAGTACTATGGAGTAATCGGAAACTAAATTTGACTATATTTCTCTCTGATTATCAATCCACCCCTCGTCCCCTTTACCTCAGCCCTCGTCCCCTTTCACCCCCGTCCCCCCCTCGTCCCCTTTCACCCTCGTCCCCTTTCCTATTCACCTGACAATAGAGGAATAAAAGACGACAATTATGGGACAAAAATACAGTTTCCATAAACAAACACTGGGAGAAAACATGGAATGAGGGTGGCCATTTGGTTATCACAAAACAAGAATCAATACAGATAGGCAAGTTTCTAAGCTGCAAACAAGGCTTTCTGTAAAAGGCCCACAAGCTGCATGCTATTTCTCAATTTCTGTACTTTAACTTGTAGAGAAAGTAACCAAGAGCAATTTCGCTCGAACGTGGCTGTATTCACAGCACAAACCACAAAAACAAGTTCTCGATGTTCCACAATTTTAAAGCATGAGAATAGCGCGGAGGTCTCGAATATGTGGGAAGCTCCAGCAAGTTTCGCGAGAACACTGATTTTCTTCTGCTTCTAGAGAACGGAACGATGTAGCCAGCAAACAGGGAGAGATATCGGAGAAGAAAGGGTTTTTTATCAGCAGCGACGCGAGGTGGAGACGCGAGGTGTGGGTCGAGCGGGTGATCTCAGCGCAATGAAGAGACGCAAGGCGGTGGCGTGATAAGGGAACAACAATTGCACACTCGCCTATACTATGGGATCAACACAGTGATTCTATAACGACAAGTAAACTACTAGTGAACTCCTACCACACCCCTATTCTACTACTAGTAAACTACTAGTTTTCTTGTAGTAATGTAGGCGTAGGGGAGGAGTTAAACTATAGTTTTACTCCTACCTAACTACTAGTGAGATGGTAGTCAGCTACTAGTTTATCTGTGGTAAAAGTCAATTTTGAAAAATAAAAAATAAAATAAAAAAAATATATTTTTTAGGATCATATATCTTCTATAAGTAGTTACGTTATCCTCTATTGCATTACTCTGCTGTTTACCATGTTTTGCACCATCCGGGACTCGAACTCTCGAGCTCTCGCTTCTGAAGCGAGACACTTACCACTGCGCCACGCTGCTGATGTCTGAAGGCGCGCCACAATCGTATACTATTACAGGCGCGCTTCACTGTTCAGCGCTCACTATGGAATAACGTGAATGCGCCACGAGCCCTAACAAAAACCTTATACTTAAGCCCGTTCTACAGTAGCACTAATTCGATAAAAATTTTCCCATATTATGAATAATCAGCACTTTCCTGCCTAGTTAGCGTACTACAGGTTTCTACTAGCCTACGACTAAGTTACTACTAGCCTACGAGTAAGTTACTACTAACTGTCTACGTGCTCATAATGCCTACAAATCACTGTGATCTAAATTCTGTGGAGATAATGTAACGTAAAAGACTAGTTTCAGACTGCCAAAATGCATTTTTTAATTTGACGTCCGTATTTACTACTAGTTTTCTACCAGGATACCCCTACTCTACTACAAGAGTACTCCTCCTTTACTACTACTACTAGTTTACTACGAGTTTACCTGTAGTCCCAGATTTCCTATGCAAAGAACGCACAACCTTGCACCCAAACCGAAGAGAACTTCTCAACTTGTAGTTCTCCCTAACAACCACGGCAGTATTAAAGATATACAGTGCAATAAACACTTTTAATTCACAACAGTAACAACATTTAGTTGAAAATATTTACGCAAATTCCACAAGGAACCCTGTTTTTTGTTAACCACACCATTTAACCATTTAACCATGAACCGGTTAACCAAGTTGGGTAACCATCCAGTTAACCACCTTGTAACCATTCCGTAATGGTTAACCAATCAGTTAACCTAAAAATGATTCGGTTAACCATAGAAATGGTTACCAGTTCACCATGTTAACAGAAAAGGCGGTTAAATAAAGAATTCGCCAAGAAGAATTGAGAGTCCAAGTAACCTCATTTCTATCTTTCCCGCCTGATCGTTCATCTATTATACAAGATAAAAAGTTTGAAATAAAACTAAACTCATTGTCATTAACAGTAAATGTAACATTTCATGTGTAATAATCATCTACAACGATAGAGTGGCTTCCTCCAAACGGCTTTTCGACTAACCTGAAAACACGTAATGAGATAATCACAAAATACGCCCACTTAGCAAATTGATAGTTAGATACGTGATGCAAACCGCTAGCAGTGAGCATAATCAGCAAAATCTTTTGATAATGTTACATTATCAAAATATTCTGCTGATTATGCTTACCCCACATTGAACAGATTTGGACATTGCACGCTTTTCCAATGATTTTTATTCGAGATGATTTTGATCTGAGTAAGAATAATTAGACAGAATTGGGAAAAAGCTCACAAAATTATGACTTTCGTCAGCACTTGCAATTACTATTACTATACTTGAATTCATCACCGAATCAAGAAAAATAAAAGGGTTTATATGACTGAGCTCAAGTTGGCGATCGATACAAGGATCATACCCCAGTAAATTGTGAACTTGTCCGAATAGTTTGAATAAATCGCATGTCTATTGTTGATGCAAAAGCATCAGTTTTTACGTATTTGACTACAAAAACCGACTAATTTTTGTCGAGTAGTCGTACCTTACCAAACGAAAAATTAAAGTAAATAGACGATAAGGTCAGAAAACCTAAATGAAAAAGATAATGAATAGCTTACCTGACCAAACACAGCTATATGTACAGCTCGTAGAGGATACTCTGCAAAAGGCTATGCTATTGCTTCATCGAGTTGTTCAACAACGTTTCGACATCATTGATGCACAATTTTGAACTAAAACCCAACGTACACTGAAACGAACCTCCTAATTAATTAAAAAGAGTAGAAGGTCGAGTGTTTCTGCTCGAAGGTTGTTCTTCATCAAATGCCGCCGTGAATGGAATAATGTAGGAAGATCGGTCTCATATGTATAATGTTCTATACTACAAAACATATATACTTAGTGCAATAAGCGGTACTTACCAAAAAGTCACAGGAGATTGTAAATCACGTTTCTTCTAGTGAATTACACAAGTTCGTTCCTGATGAACTATTGATTATCAAAACAAAGTGAGACTAATTCCGACGTCGGAAGGGATTGAGAATAGATGAAAAATTACCTGTCTCTGCCTTCTAATCTTATCAACTACTTAAAATAAGAGACTCTTTGGATTATTTTACAAAAAACATCAATCGATTATTGCCTAAAACCAAAGGCGAACCATAATCCAGTGAAGCTATAAACTTTGAACACCCAGAGTTCCAGATAATGCAGGAATAACGGGCTCTCATTTCTCCGATATCGGGAACATTTTTATAATTGTGAAGCAAATCGCAATATCAAGATGTTTTACATATTGAGTTGGAAACGGGTTCCCCTTGGAAGAGGGGTAACACTTCACTACTGTGAAAACCTGAAAACACCCGGTTTCTGTTAGATTTGTTCATAAATGAAACTTCGTTTACAAAGCAATAGAATCCAGGCCCAGGGTAGCTTTATATAAAATCATTTACATAAGTTAAGTTAGCAATTCGGTTGTTACGGCCAGAAACGGTATAGCTATTAGCTTATATACCTTGAAAAACAAACCGGGTTTCATTCGAATAGGTTTGTTTCCAGAAGGACTTCAACGGTTGATTTAGAGTCAAGTTAGTACCTTCTAATACTCGATTTCGTTTCATGAAGATACTTATTTGTTTTATATACCAATAAAAAGGGTCCACGTGAGTTGAAAAAGAATTCTATACAGATACAACAATTTTGAGTGACTCAGCGCACATTTCTTCGATAGTAGCGCAGTAGTTCGTTCATTCATAGACCAAAACTATCAAAACACTTCAGTAGGCTCACGGTGTAACACTTAATAAGTCAAAAAACTAAAAATCATAGTTTTCGATAACGCAACTGCTTCGTAAAGCCAAATGAACGAGAATAACGCGACCTTCTCGTCTAAATCAGACTCACATCAGCTCGTAAACCCGTAAGATTCTCTTTAGGAGTTAAGTTTTCACATAAAAACAGAATATGCGCCTGTATTATATATAAAATCAGGCCCATAACCCAACCGGAAGTGAACTTATGTATGCTATAGAGCGGGCCCGGATTGATAATTGATACTAAACTCAATTTTCATCCCAGTTTGTTTTGGATATATAAAACCAATGGATGTAAACAAAACTTATCTGCAATGAAAGTGCAGACGGCTGATTCATTCATTCTGGTCCAAATCGCTTTTCCCAGGAAATAAATGCATCAGATAGGCATTTCTCGCATTACCACAGAGTCTTGCACATAAACACTTCTCTGAAAATAAGAATAGCCAATAACTACAAATATATTGTTTAACCCATTCTATGCTATGATAAACATATAAAAAGGTATATATAAAACAAAACCCATTTTTTGAGATATAGAGTCCTAACTTAGCATCCCGACCGTCGCAGACTCGCCGAGTGGTGTTGGGACCGTTACAGATTTGATGGCGCGAAATTCAAAAACAGCTTTACCAACGGTTATTGATTCATATTATTGATTTAGATTTAGAGATATGTAACATTGATTTTTATTCAAATTCGTTGCAGGAAAACTGGAACAAAGAAACTGGAACCACTTGAAGCGATATTTTATTGTTTTCCTGTAGTAAACAACAATAAGAGATCATAACAATACGGGGTATCAACATCGACATGAAAATTTGTGAAAGAACTGAGATACTTTGGTCAGGACATAGCTGCTGAGATCAAGTTTTGACATGGAAACTCCGAAATAAGTATGCGGGAAACATCGTTACATGGTATGGAAATAACTGGGGGGATACGCAGAGATATACAAAAATAACAACGAGAAGATAAAGGAGCCGTGACAACGTTAGAATTAGAAAGTTCTTTCAGAGCTGGAAAGACACGGATTCTTTTAAAGTAATGCATTGATGAGAGCAGTTAGCAAGTGAAACGGAGAGAATTATGCAATAATCAAGCAAGGATGAAGCAAGTACTTGAAATTCACGGCATGGAACTGAGAAGTGACAACATTTACCTAATCTGTATGTTCGCGTTTCATTTGAATTCTTTGGATAGCACGAGGAGAGGGCTGGGTTCTGCTCCAGACTACTCCAGATGGGAAGTAATACGGGTTCTTATAACGGATCAGCTTGCTGGAACGACAAGGTGAAATTATGGTTGCCAGTGGACAGACTGGGTGTAAAACTAGATTGTTAATGAGAATATTTCAGGCTTTAATGAGACCAATTTGGAGATTTAAAAAAAACTTCAAATCTCTGTTACCGGTTGTTGAGTTTGTTAAGTAGAAGATGGTTTTGGAACACTTATGTCTGCTTCAAGAAATAGTGATCCAAAAATTATGACACGATGCAAATGGGTCTCAGCGAGAATGTAACGAACTATATGTCCACATAAATACAACCATCTCATGTATCACTATGGTTCATTAATGGAAGTACCGAAAATGGTAGGTAAACTCACACTGCTTTTTGGAGCTCTTTCTCCAGAGACGACCGCCAAGCCACTGCCAGTCCACGTCCAGCTTTCAGTTTTTCCTCGTTTGTGTTTCCCAGACTACGCCAGTATCTGAACCTCCACATACTTTACAACACATGAATACGGCTTTTTCACTAGATCAAACAATACTGACAGAAAACTGAAACCCGTCCAAGATAGGAAGTGAGACAGAAAGCGTAATCGCAGAAGGTAATAGCTACGTGAATAACTTTTTGTTCGTATAAAAACTAAAATTTATAGACAATCGGGTGTTTTAGCTATATGACTTGAACTACCAAACTATATGAGATGTGGTGTGTTCAACAGCAAAGACGAATATTGTTAGAAAAAGGTATTTCTATAGTTTTACTATGAATACGGTTGGTTCAGACATATCCAACAAAGTCACCTACGTTTCCCTGCACTACTTTTTTAAATGTTTCAAACGAGAAAAGGAAGTAGCTACGGTTCAACTAACTCAGTATCCTTTTCAATGAGAGAAGCAATTGTATGCTCAGCAACGAAAATTTCTTCGTCCCTCAGGCCAATCATCTCCAATCCGAAGTCTGAATTGATTGATTGAAAGTAATATTTGTTCGATATGGATATGGATAGTTCTGAAAGTTTCTTAATAAAACCCGTGACTAGTTTTGCGAATGTATTAATATAGCGAACATATTGGGCCTCTTATTCCTTCAAAATTCTCGCGACCCATTCATGTTTTCTCGAGTCGCGACCCCCCAAAACGGTGACATTCAACTTTTTCCGTGAGATTATAGCTAATTTTGTATGAAATTCGTTAGTTAACAGCTCGTAACCCCTACTTTTTACAAGGATTTGTTCGCGACTCCCCCTTTTATGAGGGGCCTTTGCGGTGTATGGTAGCCAGTAACCGATCCATTTTACAAATGATAAGTGATATTCAAAGCAGCAGAACACTATTTTCCATTCATCTTCCGCATGTCTTGAGAACAATCCAGCTTAAGTGAGAAAAAAACGAAAAACTGACCTCTGTCTCCTGATCCTGTTCTCTATCCACAGAGCGAACGATCTCTTCATTGAAGATGCGTAGAGAAGGACATCTATCCATGAGCGGCCTGGAAATGCTTTCTCAAAAGCTTGCTCAATTCAAGCAAGTTGTAGACTGAGCTGTGTTCATTGCATATTCATTGAAGTGTGCTGAATCAGATCATATTCTCATTATTATGCCAAAGTTGAGAAAAGTAATCAATCAAAATTCATACAAGAGTTGGAATTAAGAACCGGTCCCGTCCCTACCAGAGTTCGTTCAGAATGAGATGCTACTTATAGTCGTTTCTTGGTCGTGTTTGTTTTTCCAATTCTATTCACATGTTGAATCAGTGTTCACGGTGTCATTGAAACAACGGAGAAACATGCGTATTATAGAATGACTCACCGTTTGACATTGTGTAGATCAACAGATCCTAAATCGATCCGTAAATGTCGTAGTGCAGGAAAAACAATATCCCTGCTGATCCAGTTCCAGTCACTGCAAGTGAGGAAAGATTGCTGAAGCTGAAGTCCAACCACCTCGAACACTCCCTCCATGTTTTCACGGTTTTAGTAGTGTGAGGTTTCATTTCTTTTCGATGTGTTCGAAAGTTGTACAGTTCTGAGTAAAATTGTACAAATATGTGCTCTAGTTTTAATATCTTTTTCCAACCTAATACGACCCCTAACATACTATGCGATAATGAGCGATATAAACTTAAAAAAAAAATGAATTAACTATGTACCTATCTACAACTTCAGCAATAACTGGTATACACGAACAGCTGATAGGAGAACCTCTACAATAATAACTCAAGCATAACTCACATATCGTTTCTTGAGAGGTCGAGACTACTCAGATTTGGAAATTTGATGGAGATATCACGTAGAGCGGTGTGAACACTATTTTCACTTAGGTTCAATGCGGTCAGGGTTTCCATCGGACATAGTTTCCCTATCATTGTATCATCTATACCACATGCTCGAAGGTTGAGACTCTGCAAAAACTAATATTGAATGAACGTAGCCGTACATTCTCACAAAGCGATAACAATGAATATTCCCGGAAGAGAGACGGATGCTCTGACCACCAGAAACTGCTTGGATGAAGAGGTGCATTCTAGATTAGGGATCTACATAGAATTCCAGTAAAGCTAACCAAGATTATAATGATCGGTCACATGCATTCTTTCAACCTCTCGGATATTCCAAATTTTAAAGTTTTAAAGAAAATGATAGTGAGAAAGTGGATGGCAAATGATAACTTACATTCAAATTGACGAAGCGTTCTTTGCTGGCAAGAAAAAGATCCCATGTTCCAGCTGTAACAACCACGTAGAAAGCGTCTTCGGGTACTCGTTTGGCCTGGAGAACATCCATGGTCCGTGGACAAGGCTCAAGAGAGTAAATGTAACAACGTTTTGAACAACTCCTTAATTGAATTCAATGAAATGGAATGTGGAGAACATCAGAGAATAGAAAAGCAATTGCAAACTAGAAAGAAATCAGAAAATAGTGTTAGAACTATTCTTAGTAAAGTTTGAAGTTACTATTCTTAGAAAAGTTTGAAGTTAAAAAACCGTTATTCAGAAATAGAAATATAAGTTTTACTATCTTAATGCGGAAATTTAGATAATCGATAATGGGCGGGGCCGCCCATACTATGGTTCCGGGACCTTCGCAGGACTTGTTTACAACGCGAGCCATTCTGCGACGGTCCCGCGACTTTTCAGAGGTGACGGGACCGTAAAAATTTGGCGAAAAGTTACGGGACCGTAACGGCTGATGCCTGAGAGGATAATTCTTCTTTCGGATCTGTGCTCCCGGCAGTTTTGCAACGCCCCGCACACTTTTGGGGGCGTGGCCAACTGCGTAGTGGCGAGTCCGTTTTACCTCTGACTACTTTATTAATTTTTTCTAATTTTCCACGTGTTCAAATTTGAAAACGGCTTACTTTTATTTGATTAGTCAGACCTTACTGAATTATGTTTGCGGTTTCTGTTCTTTTTGCTTTGTGATCGCACTATACTTTCTTCATTCTGCCCGTATGAGCATTTTCCTCTGCTCATGTTGCTGTCAAATAATTATAATTTCAAACTGTATTTTATAGGCTCTTCCCGGAGGGTCGCACTCATCGACAGCAAGGATCTCAAGAGTCGACAGCAAGGATCTCAAAAGTCGACATCAAGGATCTCAATTCGTCTGTCTGTACTCTACTCTACGTTGAAAAGGTAATTTTATAAACAAAAATAATATTCGTTTTCACAAAAATAATATTCGAACGAATATTCGTTTTCATTGTTATTATATTACATCACCTTTCGAAACCTCGTTTTACCTCAGTTAATTTTCCGCGGATATCTATTTCGTTCAGTGTTTTGGTGATAGCATCATGCAAGCTCGTGCCTATAAACAACAAAGTTTTCATTGATTTAAACACACTTACACCCACCCACACACACACATGGCTTGAGCTGCGTCTCTTTCTTCTCTTGTCTTTGTATTTTGTCATATACAAACATTTACCATGCTTCAACTATTCGAGTAGAGCCAGATGTCATAGTAGTCATATGATTTGTGAGATTGAAATAGTAATTGGGCATATTATCTGTTTGGCGACTTGGTTGCATGCAACCCGGTTGCTTCTGTAATTGGCCCTATTATTCCATATTTACAGAAGATGGCAGAAAAGATGCCTGGCCATACAGAAATAACATCCCGTGTGAGCATTTAATTTTTTTTTCAAATTTCCTGGTCTCGAATCAAAAGAAGTTAAATTTTGGCAAAATACTTTTGTAATATGCTTCAAAAAAGGTGTACAGGATCAACCACTTGTCGCAATGTTACAATGACAAGGCCAACTTCAAAATACTTACTGTAGTTTAATTATTGATATCAGTTTTAGGATGAGTTCTAGCTTTTATACATCATTCAGTGTATTCAGCGAGAGTTGAGCATTCTTTCAATTATGTGTATAATCATCAAACTGTTGTTTTTCAGTCCCTATTCTTGGATGTCGATTGCTATTATGGTCTCGCCGGCAAGTATGTTTTGGAGTCTATTCTGAAGGTTTGTGTTGAGATTTTTGTCCTTACTTCTTACCTACATAATATTTCATTTGAAGTGCAACCGATTTTGTGAACTAGACTGTGTCTTATGAATGTCCAGAGAAATCGGTCAAGTTATAATAACTAGCTTTTATGGGAGGATTTCTCGCTGTTTCTAACAAAGGTGCCAACGGTGGCGCTCAATTGAGTTCTATATCCGAAGTGCCATGTGCAATTAATTCAAACAATTTCAGGCCAACGGAGACTTCTTGTTTTACCTGGAAGATGAAGGCCACTATCGTCTGGGTGTGCGGTGGAACGACGAATTCCTCCGAAGAAAGGTGAAACCAATGAAAGAATGTTTCAAGGTGGCAGGGATAAAGGTTAGCAATATGATCACAATCTCACGAACTCATCTATCTTTAGTGTTAATTGTGCATTATTATTATTATGACTATTACCTTTAGCTTGGGTCTACAGGTTGCGTGTGTACCAAACCATTGGTTGCTTTTGAATGCAATCAATGGTTTTGTATCTCCAATGCTACCGGGTTGCATCTTAAATGCAAACAAAATCACTTAACATTAGTAAAAAGTGGGGCACCAGGAAGTGTGTGAGCTCTGTTCGGTTTCAGCAAAAAGTGAACAATACGAAGTAGGGAGTGTGCAACGAAAATAGAACAATACATAGGTTTGCACAACGGTCCACAACGTACGTACGTTAAAGCACTTATACACTCACGCTTAAATCAAGATTTTTTGTAATAAGTGGTTTCAGTAAACCGTTGTGCAAACTATGTATTGTTCTATTTTTGTTGCACACTCCCTACCTCGTATTGTTCACTTTTTGCTGAAAACGGTGACACAAACAGAATTCACACACTTTTTTACTAATTGTTCTCTTTTTGCTAGTTGTACTAGTACAATCACTCATTGATTAGAACAAACAGAATCAAATTCGAAAATTAGTGACTATCAGATATCCTGATTACTGGGCGGAGTTGCAAGTTCTCAAACGGTGTAATCCTGGTTTTACAAATTATTTTTCGCGCGTACACATGCAACCTGGTTGCATTTTAACCCGGCTGCGTGTGTAAACCGCCCACTATTCGATATCTTCGAATATTCATTGAAGATAGTTATTATGGAGAGTGACTTAGTTGTTCTTGCAGTTTGATATCGACTCATGTCATAAATAACGAAATTTGACTGAAAGGCAACGGGTTCAAATTAAAACCATTACGGAATAGAGCAATATCTATTGTATATTCCTGCTCTCGTGGCTCACACATTATAATTGAATAATTTTACTATTGGCTCTATTCAATATTTGAGGTCAAAGTATCGTCCTTCAACGAACTCGTGCAGTGTCTGGAGTTCTCGGGACTGTCAGTGGAACCTCCAGAAGGGGCGAGAGCGTCGAACCGTGTAAGAAGACCCGAAAATTGGTCATCATTGTCGACTCCCGTGGTACAGGGAAAATGGAAAAGTGAGTGTCATGGTCGTTGAGCTCTGTTCCAGTTTCCTTCTTGCCAAAATATGAAACGGTCAAAGTCGAGCGTGGGATGACTTTGTTGGACGATAGATTGAATTCCTCATTTTTCTCGAAGTGGGAATTTGGAACTACCGTTTATATTGATTCACCGTTGAAAACCTAATCTATCACCCTTATTTGTAGTGTCGTTACCCAAACAAAACACCTGTTTTAGAATCAAATTTTGTGCACAACAAAACCGCCTCATGCATGGTCAATGTATTCAATACTAATTCTAGTCGGTCGCAACTCTGATTGGGCACGTTGCTCCGTTGACAAAGACGGTGTTTCGGCGGATGGGATCATCAAGGTTGCCAAGAAATCTAATATGGAGCTATGTGGAAATGTGAGTTTGTATTCTAGTACTTATTTTGTGCCGTTTTAACAAACCTCGCTCAGGGTTTTGTTTTAGCGTGTGTTTGGCGTGTTCAGATCTCACCAACTCAGTTTTTTTTTTAACTTTTTCTTAGGAAATCCCCGATTGTGGGCCGGTTACTGCGTTGACGACACGCCATGATTTGAATTATAGTTCACGACCTGAACCTATAAACGCATGGTCTTGTTTCTTGTGATAATGGAAATATAAATCAATGTAGAGCACCGATCTATAACGGAATGTCAGATTGCGGTGAACAGAGTTTGTGTAGGTTTCGCTGGTTTATTGCAAGTACTGCCTTTGGCATATAGAAAGACATTCACGCCACTGTGAGAAGAGTTGTTTCAGGAGCTACGCTGGCTCATTGCGCTCAACAAGAACGAAGAAGTTGTCGAATTGCAGTCGGTGTTTTATGATAGAGCTCCCTTCGGATATGTTACGAGTTATGCAGCGAATGGTAATTTGGAGGTAATGGTCTTTGGATAATTCACATGTTTCTTATTGGTGAGAATATTATTATAATAGTGCGAAGTTTGCGCATGTGTTCAAAGTTCAAATATCACCACAAGTTTAATCTTGCTCGAAAAGTTTACCCAAACTCACCTAATTCTCGATTTGATATAAATCGAAATTCTGAAGTTTGAGGAACACTGAAATTCCGAGAAAACTGACAGCCTTGTGTTACAGAAGTTCATCACTACAAGATCGCTTTCCCAGTGGCAGAAATCGAAGATGATGTTGGATGTGATCCGCTCTGTCTCGTTTCTTGCTTCGGCAAAAGTTGGTTTTGTTTTGCTATCAACGTTACTTTATTTTCTAGTCCTTTATAGTAATTTTTAGCCTGTAATCACTTCTTGATGGAAAAACGGATTAGCATTTAACACAAAGTTTTCAGTTGAGTTTGAGAATTTTTATAAAATTAATCCGTATTTGATCAGGTGTATATTGGAAACTTCTTTTTCAGGTCTGTCATGGCAATCTGAGTTGCAAGAATTTTCTGGTGACCGACCTCTGTGCTTTGAAGTTGCATGGTTTCCAATTTGCGAAGAAGGTTACGCTTACGGAAAAACCTCCAGTTCCAGTCAAACCGACTCGAGCGCGATTCCCATCACCGGAACTGCTCAAGACTGTAAGATACTTATTTTTCATACTTTTCTGATTTTCTTATATCAGTCTTTAATAGTATGTTACACCACATTGTTTCCTACCTCTCCTCGTTTCCCTCTTTTGTGCAATTAAATATTAGAAATCACGTGATTGGTACTCACTTTATTGTCAAAGCAGCACAATGCCGTAAATGACGTTGCGATTCAGGGTGTCTTCTCACCAACGATTGATGTCTGGGCGGCTGGCGCTACGTGCGTATACATTGGAACAGATTGCAAAACAGATTTCTACCCGGACACAATTGCTACGAGAGTAAGTTTTTTGCCTCTGTTCCAGTCGTTTGTCTAATCTGCGAGTCCTGAAGTAGAATTGATACTAATAAACGAATTTGTAAACGTTTAGGTCAAAAAATCAAAAAAAACTTGAAAAATGCAATCAATGTTTTTTTTTCGAAATTATTCGCAATGATAATCTTTATTCCTACGTGGATTTTTAGTTGAAAAAATTTATCATTGACGCTCGTATTTTTCAGGCCTTATTCTTGAACTGTGATAAACCAATGATCAATGTGCCATCAACAATAACTAGCGAGCTTCAGCTACAAATATTCTCTCGCTGCCTAGTCCGGGTTAGTTCATACGTTTCGGAGACACTTACACTTGCTACTCCCAATCATAATCGTAAATACGCTAAAGTTCGTTCCGAGGCGAATTCCACAATAAACGCGAATTTTGTTCCCCCTGCCCGTTAATACCGTTACCGTTAACCATTCAACCATTTTTGAGTCCGTGGATACCAAGTGGTTAACAAAAGTATTAACCATAACTTTGGTTAACGACTAATTTGCGCGGTTAACGAAAAATGCGGTTGGATCCAGCCGAGTTCCGACTGTATCGAATAGTTACAAAACTAACTATTCAGAATAGTCTCTGGGTGGATTTTAAACTATATTGAAAATGTATAAAAACTATTTCAAAAAGTATCTATGTGGCCGCTCATATTTCAATATGTTCCTGCAGGATGCCAGACTCCGTCCCACCGCGAAGGATATTTTGGATTCTTTGCTGCCATACAGTGCTTGAACGACACTCACACTACATCACTCGCAATCCCGGGCAATAGCCAAGAAAAAGGAGGGTTCCAGTAGTTTTTAATTATGATACTCTATTAAAATCTTCATTTTATGCCTTTTTTATGCCGATCGAAATATTCAGAAGGGTCCCGGTTTTTTTTTAGAGTGAGCTATTGTGAGTATGCCCACATTGTTACGTGCCTCTCTTCTCTTTCCTTTCAACTCTGTATAGTTAGATAATATATTAGATAGAGAGAAAATAAAGGAATCTTTGCGTACTTGGTATTTAAGCATACACCGCTATTGCTGAGGCCTCTCGCGTAAAATGGGAAGTCGCGTTAATCCTTGTAAAAAGTAGGGGTCGCGAGCTGTTAGCTAACCAATTTTTTATAGAATTAACGATTATTATACAGAAAATAGTTGAATCTTGCCGTTTTGGGGGTCGCGAGACGGTAAAACATGGAGGGGTTGCGAGAATTTTGAGGGAATGAGAGGCCTTTGGCGGTTTATGTTAAACTTTCTTTTTATCCTGATTTATTATGAATTTTTAGATTTAGTTTGAGACCTATATTTAGTTTATTCCAAGAACTAAATAATAATAATTCATACTATTTGTTTACGTTTCTTGTTTTTACGTGTGTTTGTTGATGGGAACTCATATTATGATCAACTCTTTTAATGAATGAGCATTGTTGTTATATCTAGCTTTTTTTAAAATAAAGCTCGCTTCAATATGTATACCGTACCGTAAAAACATCAATTGGTCGCAAATGCCAAGTTATTACCTCCAGCTTTTTTTCCAGCTGCTCATGTTTTATTTTTGTATTTTTCCGAGAATAAGTCATTCAAAATAAAAAAGTCATTAAAGTAAAATTCATTTGAAAGTAAAAGTCATTATTTCACTTTTAGTCACGAATTGAAAATACGAAAATTTTCGAAAACTTTATTTCTCATTCTCAACTGTTTCTGTACCTAATGACTTTCACTTTCAAATGACTTTTACTTTAATGACTTTTAATTTTAAATGACTTATTCTGGTTGCCTCGAAGGTAGTAGACGAAAAGTTAGTTTCCGAAGAAAGTAGTGCATTTTCTGATTCTGACTTTCGTTCTATCGTGTTTCCATTCATTCGTTAAAAAAACAATACTGCTTCTCTCTTAATTCAAATGAAAATAAATAAGAGAGATGTAGTAGCCTATGATCCGAGAACCAAGATGGGCTGATTTTCATTGTTTTGAAATATAGTAAAGATGTATATGTATAGGCAACATTGGCTAGATTGTGTTCATGAAAAATATAGTGCTGTTGAGCGCAACAGTTGTGATTTTATCTAGCATATTAACGAACTTGCCCTTCTTACTTCCAAATTTTATTATTTCCCAGTCGAATTCAGCTAAGCTAAAACCAACTATTGTTTAATTTTTGTTGTGCAAAATCCCGATTGTCAGAAAAACGGTGATCCAATGGAGCATCCAAAATGTCGTTTTACGTTTCTCGTTTGCTAATTGCCGAGTTCCATAAGCATCCCGTTTGTAATGACGCCTGCCATGCCGGGAATGCTTTCTCTGTCCATACGTCTTATTCGACAACGAACGTGGTTTAAAAAAATTCATGTCGGGTTCAAAAATTCAATGGTATGTGCTGGTGAGTTCTGTACACACTCATTCTGTCCATACTTGCCATCTGTTCATATTACAACATCATTTAAAGAATTAATGAAAATTTTTAAGGTTCTGAGCAAGCTTTTGAATCCTGATGGGCCTGAATCGGATGAACTAGCCATGCACATGCTTCTGTTGGCCTTGTTGCCAAAACTAGGTACATTTAGTTTGCTGTCACTCATTTGATAGAGATTTCCGGTGTTTACGATTACTAGCGCATTTGTTTATAAGTTGGAATACCTAATTTTAATTAATAGATAAACTGTGCCTATGTTCCCCTGTTGTTTGCAGTTCATGTTATGAAATGTCGCCACTGTAATGCAGTCTGTATTGAACGAAAGAGGAAGTGTCGTTGTTTGCACTGGCTGTGGATGGTGCTGTTTGGCTGCGTTGGGTGCCGGTGCACGGTCAGACGGGTCTCAACTGGGAGAAGAGTGTCGCCTTCCAGCAACTGGCCATCGAACGGGTTCTCCATTGTGAACAGCGTCATGTCAGGTATGAGGCTAATATCTGTCGTCATAAGAATGCACGCAATAATTTTATTTGGTCTCACATTGTTCTGCATAGCCATAATTAGCATATTGCACGTTCGAAACTAATTCTCATAGCGACTGTGCACGTGAGCGCCAAACATGGTGTTGGCACGTGGAAACAAGACAAGGACAGCTCACTCGTCTACTTACACACACCATGGGATGCGCTCTTGTCTACTCGCTCTCCGGTTATTTTTCAGATAACTACTCGTATAATTATTTATATTATAATAAACTTGTATTGATAACCTGTTATGTTCCACTATGAATGTGCATGTTAACGTTTGTACATGAAACTATTTGCAGGGATAATGCGTTGATTACGCTGGTAGCTCTGAATTTCTCCCATCTGAAGACCGCGTTGTGGCGTCATGTTGAGGAGAAGGTGGCTGATCTGGACGTGCGGGCATACACTCGACTGACAGAAAAGGAGGTGGCCATTTGGAAGTGCCCCGACGGACAACTCTACAACACCGATGTCCTCAACTTGTACGTTTTTGAATGTTGACTATTTCATAGACATTCAACTTGTCTTGTTTCCATCATTAAAGTTAGGGGTCCCATCATAAGGGTTATCTTTCTTTGAGATTTTCGTTTTCCGTCGAAGAGCCGGTGATCATTATCATACACCAGCAAGGTTGTCCAATTAGTCAGAAAAATTCGAAAAACGGACTACTTTTTGGCCGAAAATGTGAAAATCGGTCTACTTTTGATGAAAAATCCTAAATTTTCACTTGTTTACATCTGAAAACGGACGAATTTTTGTCGCTCAGTCAGACCTTACTGGTGTATGATCATTATAAATTATGAATAGGTAGCTGTATTTTTGAGCCGTTGTGTTGTTGACTTTTAAACTTATTGTTTCTACCTTCCTCTAAAATTTTACATGAAGCTCTGAATTGTACTAGATCTGGTTTTAGTTAATGACATTTTCGTATTCGTCATGTATTTTCTTTCAAGCGACGAGGGAGAATATTCGGCCAACATGAAGCGAGAAAATAAGGCGTATAGCTATCGGGAACAACTCCGAGAGATGCAACTCAGAAGAGAACTGGCTGAGAAGAAGGTTGGTGTTGTTGATATAGAATGAGTATGTTCCACTTTCAAACTCAAATAACATATTATATTTTCAGAGGAAAGAGGGCAAACTCACAACGAAACAGAAGCAAGTCATGGAGAAGGAGTTAGAAATTGAAAAGGTTAGTGATACCAGCTATTCATACAGCATACTGTTGATGTTTGAATTTTTTAAGTGAGGCGGTTCGGCTAGGTGAATAAATAGAATCATGAATTTGTATTTTAAGAAATGAATTGTAATTGTTTGTTCTCCTCTATTGGTTTCTCTCCATGCCTCCCTTTTACCCCTGTTCTGTCTGTGCTGTGACGTCATGACCTTTGTATAATTGTCATGTACTTTTTCCTGCTTTGTTTTTTGCTTTATAACGCTTCTTACCATACACCAGTAAGGTTCGACTAAGCAACGAAAAGTAATCCGTTTTCTGATGTAAACACGTGAAAGTTCAAGATTTTTCATCAAAAGTAGACCGATTTTCATATTTTCGGCTAAAAAGTAGTCCGTTTTTCGAATTTTTCTGACCATTCGGACAACTTTACTGGTGTATGCTTCTTACTGGAAAGGCGGAGAGCAAGTTAGTTGCTGCCAACTCACGGTGTTTGAACCCTACAATGCTCCAATTGACGCCTTAGTTCAAGTGCGCCGCGGTTTTGAATGTTCGCGCCGTCGCCTCGCGGAGCTCTGACGCGTGCGGCTCGCAAGAAATAGTGTAGAGGAGCAAGAAAGTGCGCCCGCGAATTTCAAATATTTTTGAAATCTACAGTAATATGCGTCGCGGTCTTTGCGACCAGCCGCGTTTCACTGCGTAAAAATCAACGAAAGCAGAACACCGTGAACTATTTGTTTGGTAATCGGGCTGTCACACTAACCGGGGTCGGTATGTACTCAGAACGATTGGCGCCAATTTTCTTCGATTGGCCAGCTACAAAAGCGAGAGTGTGTGCAGGTCAATGAGGCCGCAGACATCTGGGTCTCTCTGACCTGCACACTCTCTCGCTCAGCCAATAAAAAAGTGGCTGGCCAATTGGCTGGGAATTGTCTGAGTATTACAACCAGTCGTTTGGATAGTGTCCAGTATTGAGACTAAACCCGCCCGTTCTCGTAAGTAGGTACCAGGAATAAGTCATTCAAAAGCAAATTCACTTTTAGTCGAGATTTGAAAAAGACCAAAATTTTCGAAAACTTTATTTCTGATTCTCAACTGTTTCTGTACTCAATGACTTTTACTTTTACTTCAATGACTGATTCTGGTTGCCTCGTAAGTAAGCATCCCAAAAAGAACTGAATAACTGAGATGATAGCAATATTCTCTTGACTCTGAAGCTGCTGTAGTCGTCTGGGTACAGTTAGCGTTGTCAACGTTTAGCAAATGTGCGACATCGTTGTTTTTGTTTCACCTGGTCCATTTTTCGTAACCAGAAAAAACTGGTTTATGAGAAAAACACATCAACCAACTTGCAGACGACACCTGGCCGTTACCTATGTTGCCAGGTTATGTCGCCGCGATGCAGCAGTGGGCCACAACCCCGTGTCGACGACCGTCACCTTCAGCTGGTATGCAATTCCCTTCCGGAGGAGTCAGCGGAGTCCTATCAAGTACCACCAATATGTGAGTTGCGTGAAGTATACGTGAAGTAAGGGACAAGAGTGGGGTTGAACTGAAATGCAAAATAACTGTATTTTTGGGACTAGTAGTAATGTCTCGATCTACATCTGGCATGCAATTTCCCGGAGGAGATAGCTCCAGAGCCCCTAAAAGTACCACCAATATGTGAGTTACGGCAGTTATTGTTCATTTGATCTATGTTTTGTGTTTTCAATCGAAAAGAGCTTTTCCACGGATCATTCGGCTTTCCTTCTTCTATCTCGAGGACCTCTCAAACGAATAAATAGATATCAGATTGGGTTAAGAGTGTCAGTTTGATGGGTGTGAACGTATTTCTTCTTATTTTGGCTGTTCACTTACCTGTGAATTGACGGCCAAATTATTGTTTAGATTCAGTTTCTCAATCTACCAACAAGGCTTCAACGCGAACCTAATTAGACTGTCTGTGATCATTTTTTTCATCACATTTTTCGCCATCGATTTTTAGTGCCATTATTGATTTTTTTTTTCCAGCTGATTCGAGTTGAGTATCAATCTCTCTATGAAAGTGCGGAAAGCCGACTGAATCTGGTACGAGCCATGGTGGCTGCCGATATGCACGGTGCATTTGCTAGGTGAGTCACTGTTTCAACTTGGTTTACTTGATTAGGAAGGGTACCCTTATTAGTTGATGGGGAGCTTGCTTATTGCTAGATACAATTAGAAACTCATTAGTCTGACATTTTTCGACTTTGTTCTGACCCTCAGACTACTGTTTTCAGACCGGAGATTTTGTTCGAGTATTGCCTGCCGCTTACTCGTAGTTTTCTGGTGTCTCTAGAAGCCTCGAAGCTGTTCTTTGCCTATCGTGACGCCGCATTCCCACACTCGGAAGATTATTTGGGTAAGTTTTTACCAATTTCATTGATGGCGGTAGTTTTGTCGTAGTTTTTTGTGTGAGATATAAGATATTGTCGATACATGTAGTTATTGCAACAAAGAAATGTGAGCCTGTAAAACTAGGTCGTCATTAATTCGGAATTTAGTGAAATTTAGCGGATTTCCCATTAAAAAAATGATGTTTTACGCTTTTGGATCAAAAAACGGGTTACTTTCTGTGGGAATAATCACATCTCGCTGTAGTACGTGTGAATCCGTTTTGTTTTCCACAGTATCAATGTACATGTTTGAACCGATTTGTGAGAGTATATCCAAGGTTGTGTCGTTTCAGATGAGTTGTTGGGTAGCTGCTGGCTGCGTGTCGTTGGAAGCAAGTGGGATGATGTTCGTTGGCCTGGTGAATCGTTGAACGATGCCCTCCGAAGGACTCTTTCTTTTCTCAAAGAGGGCTTTCGCTGTGGATACTGGAGATGACGACGGACAGGTGGCTACAGTCACACGTTTTCTTACGAGAACTTTCTTTTAGACGATTTTGTTGTTGTTGTAATATATTTAGCGTTGCACCTTCGAAAGACTATACGTAATGCCTGTTCGGGAGCTCCACAACGAGCTATAGTACCTGGATAATTTGAAGTTCACGGAAAGTTCACAGGGATACAGTTTTATCTTGCTTTCAGGATGACCTAATGATGTTCGACGAAATTGTTGGTGCACCTCAATTGACACTGATGTATCCCCTTCTTCGCATAGTGTTGACTGGTTCCTACGGAGATAGTTTGAAGGAAGAAGTATTGAACCTGTTAAAGAGATCTATCCACAAGAGGTTCTTGCGGGTGGGTTCTCGATTCGTTCATTTTTATCAGTCCTCTTTGCCCGTTGTAACACGTTATGAGACGAGTTTAAGCAATGTGTGTATTTCAGGATTCTGCCGTTCTCCAACTTCCCATGCTAGAGTATGCCACTCTACTTCTCGAGTTCTATGCTGACAACCTGAACGAGTCATGTATCCTGGTGAACTTTACTTAAATCGATCATTCTACAATGTTTGATCCCTCTGTGATCGGTATTTAAATCATGTATGTGGTAATTAAGCAGTTTAGAGTTTTCGAAGTCTTCGACCGCCTCTCTGTGTGTTTTCCAGATTTCTATATATTGTTGTCGCCCAAACTTGAGAGCGTAGTGTAATTTGATGATTATAGGCACTCGTCAACCTAACGGGTCTCGCCAACGAGTGTGGAGACACTGAAAAACGAGTCATCTCAATGGTTGGAGGAACTCTGGAGTATTTGAAGAACACCAGTCCTGATGTCAGAGAAAATGTGCTCAAGGTATGGCTCTTTGTCGTCTTTTTCGAGACCTGTCATGTCTGTAGATTATCTCGTTTTTTTTTCCAGATTCTGGCCGCCCCTCAACTGCTGACTCGTCTTGTTCTCTCATCCGGCGACGATTCCTTCAACATCAACTGCCTCGTGCGTCTATTCGTCGCGAGACACGATGACGTGGATTCGGTTGCCGATGCTGCCACCCGACTCTGGTTCGCCTCTCTCTTCCATCTACGAAAGACGATGACCGCCGCTCTTATTGGGTCGAATGCAGAAGGACGCCGTCGATGAATGGCAGAGAAGGTAGACAAACACTTTGCCTCTAGACACTCTATTGAAGTTGGCCGAACAGTCAGGAAAACTAACTGTTTTCTGGCTAATATTGGGAAAAAAGTACTTTCGGAGCAGTATTCTATTTTCTGAATTGAATTTTCTTATTCAGATCGGGAGTCGGTATCAGTCTGGGACATTTGGCCCTACTAGTCGACACAGCCCACTCGGTTCAGCTCATCAAAGTGGTACGCTTTTTGAAAATATCCGACTGCTCGGCCGATCTCGTATTCACTCGCAGGCCTTCTTTTATTGGTGGCAATAGAATTAGTGTATTTGTCACCCGGCCTTCCGAATACCAGGCTAAAGCCCACAATCATAATTCTTACTGTGCACGTTTCTTTATACTTATCGGTGCACACACACACAATGTTTGGATGTTTCGCCTGTTTTGGGTCGGTTTCAAAACTGAAAATTATGTTCTTCCTTCTCATGCTGCTCATGAATAATCTACATGAAATGTGTTCTCTCTCTCTCTCTATGGCGGATCAGTATAGAATGTTTATGGGATTACAGGTGGTTCCTCTGGGTCTGGAAGATCGCCAGGCGGTGTGTCGCAATTCGATGACCGCCGCCGCTGTTGAAACTATTCGAAGACACGGATCGGCCATCATGTCCACCCTTCTGCCCTTCCTCGGTAGGCAACCTTTTGTTGTTTTGTCGAGATTCATATGGTTTACGGAATGTAAAAAATAACGTATGTTGAGTCAAACAAATGCTAGATTTCACGTGCAGAATGACATTTAACTTGAAACAGTTCGCGTGATCTCTAACACTGTTACTTACAGATATTGTCCTCTTTCCTTGCTTTTTTTTTCAGGAATCTCTCTGATGACTGATTATTTCAATGAATTTGGTAAAACATCTATTTTTTTCAGAAAAGTTGTCGGATACCACTCCGGCAGGTACTGAACAGGACAGAATGCGACGCGGACTGGTGGTTCTTCTGGGAACATTGGCCCAATACCTGGAACCTTCTTCCGAGAAAAAATATATGATTCATGAAAAAGTGGGGGCCCAACGAATGTAAGATTTGTCTTCTGCTGTGCGCCCCCTAGACAACTACTCTCAAATGGAACAGCTACTGCTACAAAAACCGAAAAATACCAATATACTCAAGTATAACTGTTCATTACAAACATACAGTCGTAAAATATTTTCTCAAACCTGTAAACTAGAATCTACAAGTCACAGCTGCGAAAGAGAGAACAACTTTTGAATAGTATGTCAAACGTTATAGCACCTAGAATTGAAGTAATGACAAAAAATGCCAACCATTGTGTACAAAACCAGGAACTTCATAATTGAGTAGGTTGAGTTAACATCTGTGATTTGTAGATTCTAGTTTACAGGTTTGAGAAAATATTTCACGACTTTTGTATGTTTGTAATGAACAGTTATACTTGAGTATATTGGTATTTTTCGGTTTTTGTAGCAGTAGCTGTTCCATTTGAGAGTAGTTGTCTAGGGGGCGCACAGCAGAAGACAAATCTTACATTCGTTGGGCCCCCACTTTTTCATGAATTTTTCTCTTTTTGTATACATGCCGTAGGTATGTGGTTTGATCTGTACGGTGCAGATAAAATGGTTTTCTTGATGAACCACTTGTCAAGTTTTACCATCATTCGGAAAAATATATGACGTCCACATTGTAGTTCTAGAACCTTAATTCATCTGCCCTTCAGAATCCCAGAATACTTCATGTTTGAATGAAGTTTCATCGTGAATTGACCATTTTTAAGAAACTTCCAGCATTCGAAAAAAATATTTTCACGTCAATTTTTTTTAAAAGTTGACGTCATGTGGCCTTCTGAATTCCAGAATAAGTCATATTTAGATGAAGTTTTATCGTTAATATACCACTTTAAGATATTTTCAGCATTTGAAAATATATGTAACATCAACTTTGCACTTTTCAAAAATGACGTCATCTACTCTCCAGAATCCCAGAATACGTCACTCTTAGATTGAGTTTCACCGTTAATTGACCCTTTCTAAGACATTTTCAGCATTTGAAAATATATGTGACGTCAACTTTGCACTTTTCAAAAATGACGTCATCTGGTTCCCAGAATACGTCACTCTTACATTGAGTTTTACCGTTAATTGGCCCTTTATAAGATATTACCATCATTTGAAAATATATATGACGTCAACTTTGCACTTTTCAAAAATGACGTCATCTGGTCTCCAGAATCCCAGAATACGTCACTCTCAGATTGAGTTTCACCGTTAATTGACCCTTCCTAAGATATTACCAACATTTGAAAATATATGTGACATCAACTTTGCACTTTTCGATTATGACGTCATCCGAGCTCCAGAATCCTCGATGACGTCATCAGTAGAAGACTTACATCTGAATCAATGTCAGTTCATGTCGTGGTATCATACTCCGAATTGCACTTGAATTGGTTAGGACTGAGCTGAGTTATAACGCAATTTGATTTACCGCGACAGAGAGGGCGAGAGAGTGCACGAAATGAAGAGACGCAGAGACATTTTCAAAGACCTATAACTTGATGAAAAATGATTTTTTTCGAAAAAAAAGTTTGCGCCCCCAAGGTTTGAGTGGAATATCTATCGTCTCCCAAACTTTCAGTCAAATCGGTTCACACATAAAAATTTCCCAGAAGTGCGTTCACACACACACACACACACACACACACACACACACACACACACACACACACACACACACACACACACACACACACACACACACACACACACACACACACACACACACGGCGGAAGTTGGCGGTCTGCATGAAGCACATAACGTCATAACTCGGCTCAAACTTAATAAATTTTGTTCAAATTTTGAACATAGCTTGTAAATATGCCATGAAATATCAACAAATCATAAAAAGTTTTGATTTGCACGTTTGGGCCTTTCTGAGGGTGAACTAAAAAAATGAAAGCGCGCATTAGCCGAACCAAAGACAAATCTCGATCACTGTGTTTAGTTCATTTGAAGATCGGTCATTTTTGTTATGAATGATCGAGAGCTGGTCTAGAATTTTGGTTGAAATCTGAGTAAACAAGTGTATTTTTATTGCATGGCAATTATGTTTTGTTTGATTTGCAGGTGCAAGAGTCGGTAGCGCGTTGTCTGCCTCCACTGGTACCAGCCGTCCGCGAGGATTTTAATAGTCTGCTGGCCCGTCTGCAGTATCTGCTCTTCAACGCCGATACGTACGGAGAGCGAAGAGGAGCCGCCTACGGAATGGCCGGAATCATCAAGGGAATGGGAATGGTAGCCCTCAAGGTTAGACACACCATTGCTCATTAGTTCCTGAGTCTAAGTCTTTCAGCCTTTTTTTATGAAGACGGGTGATGATTAAGCTCTAAATGCCGCTGCGCGGTCAGAGAAAGTTGCCACTGTCCCCGGTTTTATTGGCCTAGAAATATGTATAGCCTCAGCCTTGTTATCTGGTGAAAATACAATGAACGAGCCAGCCACTAAAGTGGAACGAGCTCTTCTAAGAATCATGGTTAGCCTAAGCCAAAGCCCTGTTATCTGGTAAGAATACAGTGAACGAGCCAGCCACTGAAGTCGAACGAGCTCTTCTAGGAATCATGGTCAGCCTAAGCCGAAGCCTTGTTATCTGGTGAGAATACAGTGAACGAGCCAGCCACTGATGTGGAACGAGCCGAAACACTGAAGTAAAGCAAGCTTTACTAGGAATGATGGCTAGCCTGAGCCCTGCTTAGTGAACATAATGCAAACGAGGTATTAGCACAAGTGAAATGCGCTTTTCTAGGATTTTTGCAAGCCTGCGCCCGAAGAAACGCGTCGCTGCGCGCCGCGCAAGGATATATTATGAAAAGTCTATCACTTTCTGGTAGCCACAGCTTTGCACAACATTTGTTGCAAAAATCAGAGAAATATGTTGACAACCACCCTCACAAGGTGCATCTAAAGACAATCATGTCAAAAACCCGAAGAAAACCCCTTACCAGGTTTATAGAGCAGAGAGCGCTTATCTTTCCCATTTGACACGTGTAAACTTAATTTTTTGGCTGTCTGATTTTGTCAGGTCAAAACCGTCTAAAATGGACCATTTTGGAAACATTGCTGAAAAAGTAGGTCAAAATGCAAATTGTGAAAATGTTATCACATTTTTGAGTAGCTGACAACATTTCACATCTAAAATTGTTCTACTCGACTTTATTCCACCAACTCTCACCTTTTCTCCAGAGCTCCGAACCTCGGCACCGTGAAATTGTGAAAATCGACTATTTCCGGTCGTGAAAACGTGAAAATTGTTTATTTTCGCTAAAGCCACGACGAATGTCTCAGTTAACCTATTTTCCAACATGTATCCAAAATTCAGCCAAATCGGAGACAAAAGTTTTTTCACTACAGGTGAAACATGTTTTCGGCCAAAAATTAGGCTTTCTCGCGTCACAAAAAAAGTTATTGATAAAATGTTTTGAAATAAACAATTCCTTAAACCATTTTGAATTGCGCATCTTTCTGCGTAAAGTAGAAAAAATTTGACCTACTCACCAGCCCGTGGTAGGTCAAAACACGTTTGACCTCCAAAAAGTCGATAAAATTGAAAAATCGGGAACTTTCAAATGCCATTCGTATTTTCTCATTTAATACTAATTAATATTTAAAATTCAGCCAATTCCGTCCAGCCATCTCTTTAAAACGCGAAATTGCACGAAACTAAAAAGTACAACCACGATCGGCTCAATCGGTCCGGTCGTGCGCAACCGGCACCATTCGACTCAGAATTTTGAGGCGCACAAATAATTTTCCATTTTTCGTACTTCGCCGATCCAATTCTCAACGCCAACCGAGAAAACCCACGAAAACGTGTTTTGGAGCAAATTTTGCATTTTTCGACGCGTCGCGCCGCGCGTCGCGTGCAATATTTTTATAAAATTTTCGGAGGTCCCGATTGGGCTCGGGTGGGGGGTCATTTTATACAATTGCACGCAGTTTGTATCTCAAACGCGCCAACCGCCAGCCGGCGTCGAAAAAAATCCACTCAAAAAAATCGAGCTCGTACACCTACTCACACGTGAATAACGTGACATGTGAGAACAATATTCCCACGTAGATCGATAGTACAAGTCTTTTACAAACTTTCTATAAAAAAGTAAAAAATTTTATTGAAGGGTTCGCTCGCTACGCTCGCTCAAAAAAAGGTACCCCAAAAATCGTACGAAGAACCCTTACTATCGTTAATAAGAAAGAGATCTTGCCACATTTGATTTACAGGCGATTTTGTCTCACCTGTTGAACATATAGTAATTTGTTTACAGTACTATCGGTAAACTATTCGAGCCCTACATGATCCAAGCCCTCCCATCGCTGTTGCTGTGTTTCGGAGATAGTGACAAGAATGTTCGGAAAGCAGCTGAGGTTGGTTGTGAAGGTCTTCTTTGTCTAATACAATTTGGGTGGGCTCGTGAAGCGCGTCTCAAGTTTCATATATAAATATCGTAACAAAAAGTTTTAAAATAGTTTTGTTAGTGTATCTGATATATGTTTCTTAAAATTCAGAGAATCGCCTTGTTATTCTTATCATTGCGTTTGACAGGACACTGCTCGAGCCATGATGTCATCCATGTCTGCCCATGGAACCAAGTTGGTTCTTCCTTCACTCAACACCGCTCTAGATGACGATTCTTGGAGGACCAAGTGCGCTGCTGTGAGTTCCTCTCTTCAAAATAAACTTTTCTAAGTGGGTCAGCTCCTTCCCTGCAAGAAAATTAGTCAAATAATGTTCTGAGATTTGAGAACGTTCGGTGTACATAAATGTTGTTTCTGGTTTCAGACGGAACTCCTTGGTTCAATCGCCTTCTGTGCCCCCAAGCAACTATCCTCCTGCTTGCCAAGCATCGTCCCCCAAACTCATTGAAGTTCTCGCTGACTCTTCCTCCAAGGTGATATATTTGTTCACCATGAAACAGAACTGTTATGCTTAGCCCCCCCCCCCCCCCCTTCTCTCTATACTATATCAACTGTCGTTTTAGTTTTCTAGAATAAAGAGAGAAAGGTTGACATATTTGTGCCGAACTGATCACGGTTCTCCGTTGTTGCTCGAAAGTAAAATCACCGATCAGATTCGCAGTTTAAGAATGATGTCCATTGTCCACTGTTCTGAGTATTACGGCTGATGTAGATTTGAGAATGTTTGCTCATTCAATTTCACATAATCATTTTCCTTGTTCAGGTTCAACGGAGTGTAGAGAAAGTTCTTCGCCAAATCGCTCACGTTGTCCGTAGTCCGGAAATTCTGGGTGTCACCGACAAACTGATGATGGGATTGATGGATCCTGCCAATAAGACCAGTATGGCTCTACTGGTCAGATTCGTTCACAAGTGGCCGATATATGGGATATATACGACTGTTGTACCATTTTCATAATTTCCAGGCTGTGCTCAATACAAAGTTTGTGCATTACATCGATGCTCCTTCCCTCGCCCTCCTGATGCCAATTGTTCGTCGAGCCTTCGAGGATAGAAACAGTGAGACGAGACGGGTTGCAGCAAAAATTATTGCCAGTATCTACAATCTGACTGAGCACAAGGTTTGTTAGTGGTTTGATTAGTTTTGTAGTCAGTTCTTTGTTGGAATGAGTTTTTAATTGTGATGAACTTTGACTTATGACAAGTTAGGTAACGTGATAGTGTGTTCGGTTCCTTGCGAATTAAAAAAAAACATTGTTCATAGATTTATTCTGTTAAAGAGTTAGTCGGTTTCTACATGACAAAGTGAAATGAAAGTTGTTGTATAGGGATGGTCATTTCATTGTTCCAGTCAACAGTTACATACTAGTACTTCTTTTAGGACATGGAGCCGTATCTGGCTGAGTTGGTTCCCGGTCTCCAGAAGTCTCTCTTGGATCCCGTTCCCGAGATTAGAACAGTCGCAGCTCGTGCTCTCGGAGCGATTGTGTCGAAATCGAGTGGAGCTACCAGTGAAAGACTACGAGCGGACATCATTCCATGGCTCAACGGAAAACTGGTCAGTTGGCAATCGGGAGGGTTTACGGACAAATCCCCCTCCCCCGCCTCGTTGCGGTCGGACAATTTCCCCATCTGCGCGGACAACTCCCCCCTACAATTTTTCCCTGAAAGTATGGCTGTTAATCAAACATGCTTTGAATTTGATTACATTTCGAATCACCCTGTTAATAAGCATGTGTATGGAGTTTTTCAACGCCAAAACTTAACTTTTATCATTAAATTGAGGTTAAGAACGTACGTTATTCAGCGGACTTTGGGTAATGACTGTTTTATGTTATTTTTCGGCTATTAATAATGACTACACTAGGTCCGCGAATGCTAAATATCTTATAGAGCTTTTATAAACTACATCTTCTTGAATAAGATAAGTTAAATTAAATTACCATAACTAGTGTGAAATAGGTTGAGGAGGGAGTTGTCCGACCGCGACGCGGGGGGGGGGTGGGGGGATTTGTCGCGTAATCAATAGGGAGTCGTCCACTTAGAATGCGCTCTGTTAAATAGATTTACATTTGGTCGGAAAAGATCAAGAACGAACAATTCAACCAGACGGTATGAGAGAACAAGTTGATTTGTGTTGCCGTTACGCTGTACCAAATGTCATTGCAGTACCTCGACCATGCTTTTTGAGCGGATATTTCTTGTGTAGTTTTGTGGACTTTATGTTGTTTCGAAGTAGTAGTAATATCCGGAGACCTTCTGTTATGCTGAACTCGTAGATATACGTGCTCTAGAAGTGTTTAAAGGTGCGAAATGAAATGTTGTTTTAACCGGAAGCAATTTCTTCTATACATCCACACTCCAGCCCACATTTCAGATCTGACGTTGCCCTCACCGTTCGACAGGCGGCTGGCCACGTATGGAAGATTGTCGTATCCAACACCCCACGCACGCTCAAGGAAATGATTAAGGTCCTTTTCGAAATGGTCAGTTTTTTTGCATATATCCTTAGTCCTTCATTTCCTATATAATCATATATCCTATATATATATATACATTTACTTGAACCAAGTCTACTTGCTTTTTTGTCTGTTCCCGGAGCGCAACGGTCGAACTCCGATTTAATAAATCCCTAATTCAAGAGATTACGGCCGGTAACGATGAACTGGAACTATTTCAATCGCATTTCTAGATTGTGGACTCGCTCGCGTCTCTGTGTGAAGAGCGACAGCAGATGGGTGCTCGTTGTCTCGGAGAATTGGCTCGCAAGATGGGAGACAAGATCATCAACGAGGTACAATCAGATGCTCAGGATGCTCCTCTTCTACATAGCGTTTTATTTTTCCTGATTTCTGAATTTCTGAACAGGAAATGATTTGTTCTGGCGTTCTGATCAAATTAAAACCTTGAAAGCTTGTTCTCTTCCCGCATTCAATTCAACAGTTATCGATTTTTTCAGTTTCTCCCTGTTCTGGAATTGAATCAGACTTCAGAAGACGTGGAGAAGAGAGACGGCGTGGCTGTCGCTCTTCACGAGATTATCGACAACATGTCCAAGGTATTTAAAGGGTCACTATCATCTAACAGTAATGAATCTGCTCGCTAGTGTTACTATTTGTGAGTGTTTTGGTGGTTCAAAGCACTTTTAGAGCACTGTTTTGGTGGTTCAAAGCACTTTTGCTAATTAGTTTACGGTAGATCACAAGTCACAGCTTTTCGATTGAGATACGAAATTTGAGAAGAATGAGCGAGATTACTGTTATTGACAAAATTAATCAGCTGTGACTTAAAATCTATCGTGAACTAATTAGCAAGATATTTTTCACTTTTTGTGGCATCATCACTTTAAAATAATCACTCTATATTTTTCCCTTTTTGTTGCAGTGTCTCTAGAAGTTATGCCGTCCTTGAGTAGCTCGTTCAAATCACACAATTGTTGGTTCCCCACTTTTTGATGAATCTGATGTAATTTTACAGGAAATTCTCCCAAAATCAAAAAGACTCTGAACATTATGGTATCTCAAGCGAAGGGACGGGCAATTCCTGGCTTCGCTCACCCGAAGGCTTCTAACCGTTGTGGCCAATGCTCAGAGAAGGCTTTCTTCAATGTCTGTTCATGTTTTCATGCTCATAGGAGTTCTCTCTTCTGCGTATTTGAGGTAAAGTAGGTACCGTATCCTTTAAATTGAATGCACTCGCCTGCTGTTCTTCTCTATAAAACATTAGATTTTCTGAGCCTAAAGAATAGGGTGGGTCTTTTCATTATCTATATTCAATTCTCTGTTTCAGGTGGTGTTGAACTGAAGTACTGAAGGCCCTTGCCGGTGAAACCTTGGGAATGGTGGTGTCTGTGTCGGAGCCGGCTGCCCTCAAGGCTCATGTTGTCAACATAACTTGTCCATTGGGAGAGTACTCGGAGACAGGTACTGTACACGAGCTCTCCTTCTTCTTCTATTTCTCTCACTTCACTACCATTTCAGTCAACTAAAAGCAATCATTTACAGATATTCCGCAAACGTGAAGCTAGCTATTCTGGACACACTCAGTCGGCTGCTTGATAAGGTTTGTAGTTTGTACTCCTTGTTCATAGTTTCACACAGAATCCCCATGGTCCAGTTGATCACTAGCCCTTTCTATTTTATGTTATGTCAATCATATTGGTAACCGTCTGGCCTCGATTAAGGTTTATGCTCTTCTACGTCCCTTCCTGCCCCAACTTCTTTCGACCTTCGTCAAGGAATGCAAATAGAGAGAACAGAACATTATGACAGGCTAGTTGTTCTACATCTCATACCTAGTCTTTCTGTTCTAAATCCGACAGTATCTCGTCGGTCATCATTTGATCGTGTTTCACTTATCGGGTATCCAAATTAGATGGGGGCACGGGGTATCTATCACAATTGTGACCCTCTCAGTTTACTTTTATTGAAGATATTATTGTTTCAGATGTAGATACCTGTACGAAGAAACGTGTTCGTCAGGCAAAGGCCTTCGCTCTTCAGCAAATGTACGTAAGTCAATTTCGGGTCAAGGATCAGAGCTTTCCATTGAATGAAGTTAGGTGGAATACTTTGTACTCCGATTCTTCTTCTATTGTGCAGAGACACGAGAGTCTTCAAGTACCTACGTGGTAGTTGGTGCCAAATCACATCTATGTAGATGTTTAGGTATCTGAAAGGGGGACAGAGCAATTCGGCGATTAACTTTCCTCGCTGATCTCGTAAGGAACCTGTTATTTGACTGAGGCTGTTGTGAAACGGTTACTGTAATATACCATAATTCGGGAACATTGACTTTTTACCCCCCCCCCCCCCACCGGGGGGTCATAATTTAATTTATCACCTGCAATACAAAAGTTTGAGGGTGGGGGTAAAAAGTTAACATTTCCGGTATTGAAGTTCAGCCCCTCACTCGTTGAAGTTTCACCCCCCTATGGAAGATCTACCCAGGTGGGTAAATAGTAAATGTTGAAGTTGATTTCTGACCCCCCCCCTCTCCTAGATTTTCAGGTTTTAGCTTGGGTGGGGAGGTTGAAGGGCTACGGGGGGGGGGGCGATACTTCAATTTTCCCCATAATTCAATAGTGGTGTCATCGTCTAATGTTCATTCTTCTGTTTGCAAGTATTTTAGAGAAAAACTAATTTTGCAGCGAGGGTAACAACCCGGATCGTGATCTGCTGTCGTCGGTCGTGCCACCAACCACCATAGTATAGATGTTCGGCGAGTAACCGGAATCGTACTGGGACACATTGCACAGAGCGCAGCTGGAGCGTTGCCAAATGATCTTCTCAAGGTACGTGATGCATATGTGGAGTTGGCTTTCGTTCTCTGGCTGTTCTCATCTTATCAATCAAGCAGCAAAACTATTTAGGGGCTGTTGAAGGCTCAACCAGTGTACGTATTTACCAATATTAACCACCATCCCGCACCTCAAAACTAGATTGATGCGGGAGGGAAAACTTTGACGGCAGCTTTTGTGGATACGGCCACATTCGAATGTCGGAGGTTTAAACAAGTTCACATTTCAGTTGAATGTTCCTCAACTTGTGAACGGAACGAAGGAAAGTAACTCGACTGTTCGATGCGCATCTGAATTGGCCCTGGTTACGCATTCCATACAGAGGATGGTCAGGAGACATTTGATGTAAGTTATTCCTTTAGTAAGCCTAATGAAAACCGATTCATTATTCCTCAACTGATAAATTCTTTCATGAAGGAGGAAATTGACGTGGTGGAGGGTCATAGGAGACTCACCACCACATGATTGTCAACCTCATATTTGGGTCGTGATTCTCAGGCACCATTTGATTTAATTTGTTGAAAAATCCCCCTTTTGCGTTACAAACCTTTTTCGAATTTCCGGGAACCTATACCGCGAGAACCGCGTACACCTTACTAGTACAGCCTTGCTCGATGAACACAAGTTGGAGTGTCGAAAACAGTGACAATTGTTCCCACATGTCCCTAATATATTGTATTATTCTTGTTATTACTATTATTGTCGATTACAGTCGTACCGCAGTTGCGTGGAGGGAGCTGTGAAGACGGTCTCAGACGATGTCCAAGTGGTTCTTCGTCGCATTGTGAAGCACGGTGATACTGCCCTTGAGCATCTCTACAATTATCTTGTCCGTTTAAAAAGACTCCCAGTGTAGGGGAACTTCTGTTGCAAATCATCTCTGTTTATCACTGCATAGTTCAAATACAACACAGTCTTGTTTGTTTGTGTCATTTCCATTTTCAGTTTCTGCACGTGTTTTAAAGTATCGCCTTCTCGTATTGACAACTTTTTTTTTCTATTAGTCACTTGTTAAACGTTGATTCTATTCCATTCTTCTTTGATATATCTGTTGTTTCGCACAGTTTTGCAGTCTTTGTTGGGTTTCGTTTTGTTGGTCAGAGTGACCATAAAGTGTGCTATGACTCTGTTTTTTCATATAGTTACCGTAGAAAATCGGTTGAATTCTCACGTCTGATAGGTGGTAGGTAAATCTTTCTTGTTTTGAATGATGTTTTTTCACTTCTTCAACTACGTAAACGTACTCATGGAAACACATGAGACTTTTGCCAAGAATAGCTAATTGTTTTCATTGAAAGGTGGAGGGATCAGTTCATCATGGCGCATTGGACAGAACCAGAGGTCTTTCAAAGGCGGTTGAAATCATTCACTGAATGTCTGGTACGCGTTTAATGTTCATCTCAAATTTAGCTTCATTGAATTACTTTTCTATTGCTTGGCGTGTTGAATATTGGTTGCTGTACTCTTTACAAAAAACATTTACAGTAATTTTTCTGTAGCAAGCTCCAATTATAAACTGGTGATTCATTACGTCGGTTTCACATCACTTTTATATATCAATTTTGATAAGTAATATATTGTTGCCAGGAAGAAGTGTCAGAAGTAGATTGTATATGGCTCACTACGGGCAGATCAGGAAGCGAGAAGGCCCTCAGAAACAAATCCGCCTGGGTGAGTAATTCAACTCACAAAACAATAACCTATCACTTAGGATTGCTCAGAACGCTTTCTGTAAAATACAGATTCGTTGTTGGTCGAGCCAGTTGAATAAGAGAAGAATTTTGTATAATTATGAGGGACTCAGACTATTAGCGTAGGGAATTGGCTACTATTGATAATTTAATAAACTAATAGTAGTAAAATTTATCACCGACACTTTAGTAGTGAGTTACTATCAATTCAGTATCGGAATAGTGATATTTTACTAAAATACTATCAACAAGATAGTAAACTACTACTATCTAATGTGTCAGTAAACTATCACTATTATAAAAAAATACCGAAGTGATACTAAATTATCACTGAACGCTCACTGAAATGTTACTAAACTATCAGTGAATTATCACTTATATGTTGGTAAATTATCACTCAACTATCGATAACCGTTACATGAAAAGAATGTCGATAGTTTAGTGATAATTTGGGAACTTTTCTCTAGTAACCGATTTCCTGTGAGAGATGAAATGTATTTTCATTTTCGCTGAACTGGACCGAACTGTATTTTACTGTACCGCTACCAAGAATCTTCTGAGTACAGAATCTATGTTGGTCCTACATATTCATTCATATGTGTACGGAAATGTGGTTGAATCAGTCAACGGGAGTTGTTTCTCAAGTATGATGTGATATTTTTGTCATCACGATTTTATAGTGTTGGCTTTTTGAATTATACAGTTAAGTTTGAAAAAGAATAGCTCAAATTGATATTGGGGTTCACTTGGCTGGTGAATGTGTGAGAGAGAGAGAGAGAGAGAGAGAGAGAGAGAGAGAGAGAGAGAGAGAGAGAGAGAGAGAGAGAGAGAGAGAGAGTGAATGCACGACCCTTTAGCACATTAGCGACGTTTATGTTCTGTTTTCAGTTGTACCTGTTCGGACAATTCGTTGAAAATTCCACTTGTATAATCTCCAGAAAAGGTTTGTAATGTCAAATGTGTTCCATGCAGCGTGCATCATCATTATATTATATATTTTTTTCATAGTATGCTGCTTATAGTCCCACGTAGAACCATTGTAGTGCGCTGATCTGACTTTTGTCTGCGAAACGACAGAATTCTCTCGAAAACCATATCTTATATCAATAGTTTGTATTTAGTAACAATGTTAGTGTCATTTTCAAGAACACCTAATTTTTGACAGGTCAACTAGGGATCGTGTAACACTCTACTTTCACTATTTGAGTCACAGTTTTTTTCTTAAATTTCTGAGAACCGAACGAAGATAAACTTCATTACATCATCAAGGGTGTTGTCAACTTCTCGAATCATTTCATTTCACCTATATCTCTGTGTTTTCAGATTTAATCATAGTTGTGCCAGATGATTCTATCGCTAGCGAAGTGGAAGGACTGGTAGAAGAAGCAACTCATTCAGTCTACGTTTACACAGCTGTTAGTTGATTTTTTCCTGTGGCAATCTAAGTTTCGTAATGAGAGAGGAGCTATTTATGCAACAGACATTTGTTGACACGTTGAGAGGAGTTTGAGGAGCTGAAAAACGTATGTACGTTTGATCTTTACCGCGCTGCGAAATGATCACTGTAGTACATGCGGGAATTATTTGGTCTGCTACATCTTTGCGTGCTTTGTGAAACATGGATGATCCTGAACTTATTTTTGGATAGCTTTCATGAGTTGTGCTGATAGAGATTTTTTTCAACTTTTTTCTTCACTCGAAACCCAACTTGGCTCATCATCACATAGCACATAAAGTTAAGATCTCATCGCATATTATGTGTTCTGTAAGCATTGAGCTCTTTTCCTTCTATCATACATGTCTAGGAGCTTTCGGGTTTTCATTATCAAATAATTGTAGAGTGAGGAGATCACCTATAGTGTTGTGAATGAAGTATCCCAATAGTGCTCTGACGCGTTCTGCTCAATGGTAAATTGACATTAATTGCATACAATGAAGTTACAGAAGGACAAAAACGTCCGCCCGAAGCTCGCTGCCATCACTGGCTCGATTTTGGTATTTAAAGAAGAAGAAGGAGATGTGCCAGCTGGCGCAATTCACGGAATCAACTTGCCATCGGTGAGGATGGTTAGTCAGTGTTTCGTTCCTTTTTTATACTCATTTTGACCTTACAACCCAAGGAAGACATTCTATTTGTAACGGGTAACGGGTTTCTGGGAACCTAACCGGTTCTCGGAAACCTTTTTCAGTTCTTCTCACAGGTCACCGGTAGATTACAGAACTGAATAAAAGCGTTAATTTTCGCGTTACACAAAACTGGTAATCGAATGAATTGATCACGTTGAGTAAACGTTTGTTGCGGGAATTGAGTGTTCAATTTCAGGTCGACTGGGAGTCGGCTTTCTCAAGGTTGACGTTTCGGAAAGATGTTACGGAAGTCGAGTCGGCACGCATTGCTGCTGGAAAAGCAGCCAAGATGGCTACTGGGGCGAAAAACCTCTGGATATCCTACATGAACGTAGAGAGTGACAAAAGAGTGGGTTTTCGCATATTTGGAAGTAATCAAGAATTGACTAGACTTTTCACCATATATTATCATTATGGGTATCCTTTCCGCTCGATCACATCAAATGCTGTGAGGCAATTGATTGTTCTGTAAATTCACGGCTAGAAACTGAACGCTGGAACGCAATGAGCCTTTTATGGTCCGTTTTCGAGTACCTCTTACGTTTCAAACATTTATGCCCAAAACAAAACTAAGTCAATACTTTTGGGGGTCTTGGTTTTTATTCTCGACAAGTTGGTAACCTCGTTGAAAAAGTACGGCTTTTGATAATACATATGACACCTTGTCTGAAAAGTACTAACACACATTTACAGATTACAAATAACGACATCTGCGATTTCATCGTTAAAGAAGTGCCGGAAAGTCCTCCGTTCACAGCAATGATTACTGGAAAACCATTCACTTGGAAGGGTAAAAGGTTTGTTCTCACTGTTCTCTTTTGTCTCACGATGTTGTGTCTTATCATTATATTTTCGGCCAATTACACAAGCAACCGGGTTGATATCAACCAAAAGTCAACCCGGTTGCCTTTGTATAGAAATTTTGGTTGCTTCCAGAATGCAACCGAAGAGCAACCGAATCGCTTTTTAGAGCCAACCAACCTTTCTTTACAAAAGCAACCAACCAGGTTGAATTTGTAAAGAGAGATTGGTTGCTTCTCAAAAGCAATCCGGTTGCTTTTTGGTTGCCTCAAAAATCAACCGAGTTATTTTTACAAAAGCAACCGGGTTGACTTTTGGTTGATATTCTCTAGAATTTGGCGGCAAGTCGCCGGCGACATGGAGGGGTCGGCAGAGTGTCGCCGGCGGGTCGCCTGCGATTATATTCAGGTCGTTGATTCTGGATGATATATTTGTTGATCATATATGTATACTTGTAGTTTTTAGGCGGGTGAAGGACCTGAAAATAATCGCAGGCGACCCGCCGGCGACACTCTGCCGACCCCTCCATGTCGCCGGCGACTCGCCGCCAAATTATAGAGGCAACCCGGTTGCTTGTGTAATCCGACCATATTTTCAGGTTGTCTCCCTCGGTGTCTTCATGTGGCATGACAATAGTGATAACAAAGTACAAATTTGTTGGAAAAGTGTGCAACGTTAATTTATTTTGATTGAAAGAGCTTTTTTCAGCGACCGAAGTGTAGTGGCCTCGAAAAGCTGTTTGATGGCATGGGGAATGTCGGAGAAGGTAAGTATTTGTTTTTTTTTTCAAATCTTTGGTTCGGTTAATTATGTACTGTGGGGAAAATACAGTACAGAAATTAAAGCTTTTTTTTATCAAATATTCATGAAGTTTAAAAGTTGGTGTATGAATTCAAATTGCTTTATAGTAGTGGCCTCGAAATATAGTGATCTAATAAACGCAGGCAGGTCAATTGCGTTCTTACCTGTGATGATAAATAATTCTCGTGATAATCAAGGTAGTGCTTCATTTTTATAGGTACAGCACGCTCTCACAAATTGCTCATTTTGTTTATATTATCAAGTTAGTTTATTTTTTAGTGAAACAGATTGTTCATGAATATATGTTTTTTCAGGGGGCTTCCGCTGCTCTAGTCCGGTCTATCCTAATTAATCCGACCAAAGAATTGTGTTATGAATATCAGTGCCTCTATGAAGCACTGGAATGTCTCATGGACAATCTGTTTCCGGGCAATCCAATTAGCGAGGCCTTCAAGGCAACGGTGAAGTTCATTGAGAAGAAAAACAGAAAGCTAATCCCGCGTTTGCAGAAAAGCATGGGGTTAGTTTATGCTATGGTTTATCTGTTAGCTTATACATATATCTTATCTGTACAAATTGTCAGAAATGTAAGAAATTATGACTTACTTTTAAACTTCATTATACAAAGTGAACTTGTGTTCTGCCATTGCTGCAATATTTGGTAAACTAACAGTTGATGTTTGCCCTCGATGCAACCGCATAGCAGAAAACTGTGACTGTTCCGGAAATCAGCTGGCCATTTTACAGCAGAACGAAAGCAACAAATCAGAATCCAATCGTAGATCCAGCTAGCTATAGAGTGTTGTTTCTCATCCTATCAAGCTTTTGGTGCTGCTTCGAAATGACCCAAATACAAATTTTCCTATTCTCAATTTTACAGGCATGCTGTTGGCTTCTCGAAATTCGACTCTCCATACAGTATTGACCAGCTCAACAAGAAGTGTGTGAGTTTTAAAACACTAAAATAATGGTGTCACCGCTCTCAAGTGTGTTTGGTCAAATTCTTCTCCAGATGTAGCTCTATACTGGAATTAAATGAAATAGTCACGTTAGGTAAGCATTCTTGTAAGACATCATGCACTTTGTTGTTACACGTTCCTGAGTTCTGCTGTTTTCAACATGTTTCACGTAATTGAGCGATTGCCCAACAAAATACAGTACAAACTGTCCGCACACTCATAGGTATCGTGCAGTACCAGCATACTGTACGGAACGCTCTTCGGTTCTAGAATCATTCGATATCATTCGGTACAATGAGCCTAATTTTAGGTGAAGAGTAACACCATTTTCGTGGTGCTCATTGCGCTTGATGGAGTCGAGAATTTGGCCATTGCTGAGACAGTGAGTGTTTTGTTCATACCTGAAGCAGGTATCACTTAGACCGAACACTCTTTTCCTAACAATTGTCGACAGTCAATGAATGTTGCTTCACCCTTTCTTTTTTCTTGCGTCATGACGTTCCTCGGAAAGTTATTTCAGCGTTGAATATGTAATCATGTTGTTAGACGACAGACTTCTACATGGCGCATTTTCATCCTTCAAAATTAATGCATGTATTGATATTTAGTTTCGCAACTTGTGCGACTTGCACAGTTTCAGTTATTCTTTTAGCTGCTTGTCGGTAAAAAGCAGAACGTGGTATTAACGGGCGATGTTGGATCAACGTTGGCGGAGAGCACTCTCTGGACTGTGGGCAGTTGTTTACCGGAATCCACATCAGGTAAGTTAATTCATAATGCAAGCATTTTTCACCACTGCTGTGATAATATTCATCTAGAATTTTCAGATTTCATTCATGTTTCGAAAACATTCGAAAACAAATATCAATTCCAATCTACGAGCTTATTTTGTATTTGCGTAATTGACATTGGAAAGTTGGGTTGCACGCATCTAAGGTTCGTTCTATTTGGAGGGTTGAACTATAGAAACTTTAGGTTCGGAAGAAAAGGCGGAAAAGAAGGGCTCTGCTTGGTTGGCATATCGCCGTCAAACCGGTGAATTCTCGAAAGTGAGTGATATGAACAAATTTAGGTTTATCTGTTCAGAATACTTAAACTCCTTAAAGAAGGACGATTATTTGGGCCAATCTCGTGTCAACGATCCTTCTAACTGTGATCGAAAAATTTATTGCAGTTTAAAGGACTGAATCGTTGGGATTGGACCACGTAATCGTCCTTCAAGCACTTTTATTGAAACTTTCAACGCAAGAACATTAGCTGGCCTTTGAAGTAAATGTCATATGCAACCGTAATGGAACCATGAGACTTCCTAATAAAGTTTTGATATTGGCCGAACTGGGTAATAGAGCTTGGATATCTTGTGAAGTCACTTGGGAAGTATCGTAATTGTAAATAAAATTTATTATCATTTAAGCGTGCACTCGTGCTGTTATGAGATGAAGACCATTTTCGTGAATTATGCTGCAGTTTCCATTTCCGCAATCTTTCGTGTAGTCGTATTTTTTATGAGGAAGGATCATTTAACTCGCATGTAGTATTTGAGAGCCATCTATCTTGAGTTGTGAATTCATCTTGGAATTGTGGACAATGAGTTCGCCTAAAAGCTTTTGATAGCTAAAAGTTTTTGATACCAGAACAGTCTGTATACATCGTAGCTCATTTCTCTGGTTTAGCCTTACTTTTTTCATACATGGTCTTGTAAGTCTCTTTACGTGTATTTTTTCAATTATTTAGTTTAGATGTTCCTTCCAAAAAAAATAAAATTACAAGGCAAGCGGTGGAGGGGAATGACATATGCAGAGCAACAGGTAGAATTTAATCATGTGTTTGGCAAGGTTGATGGATTTCCGTTTTTTTTCAGTTGAACATTAGCCAATGGTGGACATAACCCGAAAATACAATGTGAACATTCATTTTTTTTAGTTTGAATGGTGAATGGTTCACTAGCTATCTGGCAGGGCGGTTGATATCTGTGATAAACGGTTGAGTTCGCGCGATACAGGGTTATCACAGTGCCTGGCTTTCAAGCATAAGAACTTAGCGTAACTGTTATGCCAGTTTCCCGGCCAATTACACATGCAACCGGGTTGCATGCAACCAAAATGCAACCAGGTTGCATGTGTACGAAACCATTGGTTGCTTTCAAATGCAACCTGGTTGCATTTGAACTGCAACCGGGTTGCATCTCAAATGCAACCAAAATCATTTAACATAACCAAAAAGGTAAATTTGGTTGCATTTTGTATGCACCCGGTTGCATGTGTAAACGGCCCAGTTTCCCACGTCCAGCATTGTTCTGACTCAAATTATTCAGATGTATCTTGAAAGCGACGACTCAGAGACCACAACCGAAGGTGTTGCTAACTGATAAACAAGATGCAACTATCCTTCTTTCTTTCTGTATCCTTGTATGATGATTCGGTGTGTTTTTCTAACAAAACGGCTAGATTTGGGTTTTTGGTTTGCCTTGATTGTATAACTAGCAATAACCAAGTTTTCAACAGGTTCGCCAGTCCTTGTATATTCTTATATTCTAGCCTTGGTGCATGTGTGTTTCGTAATGCTCATAATATCTCCGGTGTCTCTTGAATTTAGCTGTGTAAAAAGGATGATTCAGAATCTAGATTTCTCTCCGACCTATGACTGAGTGATATCCATTTGTAGCATGATTGTATTTCGTTTTCTAGGGCCGTCAGTCTGAGTTTTTGACAGTTTCACACTTGTTTATGACTTTTCGTAGTTTGGTGCAGACAAGGAAAGTGTTTAGCGGGTTTCGTTTCTTCTATTTGTATTCGTTTAGAGCTGTGTTATGGAAGGGTTGTTTAGAATTCAATGTTTATTCCCATATAAATGTTTTGTAGATATCATATGTTAATCCTTCTGGCATATCTGATTATTATCGCTATGTATATTCCAATTGTTCCGTAGTTGGATGAGTGATTGTTGGCACTGTACTTTTCTGGTCAGTCTTCAATAAAGATCGTTTCTTGTCATATTAGCTTCGTTAAATCCGTTCCTCCACGATTTTCTATCTATCTCTTATAGTTTGCGCACAATTGTCGGGCTGTGAATTACCCAAGATAAAGTGGAATTCATGAAAAAGTGGGGGCCCAACGACTGTGAGATTTGTCTTCTGCTGTGCGCCCCTTAGACAACTACTCTCAAATGGAGCAGCTACTGATACAGAAACCGAACAAACTCATGTATAACTGTTATGAATTTTTCTCTTTTTGTATACATGCCGTATGTGGTTTGATCTGTACGGTGCAGATAAAAAAAAATTTATTGAACCACTTGCCACGTATTACTGTCATTTCAGAAAAATATGACGTCAACTTGCAGTTCTAGAAACTTACTTCATCTGCCCTTCAGAATCCCAGAATACGTCATGTTTGAATGAAGTTTAATCGTGAATTGACCATTTCTAAGAAACTTTCAGCATTCGAAAACATATTTCACGTCAGTTTTTCGAAAGTTGACATCTGCATGGGCTCTCTGATCATCAGAGCATTTCAACTACTAGAGTGTAAAAAGTTCCGTGTTTTGTGTGTTATTTTCCTAGTTCTCAAGACTTTCACGAATACAACGCACAAACAGTTAGTTTAACTAGATTGTCATGGTGTATATAATGTTAATGTCGTGTATGGCGCGTGGACAATCTATCAGTAGTGACATTCTGAAAATAACTCTGTCATAAAAGGTATTACTGTACAAATGATCGCGTAATAGAATAATACAAGTTATATAAGGTATATTCTTACAGGAGATGCGACGCTGAATCCAGATGCATCCTGTCTTGTGATGACAACTGAGATGCTTCGCTCCATGCTCTACCGAGGATCCGAGCTGATGAGGGAGATAGGATTTGTCGTTTTCCACCAAATTGTTTACATGCGAGATAAAGGTAGGAAAATGAACTAATAATTCGGGCAATATGGGGCGGGGGTGTACCAGTTCAAAGACCGATCTGACCAGAAATGCTTACCCTTTCTGAGGGTTTGGTTTTATATTACATTAAGCTCATTTTAATTTTCTCTCTGCAAGTTGTATGCTTTCAGGTAATATAGAAGTTGACTCAGTTTACTTCTTAGAAATGACATTTTTGATTAACACAGTGATATCATATGCCATGGTCAACTTGGTCTTTTCCATTTCAGAACGTGGAGTTGTGTGGGAGGAGACTATCATTCTAATGCCATCCAACGTGCATCATGTCTTCCTTTCCGCTACCATCCCGAATGCTCAGCAATTTGCTCGTGAGTTCAATATTTATAACATTTATAATAACAATAAAGGGCTGACATAAAAAGTTAGGGAATTTTTCTATTTGTTTTCCTAACGACATGTAAGTTACGAAGAGGCATACCTTTCTTATATTGTTGATGGGTAAGTGGGTTTTTTTTCTCTACAAAGTCATGCGGTCTGACATGACGATTGACTAGAAACCCATAGGAGACCAACGAATTTTTGAACGAGCAGGTGGCAACTTTCTCAAATGACAGTAATGACGCGTTCGGTTCTAGAATGGATCACCTGGCTGAAGCAGCAGGCATATCAAGTAGTCTACACCGACTATCGACCCACTCCCCTCCAACACTTCATCTTCCCGGCTGGAGGAGACGGGCTCTACGAGGTTGTCAATATGAAGGTGAGCTTTCCATCCTCTTGTGATTCACTGAATTCCGATTATCCCTAAAATCTCTCTGATTGCACCCCATTTGTCCCCTACTTCGCCCCTGTCCATATCCGGATATGGACAGAGGCAAAACAGGGGGCGAATGGGGTGCAATCAGGGAAAAAGTGGGGAAATTTCCGAGAAAAGTCAGGGAAATTTCAGAGAAAAATTAAGCAAATTTTTTCAACATTCAGAAATATTTCTTGTTTGATACTATTTACGGTGAATTTTAACAGAAGGTGAGAATGAACATCTCCAAAAATTCTCTAACTGATGCTCCTCAGATTAGACAAGCATCTATTTTCACTACTTATTTCTTTATAGAAAACAGTGTTTTCAAAAAGAAATAGCCAAGAGAAAGTCTTTCCTTCAACATCTAATCAAAGTTAAACTTTTTTCGATTGGTTCAAAGGGCTTTCAGCAGAAGCGAAACGATTTGAAATGGACGAATTGCGCACAGACGCACCCCGGGCTGCGCTGTATCTAGTACGGGTTTCTCAAAAGTGCGGCAGAACACAGTTTTGACCAGTATCTTCAACGAAATGACACTAAAACTTTATAATGTGTAGGTATAAGGTTCTGCTAATAGATTATAGTAAAAAAAAGTGGTAAATCAACATTTTTCAATATCTCTGACACTTCTCTGACATTTCCCTGATTTCACCCCATCTTCTCCCTGACTTACCCCCTTTCACCCCAGAAAAATCAGAGAAATTCTTCCCCCTGATGCTCCCTAACAGATCAGGGAATGTCAATTTACTATGTTAAGTCGACCAATTTAAGCATTAAGGATGACATCATGTATATCTAGGTGCTCGATGTGGTTTTTGTCATTCTGGGTTTGCACCATAGGTCAATGCGTGAAGCGTGACCAATAAGCTAACTTCTGAGTTTCTTTGTTTCCTGCCCCAGAAGCACTTTCAATATTGTACTACTCAGAAACGGTTGCACGCATGTAATTTATTACCCGATTTAAGACATGTTTTCGAGGAACAACATCTATAATATTGGATGTTCTCTCAGGGGGAATTCCGAGACAACAAGTTCACGCAGGCGATGAGTGGATTGGCGGACACGGGAGATATGGCGAAGGGGGGACTGCAGCAAGGCAGAAAGGGCGGCAGATCGGGTGGGTAAACAGTTGTGCGCCAACGAATATAATGCATTAAACTGTATTTTTCTATATTAAATATTGAATTAGAAGAAAAACTAGAAACATTATTATACAAAAACACGAGGCTTATACACATTCTCGCGCTGATGAATAGTTGCTGACAAAAGAGTCTTCCTGATCTCACGATTACAAGCTCGCGCCCTGTCCT